>CM068318.1:27764086-27959086 GCA_034766995.1 Acanthacorydalis orientalis | reverse complement strand
TTAAAAAATATCCAATTTAATTATTGAAGTTTTTAATTTTTTATTTTAAATAATATTTTTTTTACAAAAAAAATAAAATTATTTATGTTTTAAGACAAAATGTTTCAACTGAAGGATATATTTATATAAATCTACATCTATCGTTCTACCTCTACCTATCTATCTATCTATATATCTATATATCTATATATCTATATATCTATATATCTATATATCTATATATCTATATATCTATATATCTATATATCTATATATCTATATATCTATATATCTATATATCTATATATCTATATATCTATATATATATATATATATATATATATATATATATATATATATATATATATATATATATTGGGTTGATGTATAAGTTCGTCGCGTTTTTTATTTTCAAAGGCAACAGTGCTTTGGAAAGAAATCTGTTTGACATATGTTAATGTGATTTTAATATCATAGTATTGTTTTATTTAATACTTCTTGAAAGTTTCAATTTATATAAAGTTTTTGTTAAGGGTTGGCTAAGAAAAAGTGAGTGTCAAGTACAGAAAAACGAACATTTCCGACATATCCTTTTGTTTGAGTTTAACCGAGAAGTTACATCATCAGAGGCAGCTAGAACTATTTGTGACGTTTATGGGGAGAGCGCCATCGGCGAAAGTACGAAAATGGTTTTCTCGTTTCAAAGAGGTCCATTTTGACATCAATGATTCTCCACGTTCAGAAAGACCACCTGACTTTAACGAAGACCGTTTAAACGATTCAAGTCATGATGATCCACTTCAATTAATACTGCCGAGGTTTATAACCAACAACTCCATCGCCTTGAGGCCGAAATTCAAGAAAAACGACCTGTAATACGGCATCAAGTGATTTTTCAGGATGTTAATGCCCGTTCACATTCTACTAAGATTACAAAATCGGCTATTGAAGATGTTGGTTCGGAGGTTATTCCACATTCGTTCTATTTTTGTGATCTTGCTGCAACTGATTTTCATCTTTTCCGCTCTCTATCCAATAATCTCCGAGGAATCTCATTTAATAACGGCTCTGTTTTTCAAAATTATATTAACGACTTCTTCGTCTCGAAACCACCGAATTTCTTTAAATGTGGAATTGAAAAATTGACAGAACGTTGGGAGGCACTCGTAAACAATGGGGAAGAATATATTGTTGATTAGTTTATGTATTTTGTTTATTTAAAAAATAAATTTTTAAATTTAATAAAAATGCTGCGAATTTATACACCAACCATATATATATATATATATATATATATATATATATATATATATATATATATATATATATATATATATATATATATATTATAGATATATTATAGGTATATATATATATATATATATTATAGATATATAGATATAGATATAAGGTTATATATATATATATATATATATATATATATATATATATATATGTACACACTTTTGTTCTAGTTAATTTATTAACAAGAATATCTCATTCATTATAGAGAATGGCTATAGAATAAAAATTTAATTGAGTTCGTTGGCCAATCTTTTAATATATTAATTAACAAATATATTTTATTGAAGAGAAAAATAATTAATCAATGTGTTTTACTTTTCTTTGCTTATGAAAATAAAATATGGATCTTAAATGCTTCACCTACTGCAAATATTACAAAAAAATATAGAAATATGGATGTTCGGACTATGAATGAAAAGCCTAAGTAGAATGAAATAGACATAAAACAGAAATTATGTAAATATAACAAAATTCATCTCTGAAATTCAAATGAGGGACAGCTAGAGAATACTGTCAATTTAGAAATGTTTCACTTAACACCAAGAAATAGAAAAATCGTTAAAATATACCAAGGAATAAAAGTTAGATAAAAATATCACAAAATTTACTAAAAGTTTATAAAAGAAGAAACACTAGACTATTCAAATTTTAAGACTGTGGAAAGTAGTTTATCTATATATGCATTTTCAAGATAAATATGAGGACTATATTTTATATATATATATATAAATATATATATATATATATATATATATATATATATATTGTTTGTAGTCAGACTGGTTTAACCCATAAATTTAAACTTTTCCATTCCTTATTGAAAGTTATACTTTTATACGTTGTTCTGTTGGCCTTTGTCCTTTTGTATCATATGAGTTTCTGTTTTCCACTACTACTTTTGGCATGTGTTCCATCATCAAGTAGACTTTAGATAACTGTAATACTATGACAATGTAGTTATCTGAATACTGCTTTAAGTTCATAGATGTGCCAAAGCTAGTAATAAAAAACATAGTCTCAAGTAGTTAAATAAGACGATTACAGGCAAAATTGCCTAAAATAATGTAGATGTACATAATAAATAAGAAAAACCATATTGGGCTCGCTAACGTAGGTTTATATATATATATATATATATATATATATATATATATAAATATATCTTAATATGAATAATTATATTAATATATTACATAAATAATAAATTATATGTAACAATTGGAATATATATAAATAGAACGAATATTTAAAGTTTAAAAAATATTTACGGGGTAAATTTTATCACTTATATAATATTAAATGTTGATTGAAACAATCTATCAACAAACAACTTACATATATATATATATATATATATATATATATATATATATATATATATATATATATAATATTTAAATTGTCATCGTTCTATTAAGTTTTTTTTTACAGAAATCAGAAATTTATTATTAGAAAACTACATAAATTTTGAAAACATCGATTTCTCTATTCATTAATCACAGTTTCACCTAACGAAACACTGAATCACTTCCGTTAACAATTAGTGTTACATAAAAACACGAAAAAGCTTGTACATTCAGAGTAATTTAGTTGTATACGACTTTTAGCCTATTAGATGTTTTTTTCGGAAAGTGGATAATTGAAAACAAATTTTATATCTATGTAAATTTGTGTTAGTAGAATAAATTTAATGAGAATTAAATCAATATATAAGTGGAAGTATTTAATTTAGTATATTTTGAACATATCTGTATCGCGAAATAACTGATTTATTATAAAAATATAATAATTTTGAAAAATAAAATTTGAACGTACTCTAGATTCATATTACATACACAGTTCGAGACATTTTTTTGCTATTGCGACTTGTATGTGCTTCATTATGTACAATACAATACAACAATACAACAATTTTATCGTTTGTTTATAATTTCGAATACTTTTATTATTTTCAGAGTTATTTTACTTCAACAATCGTTTAAAAATATTGTTGTCCTCTTTACAAGCACATCTACTACATATTAGTCATTCTAAGTACATATCTATTAAGAATATAAATTTACTTAATTGAAAAAATATCCAGCTTGTATAAAAATACAAATTATAAATTTTAATAACAATAAGGTTCTGCCCCCAATTCACTACGCTCGCCGAACACTGTGGGTCTTCGCCCCTCGCTCAATGACGCTCGCTCTCCCCTAACAAATAACAGAAATTAACAAATTATGCGCACAAATAATCTGCGTAAAATGTAAATCATAAATTTTTTATTGGAAAAGTTTATAAAAATTAACAACAGAATACAATGTTAAAATTTATTATATTTTTTTACTCTTAAGCTTCAATGAATACAATATTTTAATTAAATGTCATCAGTTTTACATTGAAATCATATACACCTCTTTCGTTGTACACCGTGAGAGAGCTACACTTATGTGACTGATGCCAATTAATCAGAACAGAAATCACACGATATCCATCAACCAATCATTGATGATCGGGAATGGAAATGGTTGACGTTCTACGTGTAGTGTGTAGGGGGAGCGGTGGTGCAAGAAGTGATCAACACGAAAAAAATTGTTTTATGGAAATTTTACAATGGATTTTTTTGTATATTTAGAAAGATAATTCTATGTAATATAGATTTTTGTCTAGTATGATCAATTTCAAAGGTTTCATAGTCTTGAGACATTCATTAGTTAAGTTATATTCATTTATATTATATTATTGAAAATCAGCGGTTGAATTTTAATAATGATATCCATCATAGAAGGAAAAAACGTCGGTATATAAAATTTATTTTACTAATATTACTTTTATTAATATAATTTTATTAATCATTTATTTCTATTATTTGTATATATAATCTTATATATATATATATATATATATATATATATATATATATATATATATATATATATATATGATAATTAGATACGTTTAAAATAATTAACAGTTTATTAATTCCTAAAAAAAATATACATTAATTATGTAATATTTTAATAACAATACAAACATGGATAGTTTAAAACGTCACAGAAATGACTGTAATTAACTTATTATCGATTTTAGCTGGTTTTTTTTGAGTTCACACTCGACAGAGTATGAACGCGTGCGGTGATTTAGTGCGTAATATGCGGAATTCTATTTCCATGTTTTAAAATACTTGACATAAAGAATAAGGTTAATATCGTTAAGTGTCATTGATCTAGAATAATTTCATGAAAATGCGGCCTCTGAATGTAAGCGTCAGTATTTTTTCTCTAGGTAGGTCAAGATCACAAACGAGTATTTTTAGTCAGGACCCTTATCATAAACAGAGTTTGCAATCTTTGGTCATGTCTGCATGATCTGATTTTTTTTCATTATGGTACTAAAATTGTAATATAAACATTTAAAAAAATATTGACGTCATTTCTCAAACGGCCGATTTTCATACTCTATATTATGATTGTATTAACTTTATACATTTACGTATATCATAATATTAAATATTTTCATGCTATATGAATTTAAGTTGGAGTTATATATATATATATATATATATATATATATATATATATATATATATATATATATATATTAGGCGTACAAATTAATTCAGTGTTTTTTTACAGAAAATGGATGATTAAGGAAAAATGGAATACATTTCAATCTTCAAAATATCCCTCATTATTTTCTATAAATTTGCTCTATCTGTCGGGTAACTGACAAATCCTTTGTCGAAAAAATACGACGGCTTTGCGTTGAAATAGTCTTAATACATTTCCTTTTTCACTTTTTACCATATTTTTCATGTTTTATGGGTCACAACATCTTCTCCAAAAGCTGAACAAATCATTCCTGCGGATACGGCAAGCACTTTTTTCCAATGGAACCCGAAAATTATGCAGTGACTAATATGTTGCTTTTCAAACGCCATCATTATCATTACTGTTTTATGAAGTTATGACAACTGCTTTCCCAAGATACATAGTGTTTTTAAATATTAATTTTGGCACTTTAAAATCTTAAAACGACGAGAAAATATTTTAATTGATTCTATACAGTGATGAGCAGCAGACATGGGCCATATGGTTTTTAAAAAAGTGATAAAAATTATATATATATATATATATATATTGTTTATAAAAAATTGTGTAATAGTTTACAGAATCCGCACGTTCGAAGTGAAACTTTTTTGTTTGGTAGTATTATGATTTAAATTTACTAGTAGCGGTACAGTTTTGCGGTGTGAAAAGCTTTTTGAATATCAGATATATTTGAATTGCTATGAACCACACATAGTTGAAAGAATCGTGAAATTCGAGCCATTTATCGAATGAGCCATTGAATGTGATTAATTCTTATTTCGGTAAACGCACGTTATTCTATATGTAGTTGGATGTAAGGCTATCTAAATTAAACGAATTCTCTTGCCTTAATGTTCTTAGCTAGTAAGGTACTCAGTTCGAATTTTTTAAAAATAAGATGTACGCGAGTGATGCTAATATAATATAATATAAGTGGTCAAATTCGTCTAATTCGCTGGTAGTCTCCTCCGATGATGAATCGATTTCGTCTAACAATTTTATAAATCTCGTGAACTTGGCTTTAATGACGTCGTTCTCTCTTTAAATTAGATACTTCTTCAATGATTGAAGTCATTGTAAAATTAATTGTTAAAAATGTATTTTGATATCTTCGTTTTAGATAGCTGGCTATCGGGTATTAAATTATGAATTTTAATTAGTATTTATTTATTATGAATTTTAATAGTTATTCATATATGTTTGAATACTGGAACAATGAAAATTGTAAATCATAAAAAAATATTCTGCTATAATTACATTTACATATTTTATTGGTTTAAAAAGTACTTTTTCACTACTTTAACCTAGTATTAAGTCTCATTACATTGCATTATATATGTATATATATATATATATATATATATATATATATATATATATATATATATATATATACATTCACTGACCGAAAAAAATATTGGCTCAGTTAAGATTTTCACAAATAAATGCTTCTAATTTTGATAACTAAAAATATTTGACTACAATATTTTAAGATTTTTTGTTTGCATATTTATTATAATTAGATAACATACAAAATATTAACATTGTTACTTTCATAAATTAAAAAAAAATATTAATTGATTAAATAAATTAACGTTTTATGCGAAAAAAAGTATGTGCATAATCCTAATTTCTTATCGGCTATCTTCACTATGATACCCCCATACTCGAGCAAACAGTTGTTGTCATAAACATGATGATTTCTGATATTTCATATTATGTTTAATTTTGATGGATTTATTTTATAATATTTTTTAAAAAGTTTATATTTTTTAATATTTTTTTAAAGTGGTTAATCTGAAATATGACAAGAAAAATAAAAGAAAGCACAATGTTTGAAAAAAAATTTTTTTAGGTTTGCATTTGAAAAGAAAATCACTTTCGGGTATTGAAAAAATTATCAATAAACATTCATTTACAGATTTACAGTTCATTTACAGTTTGAAGCATAACAAACTGATTTAAAGGGATGGAAGTTAAACTAATCGCATAATGAACAAACATCCGTGGTCAAAAACATTAAGAAAATCTCAAATGTTAAACACGCCTCCGCAATTATCTAATATAAAACCCATTGAACAATTGTGAGACTTACTAGATGAAAGAATAATAGGACATCATATTAACAATAAATTTCATCTAAGAGAGGTGATTACAAATGAATAAAAAAAATAGGCCAAAAATGACAGCAAAATTAATTTTATCAATGCCAAACAGGCTATAAGAGGCGATTAATAGAAAAGAATTAGCAATACGTTTTAACTTTAATATTTTATTTAGTAATTGAAAGTTATTGAAATCGTGTCAATACTTTCTTCGCAGGAAAAGTTGTTTTAGTAAACAGAGATATTTAATTTATTGGTGAAAAATTGTTCTTTTTTGTATATTACCAAGCATATAATAAATATTAATATGTAAAACAAAAATGTTTCGATGAAATAATTTCAGATACCGAAGTTAGAAAGCATTTATATCTGAAAATATTAATTGTGCCAATACTTTTTTCGGCCAATGTAGAAACATTCATACATACATACACACATACATACACACATACATACACACATACATACATGCATACATACATATATATATATATATATATATATATATATATATAATATGACAGTTGGTTTATCAATGCAACTATTAAACTTAATCGAAGGATTCGACTATGAGTTAAAGATACTACAAACTATAAACTAATATCTCAGAAGATTTCAATATCTTTCAATGTTAATCAATTGTCCTGGAAGATATAATATACTAGTTCCGTTTGTAATTAATAATACTCGCTATATATTAGCTTAGAAGTAAAATAAGTGAAGTTTTTCTTTTCTAGATTCTAACCTTATTTTTTTCAATGGAAATGTCATTTTATTATCTTCATGTTAATATCATTTTAAAGTAAATTTTTCGGTCTGTACTTTGGTAACATCGATTTTGGTTTTGTTATTAATTTTGCTTCAAATTTCTCTATGGAACTAAAGATGAAAAAGAAGCAAACAAGAGCATTTTTTGTATTAGTTCAAAACAGGCAGTAAAGCAACAGAAACTGCTGGCAAACTAAACAGTGCTTTTGGTATTGGCACTGTTAAGAAAGGTACGGTACAATGGTGGTCCAGAAGTTTTCGTGCTGGGGACAAGAGCCTTGAAAATGAGGAAGATCTCAAGTGTTCAGTTCAAAACAACAAACTGAAGGCGTTAGTTGAATCAGAACCACGCACAACAATTCGAGAACTTGCAAAAAATTAGGCGTTAGTCATCCAACAATTCTGGATCACTTAAAACCGCTTAAATTAAAAAATGTATATAAATTTGAAGGTCATAATCCGCAATTATTTTCCTACCAATCTAATACAAAAAAATTACTTTGAAGGTAGCGTTGAGAATCATTTGTTTTATACATCTAGCTGGCATAACTAAAAAAAAATGTAGAAAAAAATTAGAGTAAATGCAATTTTTCGACGAAAGGCAGAAAAAATAGATAAATATTTAAGTATTCAAAAAAGATAAAGTATCAATTAAGCTTAAAAAAATTTCAAAACTAAGAACATGTAGAAAAATGTGCTAGTTATGAAGAAAATTTAGTAAAAAGAATATATTTTAAACAATGTAGTTGTGACTTTAGTTATAAATAATTTTATTCTGAATTGCATTCTGTTTTTTGAAGGAAATTATGAAGAAATTTATTATTTAAATTTTTAGTAAGTTAATTTTTTAATAATTTAGTTGTAAGCATATATTTTCAAAATAATATTCTAAGCTATCTATTAGATACAATGACGATTGAAAATATAATTCGAATAACTGACTACTGGATTTATTTATACTATTGAATGTTATAAAATTTTTAAATAAATAATGTTATCTATAGAGTGAATCTTAATTTTATCTTAATTTTTATCTATTCAGAAATAATAAAACGTCTATATAGTAAAGTAATATACATATTAATATCAATAAAATCGTTTGAATATAAAATTTTGTTTCAGTAGATATTTAACGGTAACTGTAATCATAGCATAAAAATATATTAATATCAAAAAAATCATAAAAGAGTAGTATACTTTTCTACAATAAAAACCATATTTTTATAAGACTAATAAATGAAAATCATGTTTTTATTTACTGAGAAACTGCTATTAACATATTTTTTCGTAAAAAATTCAACAATATAAACAGTCACTTATTTAATTAACTCAGAAAAAATAGAATATATAAATCAGACAACAAATTAATAATTCAAAATGAATACTAAATTATTACAAAAATAATAAAAAAAAATAAATTAACTGAGTTTTAATCTATTTAACATAGAACGTCATAACCAATGCAGAACAATAATGAAACAATTATAAAGTAGAAAAACGATAGCAAAAAAATTGTTACCACCGACATACTACTTGTATTAAGCTCTATCTAAACAAATCAAAAATAAACGACAATAATTTAGAATTTTTAACTAGGTAAGGTAATAGATCTCTCAATTAATACCATTATTATTTTAATGAGTACGTCAAGCTTCAACATCTTTAGAATGGATAAAAAACTAATATGTAACAAAGCACAATGAAAAAATGTAAACTGAAAATGTTTGAGTAATAGCAAAAGATGCGAAAGAATCATAAATGGCCGGTAGATACATCCCTCGATATGAATTAAGAACTCTCGTTTTTCTAAAAAAAATCAAAATAATCATTTTGAAATTATAAATTAATCATAAATATAATCATAAACATTTATTGAATAAATATAATCATAAGCATTTATTGAATATTACATCTCTATAATTATATCTTTAACTAATACTTGACAAATATGTATATTTTTTTAATATTGACATCAAACTGCATGTTACGAAACAAAATTATTCAGAAACTGAATGATTTTGAATGAGAATTTATATCTTATTTATTATATTTACTGTAAAAGTTTTAAAGGATAATTAGCAATTGAACCTTAAAAGTGTCTAAAAATGGCGGTAATAACTTTTGACACCTAAGGACAAGATCTTCACTAATAGATAAATAAGTAAGATAGATCAGTACATTATAGAGATTATCTAATGGTAGAATCAATAAAAAATATTATTAGGTAGCCTGCAATACAAAATTAAAACGTGATTTTTATTAGCTTGCACTTAATATTTGTGAAAAATTTTATATTAACCTTCATTTTTTGCAGTCATTAATTTTAATATATATATATATACATATATATATATATATATATATATATATATATATATATATATATATATACATATATATATATATATATACGCACACAAATATATATATATATATATATATATATATATATATATATACAGTGAGCTAAAAAAGTTTTCGTACACCTTGTACTTTTGAACAAAACTTTTCAGTATTTTTTTTGTTACTATTCGAAGAACAACTTTTATACATCGTTTCTTCAATATTTGTTAAACGCAATTTCTTGCTTTTTAAAATGTTTTTCATGGAAACATGGAATTCCTCGAATTGAGTAAGTAATTCAGTACGAAATTTAAGTCAAAAATATTTTCGAACAGTATAATCTTATTGTGAGTTAATCTTAAGAGCTGCGATTAAACTTTTGAACATTTTTTTTCTAAATTTATTATGTGAATATTTTAAAAGGTAAACTTTGAAAATAATAGTATTTTAATTCAATTATTTAACTAATTCTCGTTAAAATTAAAGTGAAAATCGGTTGAAGTTCGGGAATTTCAGTAGATACAAGAAAATATATTCTGCAGTTATATTTTTTAAAAAAAGGCGCTTGGAAAAATTGGTTCTGTTGTAGGAAGAATATATTTAAGTATATAATTTATTATTAAAAGTTTTGGCACAGTCGGAATAATAAGAACTAAACCCCATTCCAGACGAGCTAGAAAATTTTGTTCCAAAGAAGAATGACTGATGGTCAACACAATAAAACAAGATCGTAAGACTTCGGCCGCGAAAGAAAGCCAAGAATTGGAATAATTAATAGGGAAAAAATCGAATCCGCAATCGACTAAGAATATTTTTTACAAATTTGCTTCGTTCGTCAAGGAAAAAACCATTAGTTTCAAAAATAAATAAATTAAAGCAGATGAAGTTTGTTGAAATGTACACAAAAACTAATCACAAGAATTTTGGAGAAATGTAGTTTTTAGTGATGTAAGTAAGTTTAATATTTTTGGTTCGAATGGACACGTAAAAGTATGGAGAAGAGCAAATACAGCATTTAAGAAGAAAAATATCATACCAACCATAAAACATGGTGGTGGTAATGTGATTGTCTGGGGGTGTATAAGCGCCGCAAGCGTTGGAAATTTAGTATTCATTGAACAATAGACAAATATGGTTACTTACGCATTTTTCAAGAAAAATTAATAAGGAATTTTGAAAAAAAAGGTCTAGATGCAATTAAATTTGTGTTTCATCAAGGTAATGACCCAAAACACTGCTCTTTAATAGTAAAAGAATGATGTCTATATAAAGTCTCCAAGGAATTGCAAACACCCCCACAGTCACCCGATTTAAATCCCATAGAACATTTATGGGATTTTCTTAATCGGCGCCTCCGAAAACATCAAATAAGCTTTAAGGAATCACTGAAAATTGCATTATTGGATGAATGGAAGAAAATAAAGGGACAAGATGAGGAAATACTTGTTCTTAATATGAAATGTCGTTTGGAAGCAAAGGTGGTCAAAAGACTACACAACAAGATATTGAAAATTAGAAAAAAATATAAATTAGCTTTACATGTTAATGTTTTCCTTTAGAAGAAAACTTTTTTGATATCAATTTAAGGCATTTTTTTGTTTTTTATTTTTTTCTTCTTTTTTTAATGTATTTAACTTTATTTTTATAATGAATATATTCTTATATATATATATATATATATATATATATATATATATATATATATAATTATATGGCGAAAGTGTTTACAAAAATGAATTCAGGATTTTTATTTTTAAACAAAAATATATAAAATTACAGTGTACGAAATCTTTTCTAACTTACTGTATATATAGAGAGAGGGGGGAGAAAGATACATATATAGATAGATACTAAGAGAGAGAAATATAAATTAAATAAATAACAAGAAATAGGTAAATATTAAAGTACAGTTCCTTTTTCATTAACATTTGCCCTGAATAAAGTTATAAATTAATATTCTCATTCATTTAAACGCTGTCTTATTTTAACACAGAATGTTATACGTTTATAACGCATAAATCTCGATCAGATCTGATAATTTTTGACGACTAATTAAAAAACAGAAAACAGTACACAACATAGTCAACAAATGTAGAGCACAAAAATATATTCACGTATTTTTTATCATGTTTTGTTTAGTAGCGCATAGCGAATGTTGATATAGTAGACAGGTGTGTATGTACAATATACTCTACATCGTTTAAATAATCGAATTTTTTAAAGTCCGACAATACATATTTATGTTACATACATACATTCGTTTATATATATATATATATATATATATGCAATGTTGGTTAAATATATACAAATATAAAATACGTCTCCGTAACAAATACGCACAATTTATGACCTTTGTTGAAACAATATTCGTTTATTTTTAAGTAAAATGAATTTAATCCCAAAATAAAAAAAAAACGTGTTTCAATAAAAATATAATATTTCTATACACTTATGAATAACATTATAATACATATTTTATAACACTTATATATATATGAAATTATATATATATATATATATATATATATATATATTACAATACGAGTTTGGATTGAAAGCCGCTGTTCATTTGTAGATGGTTCTAAATGCGTATGCAGTAGGTAGTGACAGAAATCTCTTATGCCATTTTAAAGTGTAAACATTTCCAATTAAAATTCAATAAAATTCAACTGATTTTACTGCACTTGATTTTTCGAAAAATTGTGTAATTGAAAAGATATTGATTGGCACAATTATTCCTTTCATGTATTTATTATATTCTACTACACATGTTGGCTTGTTTTGTTCCTTTTGGAATTTGTAACATCAATTGTATTTAATTTTATCATATTATATTGTTGATATCTTATAATAGGAGGTTGCATTGAAAGCCGCTGTTCAAATATAGAAGGCTGTAAGTACGTATGCTGCCGGTAGTTACAGATGCCTCTTATGTCATTTTGAAATGTGAACATTTCCCACCAAAATTCAATCATCAGACGCCATCCTTTGTTTACACACGTGGTTTTCGATAACCGAATTAAAATGAATCGAATTAAATTTTTAAAAATTCTTATCTCCGGGACTATTTAACCGATTTTGCTGTTCTTAGTCTCATTTTTCAAGAAAAAATCTAGTTTCGTAATCTTAAATCAAAAATAGGTGTTCCATTTGATACAAAAAAGTTGATGTCAACGTCTACATCAAAGTGACATTGAAAAAAATTTCGGACGAGAGATTTTAATTCTATGCAAAAAATTAAGGGACGTCACGATTAACAACTTTTGTGTATAGTCAAAAGCAGAGGTGAAAACCGGATGTTAAGTTAAGTAAGATACTATATATATATAATTGGAGGTTGCATTGAAAGTCGCTGTTCACGTGTAGATGGCTCTAAGTGCGTAAGCTGTGAGCAGTGACAGATGTCATTTTGAAGTGTAAGCATTTTTTCCTACTAAAATTCAGTCATCAGACGCCTTCCTTTGCTTACACAAATGCTTTTCTATAACCGAATCAAAATGGAACGCGATAAGTTATTTTTCCGATGTGTACTTCTACACTACTTTGATTTGAAAAAAAGTGCAGCTGAAGCTCATCGATTGCTTACAAAAACTAATAATGAATCTGCTCCATCGGAAACAATATGTAAAGATTGGTTTCGAGAATTCAAAAGTTGTAATTGTGACGTTCACGACAAACGACGACCAGGTCAATCGAAAAAGTTCGAAGATGAACAACTGCAAACTCTATTGGAAGAATACACTGCTCAAACACTTAAAGAATAGGCTCAACAGCTCGAAGTCGATAAATCAACCATTTCATAACTTTTATCAGCTATGAGAAAGATTTAGAAAGAAGGGAGATGGCTGCTATATGAATTGATCGAAAATTTCAATGTTAATCGTTTAAACATCTCTATTTCTTTGCTTGTAAGGTATAAAAAAAAGAGTTTCTTGTGGCGGTATTGTAACCGATGTTGAAAAATGTATCTATTTTGACAACCCGAAACTCAATAAATTATGGGTTGATCCTGGTCAACCATCAATGTCGACACCAAAGCGAAATATCCACGGTCACAAATTAATGCTCTCTATTTGGTGGGATCTGGAGGGTTTCATGTATTATGAGTTGTTGAAACCGAAGAAAACCATCGCTGCTAATTATTATCTACAACACTTGTAGCGTTTGAATGATAATTTGATGCAACAAATGCAAAATGTATCATCAAATCGCCAAAAAGTGATTCTTCTCCATGACAACGCTCGGCCCCATGATGGTATAACCGTAAAACAAACATTGATGGAGCTTGAATGGGAAGTTCTTCCGCACCCAGCGTATTCTCCGGAACTGACCCCAAGCGATTACCATCTGTTCCGATCAATGCATCACGCTTTGGAAGATACACATTTCCATAACTACGGAGAAGTCGAAAATTAGGTTGATGACTGGATTAGTTCAAAAGACAAACCATTCTTTCGTCGTGGAATTCAACTTCTGGTAGAAAATTAGGAAAAAGACATAGCTTGCGAGGGAAAATACTTTAATTAATGTATTCACACAATTTGTTATTGAAATAACTACTCAAAAAACACAAAAAGACAGTGGCTTTCAATGCAACCTTTTAATATATATATATATATATATATATATATATATATATATATATATATATATATATATATATATATACAGTAGAACCTCCAATATCCGAGACTCTATTAACCGTGCTTTGACTGTTCGCTTTTAAAAATGTAAGTTATTCAGTTAACCATGCGCGCATACCATTTAACCATACGCGTCTGTTGCTACATACTAAGCTATGTTACTATTGGACAACGCCTCTTCACACATCTCAGTGCAAACATCCTTGACTGAAGATGGTACAAATTTTCGTGACTTATTTGCCAACTAACGTTACATCCCTCATTCAGCCTATGGATCAGGGAGTGTTAGCGGGTTTCAAGGGGAGGTATAGAAAGTCTTCATTGCGTGCAATCTTAGAAGAAGACACAGATTTAAAAACATTTTATAAAAAATGGATAATCAAGGATGCAGTTTATTCTGTAGCAGAAAGTTGATCGGAGATAACATATTTGACTCTAGAAGGATCTTGGAGGAAGTTACTCCTAAATATTGATGAATCTGAAAACGACAGTATCGGGAATAAGACTTTGATAAAGTAACTCCATAGTCACTAAGAGAAATTATGCAAAACATTAGCGGTTTTGAAGAGGTGGATGGAGATGATCTTGAAGAATGGCTGAAAATAAATTAAGAAGACCCAGGATACGAGATCAGAGACAACTCAGCTATGTTATCAGAAACTCTACGCAATATCACCGCTAACGATGACAACGATGAGGAATCTGTTAACAAAGTTTCAACGTCAACAAAAGTATCTTTTGCAGATGCCCTTTCTTGTTCAAAAACATTATTAGAGTATCTTGAGCAACAAGAAGGCACTAATTATAGTGGAATACTTAGCGTTAGAAAAATTCGGATGTCAATTAAACAAAAATTTTATAATAAGCGTCAATCACTTCTAACTGATTTTTTCACAAAATAACAAAGAAATACATATTGTAAATATACACATGTAACTAAAATGTTTCTATGTATATACATATTTTGATTTCGTACAAAAAAAAATAAACTTGAAATATGTTTGCCAAATACATTTTAGTTGTCTTATTGTATTTTATTAGTTTATTCGATATCCGTGTTTCTTGATTTTCAGGCTATGCCAACTCCGTCGCTAGCACGGACAATCCTGATTCTACTATATATATATATACATATATATATATATATATATATATATATATATATATATGTGTGTGTGTGTGTGTATACATATATATATATATATATATATATATATATATATAAATATATACATATATATATATACATATATATGTATATATATATGGTGATTCAATTGAGCCTTCTACATAGAAATATTAAAAAGGGGTGCAGCAGTTAATAAAGGCCTGTTATTTTTTATTTAGTATTTTAGTTCAATTCAATACTAAAACACAATTGAACTCAAATACTAAATGGGGGATAACATTTTTGTTTTTTTTTATATTTTTGTGTTCTTTTTAATACTTTCGCATGGAATAGGCTTCTACGAGTATGTTGAATCACCTATATATAATCTATGCTAAATGGATTAAAAGCAGTTATAAATTATATAATTAATATTAACACAATACAAATTTGTCACTATGACTACATTCACTTTGACAAACGAATTTTTCTCTCACTCCACAAACCATAAAAAATTTTCTAACCAAAAAAGTCACTAAATGATAAATGATTATTTTTTATTATTACTTATGTACATTTGTTTGGCGATGCTTCCATCCTCAAACTTATGCGTTAACCAATTTCTATTGTCTAGATTTCGTCTTCTTTCTAACAATGTGTTTCACTTCCATTTGGCTATTTTTTATTTTATAATTATAAAAACAATTACGGATTGTTCGCCTCTACAATACTTATTTTTCTAAAATCAGTAAAATTATATTTCATAATACCTCGCAATTGCATCCGCCTTTTTAAATTTGATTTACTCCATTTTTTCAGTCCACAATAACTAATACATAACTGTCGTTAGCAACAGCATTCATTTATCATTAGTAGAATTTCACCACATTAATATTTTTATTTTTCTCTGCTGAATAACATAAAATATTTCTCATTCAATATCCATTTTAAAATATTTTTTTCTAGAATAGTAAAGTAATAACATTCCATTAAGGAATAATTTAAAATCTTAAAGAGCAATCAATCTTTTATATTTTTAAGAGACATTATTACCATTAAATATAAACTATGAACATATCATGACGTACACTATTTATTTTAAACATTTAAAGCTAAATATAATTAAGTTTAGTAATTCACATGAAATACAATAAAAATGCGTTTGTATAAGAAATAAACAATTAATAAAAATATTAACATGGTTTATAAAACTATTTGTTCGTAGTAATCATTGTAGTAATAATAATTGATAGCAGCTATGATTATGCAAATAAATATAAAACATTTATGTAATATATTATCTTCTTTATTATAGTAATTTAGTTAAAATAACATAAATATGGCATTTGAAATTATCTCCAAATGATTACAATGGAAGATATACAATACCTGTTATGAAAACCGATTTTTTTAATTCACTAAAGTTGTAAACTATTTTGTATCGTTTTCAACATAGAAACTCATTTGGTGTTTCATAAAATTGCTTTTTAAAAAATTGATGTAATATAAATAATTACACAATAATCAATATCAATGTTTCTAATATCTTTCTGTACTCTTCTTCCTTGCAATATGGTTCAATCATTTCCATTTCAAACTCATATTATATAAATGAAAAGCGGATCCACACTACGAACTCAGAGATAATGGGCGT
Source organism: Acanthacorydalis orientalis (assembly GCA_034766995.1). Lineage (NCBI taxonomy): Eukaryota > Metazoa > Arthropoda > Insecta > Megaloptera > Corydalidae > Acanthacorydalis > Acanthacorydalis orientalis. Next base: position 27,941,603 of record CM068318.1, on the reverse strand, counting down.
AATGAAAGATCGATTTTATAAATATACATCTATATTTTCTTAAGTCTCTAATCTTAAGTGCTCATTAGTTACTTAAATTTTATTTTAACGTTCTGGTATATTAGATTTATAACCAAGCTTTTAAATTGTCTATTATCTATGTTAAAGCACTAACAAAAATTTTAGCCAGTTAATTACTACTACTTACTTACTACTTACTATTACCTCTATTACTTCCTTCTACAGAACTCGTTACAGATATAAACCTATATGAACTTCACATACTCTGGTTATTAAACGGTGATTCAAGGTGAGTTTCCATAAGACAGTGGTGAATATTTTTCAAACATCAAAGCATTTGTCAATGTTAAAGTGGTTTTTGTAGAGTAGGAACGTGTACAAAATTTATCGTGGAGCAATACACGACAAATAATGCGTTAAAATTATTGTATCCTATTATGAAAATGGGGATTCGAAGAGAAGTGCACATCGCACTTTAGGTGAATATTTTGGTGTACAAAAATCAATCTTCTGAGCATACAATTTGGAATTTAACCAAAAAATTCGAAAAAACTGGTCAGTAGCAACCATCAAAACAACTCAGCATACTTGTGCAGGTCTCTCGGATGAGATATTGCCATGTTTCGTGAATGTGTGGCCGAGAAACCGAGCACATCAATACGTCGTCGATCGCAGCAATAGAGTTTTTCGTATTCCACTACGCAGAAAATTTTGACAAAAGATTTGCATTTACACGCTAACAAGATAAAACAAGATGTAAAGCCTAGAAGACCATCAAGAGCGTCGTAAGTTTGCTGAATGGAGGCGTGAACAAGGAGTTAATTTTTCAAAGAAAATCGTTTTTTGTGATGAGACGCCCTTCCACCTCAATAAATTCGTAAACAAGCAAAATTGTCACATTTGAGGATTGGAAATCCAACAAATATTTACGAGAAACAAATACATCCTCGAAAAATGACGGGTTGGAGCGTAAGTCGGGTTGAGCGTGGTCTGAAGGCGTAATTGACCCGTATTTTTTGAAGTTGATGAGGAAAATGCTACTTCAGTCAATGTTGTTCGCTATCTGAGCATGATAACAAACTTTTTGTGGGGTCAATTGGAAGATACGGACATCGAAGATCTCTGGTTTCAACAAGATGGTACCACCAGTCAAATAGCAGCAAAAACAATCTCGCTATTGCGCACAAAACTTCCAGGCCGTGTGATCTTACGAAACGGCGACATCAATTGGCTGCCGAGTTCATGAGATTTAACTCCTCTAGATTTCTTTCTTTGGGGTTATTTAAAGAGTAGAGTCTACGAGAATAAACCGAACATGATTGCAGAGCTGGAACAGGAAACAGGAAATACGACACATAGAGCCTGCGTTGTGCCACGATGTAATCGAAAATTATGATAAACACATTACGTCATGCTACAGGAACAGTGGTTTCCACTTGAACGATATAAACTTTCATACATATTTGTATTAAATTGAACTAAAACACTAAATAAAAAATAACATCTTTTTTTAATTTTTGTGTTTTTTTTAATACTTTCATGTGGAAGCGTAAATTCAATCAACCTTTATATCTGTTATGTTATTTGTTTTGTATTCTGTCTATTCTTCTTTTATCCAACATACATATTCTCATGCTTTTCTGTTATCTATTGTTACTTATTATCTTGTCTTCTTGCATGAAATATTGTCTATTTCGTTTCCAAATATTACTTTTCGTATTATATCTATAATTTTCACCTCAATCTTCTATTTTTTATTCCTAATATATATTTTTCCCTTTTTTTCTGGTATTTGAAGTCATGAAATTATTTTCATACTCAATACCTTCATTTAAGTCTCATAGGTAAGTTCAAGTAGAATATTAATTAAATATGATTCTCTTCATAGAGGAAGTTTACTTATTTTGCAGGTTTTTCATTAAAATACAATTTATATATATATATATATATATATATATATATATATATATATATATTGGTATACGTCATACAAACGAAAGTCATAGCTGCCTACGCAAGCAAATATCATAGAACAAATAGATTGTTCTAGAACAATCTAAATAGCAATTACTAACAAACAGCTCGATATAAAAAAGATGCTTAGACAGTTATCAACTGCATTTGTTCAAACAACAAATTAATCATACGCATAAAATTAATCGACTGTATTTGTTCTGACAAAAAATTAAATAATTAAATGTAATACAAAACACTTTTAAACAAAATATAAATGTACCATGGTGACAGTGGCTGAAAATCAATCACGATCGACCATCAGGCACCAAAGGGAACAGTACTGGCAACCAATGCTCGAGGGATAATAAAATAAATAAAATAAAAATAAAATAAAATAAAAATGAATTTTATTGGTTCTAAATTTGTACAGGGCCGGGTTTGGCCTTATGTATACGACAATATACATATATAGAGAGAGAGAGAGTGGGGGAGAGGGTGTGAGAGAGAGGGAAAGGTAACGGGATTTTGAAGAAAACGTGGCTTTTATTTTACATTCTTGTATACTGACAATATATTATTTCAAACAAGATTTACACATACCATAATCAGGAAGTAAAGAACTATTAAAAGTTTTTTATTATTGAATGTATTATGCATAAGTATTAAGAACACGAATACTGCAAAAAGTGTTAATGAAACTAAGGCTATAGTTTAAAAACTAAAATAGGTAGACACTTGACAGAAAAACACATTATATTCAAATTAATCATTGTATGAAGTTGCTGTTATATCTATTTTTTGAGCAAAATGTAGGCGTGTTAACAAATTACTAATGTATTACAAGTAGACACATACATCTGGATATTATATATATACAGCAATTTAAAAATGTGATTTTTTATAATTATTAAAATATAAAATAAATAATGTTAGTAAATTTAAACGAATGTTTTATTATAAAAATATTTATATATTACATATTTAATATATTTGAGTCCCTATATAAGCGAATCGCAAATAATCTTTCTATATATAAAAAATAATTCCATCGTAAAATTTCCATCAACATGCAACGCCGCTACAGTCTACAAGTAGCAAATTAACCATTCCCATTCCCGATTTTTTCAGATGTTTCACGAATCATTACCAATTATAAGCCAGGGCGATAGTCGAGCGGGGGGAGAAGCGAGAATGGCAAATCCCTCCAAGGGTCAACAAGCGTAGCGAGTAGGGGGAAGACCCCCGGTTTTGATAAAAGAAAATATAATATTTTGAGATTTATAAATAAGAAGTATATATCATCTGTGTTTCATCTCTGTGAAATTTGTTTAGTATTAACATTTTTACCTTTGTTTTGTTTTATCTTTACTTGAACGATTATTGAATATAGGTTACTGTCTAGCCACTGATAACTTTTACATCTCCCCTCAACTAGCGGACTTCTTAGTAAAACATAAAACGGATTTTATATGGGACTATACGACTAAATCGCAAAGAATTTCCTATAGAAATTTAGAAAAAAAATTGAAGAAAGGTGAAATCGTTGCATATCAAAGGGGAAAAGTTATGCTCATGAAATGGAAAGATAAAAAATACATTTGTCTTCTTTCTGCTGCAATTAACACAGAAATGCAGGCAACCAAAATAGGAACAGAGATGTAAATATTATAACAAAACCCAAATTAGTTTCAAACTATAATGATTCAATGGAAGGTGTTGATTGACTAGATCAACACCTTTATGACAATTCAACAACTAAGAAGAAGGGAAATAAATACTATAAAATACTATTCTTCCATATTTGGGACATTTCTGTGTGAAATGTGTTTGTAATATATCAGAAAAATGGAGACAAAAAATTCGAGAATCCATAATTGGGAAGATTATTTAAAAATTTCACTCGAGCACAAAAAAAAATCGTCGGCCTGGTTCTCAACTTGCGAGACCATTGCGACTGACAGAGAGATATTTTTCGAAATATGTACCACCAACAAAAAAAAAGCTGCTCCATATAGGTACTACGCTGTTTGTTGCAGTAAAAGAGATAAAGAGGATAAGAAAAAAAGAAAAGAAAGAAGATACTATTGCAGAAATTGCAATGTAGGATTATGCACCTTGCTTTGTTTCAAGTTGTATCATACTCAATTGAATTTTTAGTTTTTCGTATAATATATATGTAAATAAACAAAATATTTTTAGCAACATGTTTTCTATAGAAACTAAAAAACATACCTGCGCTGCAGATAATTAAAAAAGTAATAAAAAATAACTAATATATAGGGCCATTATAGATTTTTCTAACTCTTGTTACCGATTTATAACAAAATATTAATTTTTAAAAACTTGTGTTCCCCAATGTAAAATACACTTACTAAGGCACTGAAAAAATATTTTTTTCTTTTAATTATGCACTAGTAATAAATGTATTTATTAAAAATGATTATTTTTTCATAGAAATGTCAACATTAATTTATAAATTAAGTGGTTAAGGTAATCAGAACTATTTTATTTAAAAAAAAGTTGTATTGGTGATTTTAAAATTATCGACAAACAACATTTTTATTAGTTGTACAATTCTAAAAACCAGTCAAATATTTTCACGAAAAAAGGTGACTACATCTTTAACACACAAGTAAACAATGATATTAATTGAAAATACATACAATCATTTTTTTTTAATTTCATTCAATACAAAAAGTTTGCTTTAAGATTTATAATATTATGAATTATAACCAAATATGTACAAAATAATTTTATCACTGTAGCTAAATTCACTTTTACAAATGAATTATTTTTTATTCTGCTAACCATAAATATTTTCAATGGGTCAAAATGCAGAAAAAAATGATATTTTTTTATACATGGCGTTCTGAAAATGATAAAATTGCCATTGAAATGCAAATAAGTAACAAAAAAGATAAGTAATGATTTGTTGAACATTTTTGACAAGAAATATTTTTGGTGGTTTGAGGTGAAACAAGAAATCATTTGTGAAAGTAAATACAATATAACACTGCAATTTTTTTACCTTTTAACATCCTTTCAAAAACGGAAATATTTTCAAAACGTAAACAAGCTCAAATTTAATTATTTCACGTTTTAAACTTTCTTTTGTATTCCTCTCTCTCTTTATATATATATATATATATATATATAAATGTGTGTGTTTGTGTGTGTAAAGGTTTTCCAATAGATATGTAATTTTTTAAGAGGTTACTTTTCATAGATGTCAAACCGGCAACTGCATTTTTTTGATGTTTGTTAAGTTTTACACGCAAAGTACTAATAAACATAACCTCTTAAATTAGTCATAGAAAAAAAGCAAATTCGCGAGATTTTATTGTTAGTTTTAATTGGGACGCAAATCAACAGAACCTGTTCGGAATATCAAATTCGTTTTCGACAAAGAGTCGATTAGTGAACGTACAGCTCAACACTGGTACCAAAAATTTCATTATGGAAACGAATGCTTTGATGATGAGGAGGATCATAAACGTCCTTCAGATATAGACAATAATGCTTTAAAAACCATAAATTGATTTAACATTGTAGTAAATAACTGTATATGATATTTTTATATACAGAAATATAATATATTTCTCATTAGTATACTTATTTTCATTCAATCTGTATATATTTATATTCGAGCACTCACGAGTGCAACGAAAATCCCACATGATGTTGGGACGATTCCACGATTCGAATTCGTAAAAAGAAACAGTTTCAGTTACGAATCTAATGACCAACCCATTATAGACTTACAACACAATTATGAAGTTATTATTTTTATTTCATTGACACTGTGATTAATTCAATTAGCGAAAGATGTGAACTAATGAAATTACATGTTGATAAGTTTAAAATATTGTATAACATTTATAAACTGAAACATAAAAATAGATTAAAAATACTAAAAAAAACTATGGATTTACATTTGTTATTGGCTGATGATAATATATATATATATATATATATATATATATATATATATATATATATATATATATATATATATATATATATATATATATATATATATATATGACTGAAATTTTGTGAAGAAATTATAAATTTAGCTGTATTATTGCCTTCTTAAATGAAATCACTAGAAATACTAAACTATTTGTGGACAAAAAATATGACTACAATATTTCTGATTTTGTTTATTTGCCTACGAATAATGCTAACTTTATCCGTGTCAGTTGCTTATGGACAATGCAGTGTCTCCAAATTAAAAATTATAAAAAAATATTTAAGGTCGGCAATGGGACAAGAAAGATTAGTCGGTTTGGCTATGATGTCCATTGGAAGCAATCTATGTGAGTCTTTAAATTATTATGATTTGATTCAGAATTTCGCGGAAATGAAATCTAGATGTCTAAATTTCAAATAATATACATAATTATTTAGTCTATTAATTATTCTGTACTAATGTAACGATTTTATAGTATATTATTACAACTGTTCTGTTTGTGTTAAAAATGTTGAAACCATTAATTAAATTTATAAAATGAATAATTAGGTTTTTTAATTTATGTAATTAATCACCTCAGTACAAAATAAAGGCGGTTTTTAAGAATGCCTGCTCCAGCCGACAAAATACCACCGCACGGCTCTGGTACCAACATTTTTTTTCTTACATTTTATTTTTATTTATTATCATTTAACGTTCCGCGAATGATTTTTTAACACATCACAAACAATACAATTTTTTTCTAATCAAAAGTCTTCAATTATTGGTCATTTTTAATTGTTTCTTATACGCATTCGTATAACAATTCCATCATCACATAGAGTTAAGGTACGTAAAGTTTTAGTACATTTGCATACACATATGTATTTTCATATAATTAAATTATCAGTTTAAAAATCATTTTTTGATACTATATATACTTTCTGTTTTTAATATAACATTTGTTAAATTCGCATTCTAGTTTTTAATTTATTCATATATGTTGTTTTGTGTGTTATACGTTGGTGAATATTTATTCTTAGTTACTCAATATTTGTTAAGTTTTACAAAAACCGTATTTCATCTGTATAACTCAATTTGTAGCTCTCTAGTCACCCTAGTTTCGTATTAACTTTTGATCGATATTTGCTTTTGTTCATATCAACTTAAGAATACATAACTAATAAGATGTTTCATTACGTATTTAATTTATAAGTAGTATAACAATCCATTAATTTTTTCGTTGTGAAATAAAAAACGCAATAAAGAACTTGTGTCTTGTGATTTATTAAGTAAAGTGAGTGTTAATAACCTCGCCTCAATGTTTAATGCGAAGAAAGATTTTTATACATTTCATTACTATTTTTTATACTTTTACTTTCAACCATATACAACTACATCTTCTTTACAATGCTTATGACTCTCGAGACTTTAACTCACAGTTTGAGAAACGTAGCCTTCATCCTACCATTGATTTATAATTATTAACCCTTTACTCCATTGGCTTCGTTACGGGGACATTCATCATATATTACAAAAATCTATTGACTCTGCTATGGGGACATACGCAATTATTGCTCGTTATTATTTTTGGAGAAAATCAATTAAGTGGTGGCGAAAATTGTTCTTTTGTGGAATATAAATATCTGTTATCAATTCATAGATTCTCTATAAAACTATAAAACATAAGAAAAATGAGACTCCACTGACACACTTGAAATATCAAAAACTCTTAATCGATCAACTAATAGGAAATTTTCACCAGGAGAGAACAAGAATTTCTACTTCCACCTCTGTAACTAGGTTAACTAGAAAGCTTCACATAATGAGAAAATGTGAAAAGAGAGATTGTGTTATATGTTCCAAGTGAAAGAAAAAGAGTGGAAGACTTGAAACGATTGATTACTGCGATACTTGTCTAAATAAACCCGGAATGCACATGAGAGACTGTTTCCAGAGTATCATACCATGGCGAATTACAAAATGTAAAATTCAGGCTCTATTTACATTATCACAAAGCCTACTTACAAAAAAAATAAAAATAAGTAAATTCATAAGAACTTGTAATTTTTTTCTTCGAAAACAAATCTTTCGTTTTCCAAAAGCTTCACTGCAAAAGCTGCAGTTGTTGATCGATAGTATCAAAAAATGTTCGGAAAGCACAATGCAAAGAGCTAATACATTTTGATTTTTCTTGGTGTTCTGATTTCAATGAACAATGATATATATATATATATATATATATATGAATTAATATGTATATATGAATGAATTTAAATTATATCTATAAATTAATTTGTTACGATTCAAATCTTTATAGTGAAAACCTATTTGGCTGCTATAGTTCTGTATACACATAGTGTTATTTGTTGACGAAAAACGTGAATATATTCAGATGTATTGATATGAATCATTTTTATTCGGTGTATAATTTATAAAAGTTGTTGATTAGTATATCTTGAATTCGGTTATACAAAACGATTCAATTTTATACGAAAAATCAGAATAGGTTCTGTTTCCGTACATTTTTAATGGAGTAAAATTAATGATAATTCGGTTAGTGTTATATGAACATATATATGAACAGTTTTGGATGTTTTTCATTAAAATTAACTGCTTATTGTCATTAGGCCAATAATATCAATTATATTACCAAATTGTTCTGTTGAGAATAAACAAGTAGTTTCAGTAACAAAGATTTCTGCCAAGAATAAAACATTTCTTAACAAATTTATTAAGTACACAATTCTTGATTCATGTTCATTGCTAAGGACTTTCAATGAAAAAAAATATTATATTTCTATTATTTCTACTTCTGCGAAATGTATTTTTATAATTTTAAATCTAATATTTAAATTTTTAGAAATGTCTGTACTAATTACATAAAAAAAGCATATAATTGATAATGATTAATATAGAATTTCATCACATTTTTATATTTTATTTTTAAACTTAAGGAATAATTTAATCTATTTTATAATATAATTTTCTTGTTTTTTGATACTTTCATATTTTTTTATGATGACTAAAATGCTTATACAAACACTTATAACTACACTTCTACACTTGAGTATACTTCTTTTGTTATTTTATATCGTGCCATTTTTTCTATATACTAAATAGAGAACAGTTTACTTAAAAAACATTGATATTTTTAAACGATCAATATTTCCATGTTTCGTAATTATCATTTTTATCGAAAAGAAGTCTAAATAATTTTTATTTTCATATATATTTTAGTATTCTTTAGAATTTCAAAATATTATATAACTAATATTTCATCAATCTATCATGTGGTATAAACGTGGATTATTTTCAATTAGACAACAAATTTGATGATTATCAATCTCGATAGGTCAGTCAGCGCGTTTATTTTCAGTAAGACTAAAATCTTCTTCACAAAACTTTTTTAACCATCTTTGCGCCATTCTCTCATTCACAACACCATCATTATGCACATCAGAAATCTTTTTTTTCTGTTTGTAATGCAATTTTACCGTTTCGGAAATAAAAAAACATAATTGCACAATAATACATCTTCTTCTTGTTCATCTTCAAATCAAAAGAAACGCTAAAAAATTTAACTAAATATGATATTTTTTTTATATTACAAGTTAAAGACTCAACTTTTAGACTGTCCATGCGTTTAATAGGTTACAAATTGTCTTTTGCTTCAAGAACAGCAGAAACAATCTCTTACGAAAAAATCCGACTATACTTATTGGCCAACCCAACGTTTACAAAAGTCAGCAGTTATTGTTACTATTCGACGTTTCAAAAAAAGTGAAGTTGCAAAGCTAAGAAGAGAGGGAATACCGTTCATTTCTAGTACAGAAAAGCATTTAATTAAGATAATAAGCAAAAAAAAAACAGCAATTTAAAGTGGATTTCTAACTTAATTGAAAAAACTTAATGATACGAGTACTAAGGTACATTCTTACATCTCAGCCAAAAAAAAACTTTTATTACGATCTATAAATAAACCAAAAATACTGCATTGGTTTCATAAATGAATCACTACCCCAACCACTACAAACTTTTTCATGCATTTTAATGACACTGCTATTATTTTCAGAGAAAATACAGACAATTAGATTTTTGATTGAATATTTACTTACATATCTACAAGTTTATTATTATCTAACTATATTTATTTAACACACACACATGCACACGTGATCACACACACAAATATTTATATATATATATATATACATAACTTTTTACCTTTTCCTTGTTCTTTTCATTCATGGTTATTCAACTATTTACCATTAACAGTATTAATTTATGGTTTAAAAACGTGATTATTGCTTTTGTACTGTCCAAACTATTTATTAGGTTAGTAGACAAATAATTGCGGTTTATAACCTCGAAATTCGTAAAAAAAATTGAAATTATTGTCTTACCGGCCTAATAACATGCAATGAATGTGTATCGTTTCTGTTGATTTTCTAATTTCTTATACACTGAAGATGTTCTACATATTATTTTAAATAATTTTAGCTTCTTTCAAGACACTCGTAAAATTTCAGAATGTTTTAAGACCTTTATTTATCAGACAATCTCAAACTATTATTGTGATTGTAGTGGAATCAAGCTCATCAAAATTCAAGCATAAATGACAATTCTGAAGTTTTATGAACTGACAAACAGATTTTTAGTTTTATATACAATGTACTTAGTGTGTATTTTTAGTATAAATCTAACATACTGGATTTTTTACCAATAAGGTTTTTTTTATAGAATATTTTTTACTCTAAACTTTAATTAACAAAATAATAAATGAAAAAATAAAAATAGAATTCACAAACTATTTCAACTGGAAAACGCATGTAATTCATTAAAATACTACAAACCAAAATTTCTTCATGTATTTAATCTCTGTTACAAGTTTGTTTTATTGAGGTTAGATTCTCATTCGATAACAAGAAAATAATAAAAAATACGTCATAGCATGAATCATACTACATCCAGGCATGAATTTAAATGTCAAAGTATTTTGCAAATATCTTCTCTATTGAGCTTATTTTCGTTAACAGTAATTACAGGTTATGTGTGATTCGTTCTTTTCAACTTGAAATTACATCATTGATATATAAAGTCTACAATACTTAGACTTAGATTTAATATGCTAGTTTATCGATTATAATAATATTTTCATTCTTAAAATTAACTTATTTAACACATTGACTGCCCAGTCAATTTTGCAAATGTCGCAAGAGGCCAACATATTTTTTTTAATTTATTTTTTTTCCGCATTAAACTAGAAACATAACAAATATCATTTTAGATAGCCATGGCCTGAGAGGTTAAAATACGTGGCAATCATATTTGATAACCATAATCTCCAGAGAAACATCACTAACTATCGGAAATAATAGCCATCGCAGTCAATATGTTAACAAATTTTAGTTAATAATAAAAATAATTATCCTTTACGACAAGTATTTTTATCTATCAAAAAAAAATTATTTTTCCTCACACAATTTTTTTTCTGATCAATGTGTTTAATAAATCATTATTGATCATTTTTGATTGTTTCTTATGTGCACGTCGATAGGTGATTCCATCATCCTCGGTTGCTAAGGTATTAAAATCAAAATAGAGATTTTTCAATACGTTAGCCTTAAATTATATTTCCAGAGAATTATCTTTTGAAAAATTGCTGGCTAAGAATTTATCTGTATATATTTTTTAAGAGCGGATCTTTTTATTAAAAATTTCTAAGAAAAGGTTAAAACTAAATGTAAATAAGAGCTATGATTTTAAAACAAAACCCTAAATTATATTAAATAATACCTATCTCTAAATGCTTGTTCTATTTTTTGGTCGACCATACCGAAAATATTATTTTACTGTGAAGATTATCGGTAATCTATCATTAGTTCTGCTCAAGTTTTGATTATGAATGATACTGAATTATAACTTCTGAAGTCTAATACCTATTTTAGTAACATTTTTAATGAAGAAAAGTCTATATTTTCCAAATTTCATGTTCTACATTTATCTTTCACATAGTTAATAAAATAAACTATATAAATAAATTAAAAACAAATAACATTAGGTAAAAAAGCATTTCCAAACACTATAGAGCAACTAGTTTATTAGATAGTGCCCAGTTAAATTAAGAGATTTTAGAGATAACGTTGTATGTACAAAACATCAACCAAAAGTCGCACTGAAATAAAAATTTTGTTCTATAGAATGGGAAGCATTTCAACTACAAATCGTAAAAAAATTCTAAAATAGTAAAACATCAGTGGAAGAATAACTAACCTAAATTGATATATAATAATTTTAAAATCAATTTAGTAAGAAAATGTTTAAAATTTACACAGAAATAATATTAAATATAATTAATGAAAACGAATAGTTTGGGAAAAAAAAAGATTTACAGTATTTTTTTGCAAGCATTCATAGTAATCATAAATTATAAACTAATTACTAGGTTGATAGAAAAATAATTGCGGTTTATGACCTTTAAATTTACATACATTTTTATCTTTTTTCATTTGCCCAACTGTTTTAAGTGATCCAGAACTGATGTATAACTAATGCCTAACTTTTGTGCAAGTTCTTGAATTTGTGTGCGTGGTTCTGATTCAACTAACGCTTTCAATTGGCCGTTATGAACTCCGCCGTCTTTTTCATCTTCAAAGCTCTCGTCTCCAGCACGAAATTTTTGGAACCACCATTGCACCGTACGGTCTTTAACAGTGCCAACACCAAAAACATCGTTTAGTTTACGAACAGTTTCTACTGCTTTACCATCCGTTTTGAACTCATAAAAAAATGCTTTTATTTGTTACTTTTCCATGTTTAATTCAATAGCCAACCTTGAAGTAAAATTAATAATAAAACCAAAGTCGATGTTACCAAAATACAAACCAAAAAATGGACTTTAAAATGATATTAACATGAACAAGATGAAATGACGCACTAAAAAAAATTAGGCTAGAAATCAGAAAACAAAAACCAGAGCTATTTTCCTACCAACTTAATATAAATCTATAAGAATTATAATTACTAGACTAGACTAATGACTAAAGTAGTGATATTTTAATACTGTTTTTTCACGATTCCCAAGTAATTTATTTACCTATACACTATCAATATCAACTCCGCCTACAATTGTGTCGGATGGATTGAGTAGTCCGATCCAATTGTTGCCGATCTTAAACCCGGATAAAGAAGGAAGGTTGGAAGGCAAGGTTATCACCCTACATCCCACAAAAACAGAAGAATGCTCACAGATATCGTAAAATTTCCCGGAACAGGGACAATTACTTGAATAAGATGGGAGTAACTTACTCGTGTTTGTAAAAATGGACGACCTTCGGGAAAGATTACCTAGACGACCGCCCAAGAGTTGGGCACAGAGCTGGCAAACCCCATCTACTGATCTCCAGTGAGAGGCAAAACAACAAGAAAATGGTCCTAACTTAATAACAATAAGAAAAAGACTAGCAATACCACATTTAGCTATACCATATTTACCAAACCATCATCAAACATTTGTTTGGTCATTTGATAAAGGTAGAAATGTAGATAAACATAGATTTTTAAGTTCTAAAATAAATAGAAGTTGTATTCTGTGCCACAAAATACTTTTATTATCAAAAAGCATTTCAAATCATCCTCATTTAAGGATGTTAATTTAAATCAAAATTTCGACAACGATAGTGCCCAACACAAAAAAATAAAAATATAAATGAAATATCATAAATCTAGCACAGTTCGTCCGTCTGTTGATCTTAATATGGTGGATGTCATCCAGTGCACTAGAGCAAACATTTTTACTCTTTAGTAGTTTGGATGTTTCTATTTAACTAATACAAACATTTTAGACTACTGTTTAATGCTAATATTTAATATAAGCATTACACACTCTTTAAATAAAATGAAAAAATGTATTTAAAAATTATAATAATATAATAACTAATAAGCTGATAGATTCAAATAAAAATATCATTAAAATATATTAACCCCTTAACGTACCAATTAAAAATCAAAAAATGGCCGTTTTTCAGTCAATGTTTTTATTCTTTATTTTCATTGTACACAAAAAGAACATTAAGAAAAATGTGCACATGCAACAAAATATGTGTACATGCAACTTTTCGCGGCTGAGTGAATGCGTACGGAACTGTCTAGCATGTATATTCGGTTGAAACCTACACATGAAAACAAAATTGAAGCTCGCACAAGTTTATTCGGGCGCGTAGAAAAAATTCAATTTCTAGAGCATGAGTTAATTCGGTTGAGCACATTAAGGGAATTATATTGAATATTTAAATGAGAGATAAACAATAATTGTGTTTGAGTATATATATATATATATATATATATATATATATATATATATATATATATATATATAATTGTATGTGTGAATTTGTACACATATATGCAAATAATTTAATAGATTTTTAAAACTATTGTTTCAGGAATTAGGTATAAAATTAATATAAAGGAAATTATTTTTGATTAGAAACAAAATAAGTATTTTACATTTTTTAAATTAATTTAAAAGAATAATCTTAAATATAAAAAAACGTATGAAATAACATAATTTTTGTAATAATAAAATTAAACTTAATTATGAAATGATAACCGATTTGATTTGCTCTTGATGATTTTTTGTATCAATCATAGCAAATTATTATTTTTTAAGGAATCAGATATAGGTTTTTGTGCATTGACTGAATGTCAATAATAAAACATGTGCATTAAAACCATTGCAGATAATTATGTTGGTCTTTTTTAATACTGTATTTGTTTTTTTACGTGAACAGCCATATGTCATTTCCTTAAAATTGTTATTTCTTTGGCCCAAACATCCATTTACACATACTTCGAACCATGTACAAAATTTTCAAAAGACAGCCGTTCTCCAGATAAAACCGTCTTCGTCAATATTTTTGAACGTCTAGGAGATAGCAACAACAAAGTTATAAACAGAATATTTTAAAAATAAGCAGTTAATAAAGCTAAAGCTGAGTAGTGTCATTTAGAGGCTTATAACATCTTTCACCAATGACAAGTGATTGTATATTTTCTTACGCCGATTGGCTAAGCCAATACGGCTAATATAGCGCGTAAATTACGGAAGTGCAGGTATTGAGCTTCAACTTGACTCCTGTCTAGTATTATCCGTTTGCGAACGGTACTATCGACTCGTAAGCGTACTGTCTGGATGAAAAGTTTTGGGAGTGTGTGGCAGAAAAATGATATACGCTTGAAGATTCGGTTATAACACTGATAAATTTTATTGTATGTAAACAAACTTTTACTTAATGATAGACAAGATATTCATTAACGATATTAACTTCAATTTGTTGCTTTAAAATTCTGTATAGTATGGTATTTTTCAAAACATATAAGCATTTATGGTACATATTTCTAGCCCTCAGAAAAATAATTTTGTCCACCTTATTCGATTTCCACATAAAGCAATATGTAGAGCTATATTTGTCAGCTCTATCCACTTCGCCCCTACGTTTATTATAATTTACGACTAAATTTATCTTTATGATTTGGACAGGTAAATCGCCACGCACTCTTCTGTTTACATTTAAATACCAAAATAAGATAAGACGCCACAAAGTAACTTCCGACCAGAGTTCAGAGTAGACTGCTATGTCTGTAGTAGACTACGACACACGTCCATAATAGTAAAATACTTTGCCTGCTCTTCGCAGACACGCGTCCAGAACGGTAAAAATGCTTGGGCTGCTGTCCGCAGACATGCGCCCGCAAAGGGTTAATCTTGTACAACTGTTTTTAATCAAGGGAAGGTATACAAAAAGCAAACTATAGATGCGACAGAGTGCACAGCCTTTTGCGAATCCAAAATTTTTTTCAGTGTTACAGTTTTCCCTATAACGGTGCGATCTCGACACCGCAGAGTATATATAATTATTTTTGCAGCCCGTTACTCATTTACGAACAAATAAATTGGCTCTTTGTTTATAGATGTTGGATAATATTCTTCTATACATGTTTCAATAATACTTCTCTATGCGCTATATAAATTATTTGTAAATAATGGACCTTTTTATAATAGAAAAACATTACTAACAAAAATAAAATTATTTCGGAATAATATTTATCTATAACAAAATATGTCATGATTATTTAAAAAATGAGAGAATTTCATTTTATCATATCTCTTTTTTTAAATAGCAATCTAAGAATATATACATATACAAGGGGGCTCTGCCCGCTGCTCCTTGTGCTCGACAACAACCGGAGGGGGCTTCGTCACCACTCGCTAACGCTCACTCCCCTTTAACAAATAACAGAAGATAACAAAATATACACAAAAATAATCCGCGTAAAATGTAAGTCTCAAATTTTTTTTAAAAAAGTTTACAAGCATCAATAACACAGTACAATGTTAAATTATGCAACCATTTTTTTACTATAAAGCTTCAGTGAATACAATATTTTGAATAAATTTCTTATCAGTTTTATATTGAAATCGTATACCATGTGACTGATATCAACCAATCAGAACAGAGACCACGTGACCTAACCAATTAGAGAACGAATAAAAATCACGGGAACGGTACATTTTTATAATATAAAAAGATATATATATATATATATATATATATATATATATATATATATATATACATTAAAAATTCTACTTATAGGGGATTCACTTATTCAGTTATTTTATTTTATTCATTTAAAAAAAAATAATTCAAATAATGACTAATATAGTTTTGTTGATACTATTATGAATTCACTATATATGTATATATATATATATATATATATATATATATATATATATATATATATATATATATACATACATATAAGGGAGTTTCATAAAACTCGTAGAAGTGACGTATAGATGGCGTTGGAGAGATTTAAAAGAATTTTTTTCTTGAAATGGCATCCTTGATTAATAGTTTGTAAAAATTTAAGCGCAAAAATATTATTAAAGTAGGCGATATGGTGTTAAATGTCCGACGAGTGAAGGTGCACGAAATAGCAGAGACTTTGGGTGTATTGACTGGCAGCGTACATTCTATTTTAACTGAAACTTTAGACATTTCAAAAATGTCGACGAGATGGGTGCCGCGAATGCTGACTGTGAACCAAAAACGCAGACAATACCAAATTTTAAAGGTTTTCTTAGCCATGATGCAGCGTAATAAAAAATATTTTTTGAGTCTGCTGATGACCACTGGTAAGACTTGGATTCATCATTACATACTAGAGTCCAAAGAGCAGACAAAACAATGGACTAAGAGTAGAGATAGGCCGCCAAAGAAGTTCGAATTTAGCCCATCAGGAGGCAAAGTCATGGCTTCAGTTTTTTGGAAAGCGCCGGGAATTTTGTTGGTGGATTATTTTAAAAAGTAAAATACAATCAACGATGCTTATTACTGTACCCTTTTGGATAAGTTATGAGTCACCCTTGATGAAAAACGACACAGAACACAAAAAATTCTGTTTCTTCACGACAACGCTCCGGCTCATTCATCAATACAAACATCCGTAAAATCCATTCTCTTGGCATTGAATTGTTTCAATGTTCATCTCCCATATTCACCAATCATGGTCCCTCCGATTTCCACCTCTTTCCACAGCTGAAAACATTCTTCGCTGTGTACAGATTTATCACAAATTAGGAGATAATAACCGAAATAGACGCCTATTTTGAAGAGCTTGAAAAATCTCACTTTAACACCAGCATAATGGCACTCGAGCAACGTTGGACATATATATATATATATACAGTGCAATACCATACACTCACACATAGTGTTTACATTAGTAGTAGTGCTGTATAGATACAAACGGAAGATATTTGAAATGAGAACATCTGATTATTCAATATATTTCAAATTTATATTCGATTATATTTCATTATTTTATGACACACTTTGTATTTTTTAATACAAAGTGTTGTAGAAGACAAATGTTTTTACATTTGTCTTCTAGTTGAAACGATAAACTGGGAGTAAAATCTTGCAATATATTTTTCCCTTTTCAAATAACCATATATTAACTTAAATTGATATTTCAATGAACAGTAAAATAAGAAACAAATAATAATAGATACTGCAAAAATATTTCGTTCAATGAATATATGTGTCTATATACATATATACGAGGGTGGTCCCAGAAGTACCCGGCCCTACCTAGAGATGACGGTACTTTGAAAAATATCACTGTATTAGAAAGTGCACAATCTATAAAGCATATGTTTCAAGTTTAAGGACGCCACGTTGTTTAGTATTTGTTTGGCAGCTATCAATAATGAACGTTTTCAGTGAATTTGTGAAAATGGAGAAAATTGGTCATCGTTACGTGATACAATACTTTTATTTGAAAGGCCTCAGCCCAACCAATATAAAAGCTGAACTGGATTCTACTCTGGGTGAGTCTGCTCTTTCGTTTACAACAGTGAAATATTGGGTAGCAGAGTTTAAACGAGGCCGTACGAACTGCCACGACGAGCATCGCAGTGGTCGACCAAATGAGGTGACGACTCCAGAAGTGGTGAAGAAAATCCACAAAGCGGTACAGGATGATCGTCGACTGAAAGTGCGCGAGCTAGCAGACATAGTAGGCATTTCAAAAAGTGCGGTACATCGCATATTATCTGAAAATTTGGACATGAGAAAGCTGTGTGCAAGATAGGTGCCGCGTTTGCTCACACTCGAGCAAAAACAGTGTCGTGAAGATGTTTCAATTGAGTGTTTAGCAAAGTTTCACAGCAACAAAGCAGAATTTTTGCGCCGTTTCATAACCATGGATGAAACATGGGTCCATCACTTCACACCCGAGACAAAAGAACAATCAAAACAATGGTCTGAAAAGGGAGAACCGGCTCCAAAGAAGGCGAAGACCGTTTCATCTGCAGGCAAGGTCATGGCGTCGATTTTTTGGGATGCGCGTGGGATAATTTTCATTGACTATCCTGAAAAAGGAAAAACTATCAACGACGAGTATTATTCAAACTTATTGCAACGTTTGAGCGAAGAAATCACGCAAAAACGGCCGCATTTAGCTAAGAAGAAAGTGTTGTTTCATCAAGACAATGCACCGGCTCACAAATCCGTTAT
This sequence comes from Acanthacorydalis orientalis, assembly GCA_034766995.1. Taxonomy (NCBI): domain Eukaryota; kingdom Metazoa; phylum Arthropoda; class Insecta; order Megaloptera; family Corydalidae; genus Acanthacorydalis; species Acanthacorydalis orientalis. Next base: position 27,922,604 of record CM068318.1, on the reverse strand, counting down.
TGCAATGACCAAAATTAATGAATTAAAGTTTTAATTGCTACCTCATGCACCCTATTCGCCAGATTTAGCCCCCTCGGATTATTTTCTGTTCCCAAACTTAAAAAAATGGCTCAGTGGTTAAAGATTTCCCAACGATAAAAAAGTGATGTCGGCAGTTAATGGGTATTTTGAGGAGCAAGACAGTTCTTATTATAAAAAGGGTATCGAACTTATTGAACATCGCTGGGAAAAGTGTATAGAGCTGAAAGGAGATTATGTTGAAAAATAAATATATTTTTTTCCAAAATGTTTGTGTTTTCTTTGTTGGGTCGGGTACTTCTGGGACCACCCTTATATATATATACCCAAAGTATTAGAATACTAGAATAAAAGTTTTACAGAAGAAAACATTTAATTTAAATCTAACATTTAAATAAAAATAATTATTAAAAATCATTTATTAAAAAACTAACAAAATTCAAAACATCTAAATATCCAAAGCAATGACACATTAAAAACGTATATATTGTATTCGATAACTAATAACATACATATTTAATATTTACTTCTTTTCTTTTTATCTACTATATTTCCATTTATTCCGCAGTCCACACAAAATCTCTGATTTAATTTCTTCTAAGAAAATAACATTTTCCAAAAAAACGTTGTATTAAAATACTGTTAAAGAATCCCGTTGTCTTTTAACTTCAAACTATAACTTCTTTAGAAATATTTTAATATTAACTATATAACTTCTTTAGAAATATTTTATCATATTATTCAAAACGGTGTGTAGATTTTTGAATCTTTGCCGATATACTTTTAACCATTATATAATTCATTTCTTACATTTGTGAGTGTCCTGTATACATACATTTACATTATATATATATATATATATATATATATATATATATATATATATATATATATAAATGCATTTATATATGTATTGATTCCTTCATTAAATTGAAATCCAAAATATGAAAAGAACGACTTAAGAAAAAATTTGTTAACTTTTCATTTTATTTAAATATAAATATGTATATTAAAATTGTTATTTAATATTAGAAATGTAATTCCTTTAAATATTCAACAATAATTTCATCAAAATTTTGTACTCGTAATTCTTATAAGCATATATATATATATATATATATATATATATATATATATATATATATATATATTACATACCCATATTTATTTATTCGTATAGACGTTAAGTAATTAATTAAACGAGTAATGAAATTAAATTTACGTTTATTTGTAATGTGGAATCATTTGATTTTTTTCTTCTTTTATTAATCAATGAATTATATTTTTAAAAAATTAAAAACGAAATCTTTTTACGTTGTATTATATTCAATATTTCGTAATGAACTATCAATCATTACACTACATATCAGCAATTTAGTAAATACTATTTTGTTAACCAATGACCCTTCACTTGTACACAATATTTTTCAAAAATGATTTAAAGCAGTCAATAAAATCTTTATATATTTTATTATAAACGAATAATAAAAATACGCCTTCTTACGACATACTAGTTTTAATGACAAGAATTTTTTTCAAAACAAATATGCAACCGATAGTTTTTGCTACTTTAGTGTATATTTAGTATTAATATATATTTTTTAATACCGAAATTAGCTAAGTTCTAACATATATACCTATATATATATATATATATATACATATATATATATTTATATATATATATATATATATATAGGTGTATATATATATATATATATTACAATGAAAAATTATACGAAATACGTATCTAAAACTAAATAATAAGTGGTAGACTGCGATTCAAAGTATTGGTATTGTCGTAGAATGGAATAAACAAAAAAAATATTTGAACGAATTATTTGTACTTACACAATAGTGCAATAAAGGTATTTAAAAAGGGTAAATAATTCTTCAAGCATACAGAGTAATAAATTGTTTTCCAGAATAATTTGCAGGAAATGTCAATAGAAAAATGAATGAATAAATATACTGTTTATGCTTTCTTAAAAAATCTTATGTATAATAAAAATAAACAACTTGATAAATGTTGACCGATATTGAATAATTATAACGAATTCAATTATTATTACAACACCTTTCGATTTTAATCAGTTAAAACTATTAAATAATATTGTGTATACACACACACATACATACACACACACACACACACACATATATATATATATATATATACAGAATATATATACATATTTGAAACTTCAAATAATTTTTAATACAAAAAGTAAATTGATATTAAGAAGTATATATATATATATATATATATATATATATATATATATATATATATATAAGATGTGTGTGTAAGGTTATGTCCAAATTACGTTAATTATCATATAATAATAGTATATACACATAAAATATATTTAAATTAAAATAACCCCGCTTTATAATTATTGTTTATATTTTGATTCTCTTGATAGAATCCATGTTTGACGGTGATAATTAGTTTTGTTTATGTCATGTTCTTAGAAATTTATATATATATATATATATATATATATATATATATACATATATATATATATATATATTTATATGTGTGTGTGTGTTTATGTGTATAAATCTGTGAGTGAACTTAATAAATTTATATATTTACATGACGTTAATATTAAATAGACTTTCCGTACCTTTATAATATACATTATAGAACTAGCGCACATATAAAATATTAAGTATGTACAATTATATTCACTAGAAAATTAATATTATGTACTTTTATTACACGTTAATATTTTCGAAAAATAAATATACACCACTGTTTCACTATAATATATGTTGATATTTACGTTCCATGCAATTTTCAATAGATTCACTCGTTATACAGCACCAATATTTAATAAATAATTTTATTGTCTTTATTAAAAACACAGTGAAAACACATGATAATTATTAAAAAAATCAACAATTAATGAACACAAATTACACATTCAACAGCACCATACAGTGTTTTTTTTTAAAGAAAATCGAAGGTTGGAGCGGGGTTCGATCGCGCACTACCTTGAAGCGAAGGCGCTCCGAACACCCCCATACCTTTAGGCTTACACCTTAGGCTACAAGCTTTGGACTGTACCGCCACCTTGTTCGACAATACCGTTTCTCTGCTTAGCATGTCTTTACGTGACCACAAAAAGTATCTGAAGCTCAACTGAAACACACAAGACCCTACCATTGAATATTAATCAACGTATATGCGCACCTCGCATAATTTGGTTTCAGTTCGAATACACGGTCGTATTTCGAATCTCGCCAGTCGTTATAAAACGATAGGTTGAATATGCAAAACACCGGAGGCCCTATTCAATAGAAAACGTGATGTATGGAAATCATATGGGCGACGTTCAAAAATACACCGTCTCTGAAACGAGTGAATATTGAACGTGGTCTGACGTCAGAGCACTTGTGTCCGAGCCCTCTTAATCACCCAACCTGAGCTAACAGAAGTCATATACACCGGCTCTTGGCACGCAATCACTGACCATTGAACAGAGATTTCTAACTGCTGCGTGTTTAGATTTTGCTTCTTAATAGTTTTGTTACTGTATAGCTATTCTGTAATGCGTTCAAGGGCGTGAAAATGGAGCATTGCTTATCGAAAAAAAGAAGCAAGCGTCGAAGTTAATATCTCTACATCAGCTGATCATTATTTTTGGTATTTTCGTTTATGTTTCGACAATTTATCGCATATATTTAGAATTGTATTCATCACGAATGTATTAAATCAGGTTTTGATTCGATCAAATTATGAACTAGAAACTATAAATATTTTCAATTATTAGTAATTATATATACATACACACACACACACATATATATATATATATATATATATATATACAAACAAACATACATACACACTTCCCTTCACAAAATAATCGCATCACCAATAATTTTCCATTAAACTTGTATGTTAGAATTTAATCAGTTTCTCTAAATTCAAGTACGAGGATAGAGTGATAAGACAGTAGAGTAGATAAGTAGTTAGAGTGATAAGATAGTTTGACAAGAAAGCACAATTTTTTGAGTAAATTCTTTTTTATTTTCAAGATAAACTTATTTTAGCTCGATTAACTTAGTCCAACGTATTTTCATTTTTTTTATACCCTTTCCGAATAGTACGGTTTGCCAAACTCCTCAAAACAGGCATTTACAGCAGCGATGACTTCCGAATTTGATGCAAATCTCTTACCTCCGAGCTATTTATTCAAGTTTAGAAACAGGAAAAAGTCACACGATGTCAAATCTGGAGAATATGATGAGTGTGGAAGCAATTCGTTGTGAAATTGATGCAATTTTGCTATCGCAATTATTGATTTTTGTACCGGTAGATTGTTGTGATGAAAGAGCACTTTTTTCTTTGCCAAATGAGGACGTTTTTTCTTGGTTTCATCATTCAGCTGGTCCAATAATAATACATAATAGGTTCCTGTTATTGTTTTCCCTTTTTCAAGAGAATCGATTAGCAATATGTCTGAGCATCCCAGAAAATAGTCGCCATAACCTTTCCAACTTGTGCAATGACTTTTACCTTCTGTGATGCACGTTCGCGAAGAGAGGTCTATTTTTTTGATTGATCTTTCGTTTCAGGTGTATGATGGTGGATCCAAGTTTCATCAATGGTTATGTATCGAGGCAAAAATTCAAGTCGATACGTTTAAACATCATTAAACACTTGTTTGAAATATTCATTCAAATGCGTTTTTGGTCGATTGTCAGCAAGCGCGGCACCAGTTTGTCGGAAAGCTGTTTTATATGTAAATGTTTATGTAAGATGTTATTATACACATTCATCTGAGATGCCTACTGTCTTAACTATTTCATGCATTTTGATTCTACGATTATTTAAAACAATGTCATGGATTTTTCCAATCATCTCTTCAGTAGTCACCTCAATCGGACGACCTGGACGTTCTTCATCACAAACGCTTATACGACCACGTTTAAATTCATTTAACCAATATCTGACGGTTGTCATCACAGGTGCAATCACCGTTGATAGCGTGTAATTTTTCTTTAATTTCTCCACACGATTCCCATCCAAAAATAGAAATCTAATCGCTGACCGATACTGAGTTTTTTCCATAATTAAAAAAGAGAAATTAATTGTCTACTTTGAATGACCGTCGAAACTAAGTTAATTAATGTTTTGTACTCAAACTTTAACAGCAGTAGTTTGAAAGATAATGCTGTTGAAATAGATTGCAGTTTGATATCAGTGGTGAAGCAAAATAAATAATAAAACCAAAGTCGATATTACCAAAAAATACACTTTAAAATTATATTAATATGAACACGATGAAATGATACCTGTATTGAAAAAAAATAGGTCAGAATTCGGAAAATAAAAACCGCAATTATTTTCCTACCAATCTAAAATAATTTTCAAATTATTATGTTACGATTATTCGATCGTTTATATGATGATTAATACAAATAAAACAACTTTTATTGTTTTAAAATTATGACAGTGCAATATATAATATTCAAATGTCTAAAATATGTCCATAAAAATAAATTACGTCATTGAATGTTTTGAAAAATAAAAACTGCCCCAACCGTATTATTTCTAGTTAAAACGTATTTTCATGTTAAGCTGTATAAATCAGTGGCCGAGTTTCGTAACGCATTTAACTCCCAGTGCCACAACACCCAAGTTTTTAAAATCTCGTTCTTTTAATCTTCAAACGATGACCGTTTTAACGACATATAGTATATCTATGGATTATGTATATTATTGTATATTAGCCACGACACTCAAAATGATGTATTTAAACCATCGGTGGATCAAGCTTAATTGAATTTACACATTGTGAATCTATGATATACATAATATGATACACAATATGCACTTAAAATTGCTACTGTTCAAAGGTTAAAATTGTACCGCTGTTCAATATTTCCTATTTGTTGTATTGATAAAAATAACATAATATTAAAATACTTTTTAACTATCTTCTTCGACTCAGTTTTGTTATTTATAGTTCATATACTCGACTACTATCTTTTTTGGCTCTTAAACCAAATTATGTGGTAGTTACATAATACCATCACAGACTATCCAGGCGAGGCGTGGTTTTAAAATAAGATCCGTTCAGCAGTTAAAAATATGATAGGTAGTGACTCCGTCACTACCGCTGAGGTTTTTGGGGGAAAACGTCTTACCTAAGCGGTGTTGTCGGGGCGTAATGTTTGTAGGATTGATAAGAAAGAAATGAGCACAACAAACTTGTGTGTCTTTTTATTTATTTCTCACAATGCTGACTAATTTGGAAAATTTTATTAAAGACAGGACAATAGTACGAGTAGTACAATATGTAAGACTTACATGCTATACTTATATCTCTAGAGAACATTAAGTCTATAGTGGTATTATTTAAAATTGTGAAGTCAGTTCGATCCGTGGCCAAGACCAATCTAAACTTGTCGTTCAGAAACTGTTCAAGACAATCGTTAGACGCATCAATGTTAAGTCCTCGGTGAGCAGAAGCAGTATGTTGGTATAGCAGGGCCAGTCACTAACTATTGTTCTAACATGCTCTGTGTAGTAGAGCATTAGTTGAAAAAGAATCATCTCGATATAGTTAAGTGGCAAGTATGTTGGCTTCAGCGGATACGCGAAATCGTTAATTTTACTCAACGTTGGCACCTTTCTTTGCTTTACTAATGAGAAGCAGTTTGAGCACAACATGAACTGTTGAACGTCTTCATCTATAAATTCCTGTTATAAGAATTGCAACATAGCTGCATTTGGCCGTTTTAAATTATTTTGGAACCATATGCGGTCACAAACTCCACAAACAAAACCCAACTTGTTGCCATAAAATGTCTTTTCAAAGTGCTCCGTCGCCAGACGACAATGGGTTTTAAACGATAAATATCTATTCTCAAACGTTAAAATTTGCTTCTATTTTGTCGCATTCCATCTGTTTCACCTCACTGTCGAGATCTATTCCCTGTGAAATTGCATCAGGCGTTGCAGCGTTCGCGTGACTGTTGTCCACCTTAACTTGTCGACGCTGCCTTATCCTCCACATTCCTTCTGCTGCTATCATAGGAGCCTTTTTGGATTCCTCATTTAGTCTTCTTTTACTTTGTAAACGTTTACGATACTTATTTACTTTCTTGTTTTGAAGATATTTGGACATTTTTAAAATTTTAGAGAAAATTAATCCAGTTTCGACACTTTATTAGTGTATATCTTTTCAATTGCTTTCACTATTGTCACTGTTAGTATTTTATTTTATATCACTTGTCCAGCTCTGTCAAACTATACATCACAACATCCTACACGCACGCACTCTTGAGCTACATTAATTTTTCCGCGCAGCGAACCGATAATATTACATTACAATTTGGCGACAATGTTGTGGCGGCCTGTGACGTCACGCGCTTAAGGTTAACATTGCATAACATTCTTACATCTTTGCTCTATTAAACCATGTAGTGCTTATTTGGATATGCGTTATAGTTTTAAAGTTATTAAGATTTGTTTAATATACACAAAATCGTAACATCGACTTTCGTATAGTTTCCACCTATACTAAACCCGCGGTGTAAGACGTTTTCCGTCAAAAATCCATCAATGATAAAAATGATTTATTACAGGTAAGACATTACATTTATGCATTATTTTTCCACATGTCATCGTTAACTTCCATACAATGTTGGTATCGTAACACCAGCTTCTTTATTTCCGTGTTGAATAAATACGCCAGCTGTGACTTGAAGCAATTATTAATACCTGTCTTCAGTTCTTCATCATTTTCATAGCGTTGAAATGCGATCCATTTCTTTAAGTGCAAAAATTAATAGTATTCGTTTAATGCGAGATCGTAACTATAGGGTGCATAGTCAAAAAAATTCCATCCAAGTTTTGCACCATTTAAACAGTACGAAATGCGGTATGAGATCGTTCATTACCATGCAAAAGCACAATCCCACTGGACAGTAACCCACATCTTCTGTTTTGAATGGTATTCTGTCTAAGTTTTCTCATTGTTTCATAATATGCATCGGCATTAATTGACATTTCACGTTCAAGAAAATCAACAAGCAAGACCACTTTTTATCCAAAAAAAACGGCAACCATAATTTTCCTGACCGAAGATATTTGCTTAAAATTTTGCCTTCAGAGACGATGGATGGCATCATTGCATTGACTGTTGCTTTGATTCGACGTTTGTGTAGGAAATCCTGGAATCATCTCCAATTACAACCTGGCTAAAAAAGTCATCTCTTTCATTTTATCGACGTTACAAAATAGGCTAACTGGAATCCACACGCCTCTGATTGTATGCATCGGTTAGCATGTTTGATATCCATTTGGCCCACAGTTTTTTGTAGCCTAGCTTTTCTGGCACATGTCATAAATAAATAACCCTGAAACTTTTTGAAATTCAATTGACAGTTATGAAATTGTGAAACAACGACTTTCTCGAATTTTCCTGTTCATTTTTTCCGCCAAACCGTCTATCATCACACCCTACCACTACTCTCTTTATCATGAATATTCCTTCGCTATTCTTTAAATTAACGACACCATTGTCTAACCTTACTGTCACTCATAACACTTGTCCCATACATCTGTCAATTTTAGCAGCACTATTATTTTTTGCTAACAAAAACCGGATCGCAGCACGAATCTCGCAGCTGACGAAATTATTTATTGTTTCGCTCGTTATAATTCACTCACATGTGCTATCAAACAAGAATCTGAAAGTAACAAAATAGTTGACGGCTAGTCCATAAACCACATAAAGCTATTGCGCATACACAGTCTCATCATTCATATCTAATTGGCGGTAACTACAAAATGATTGTACTTTAAAAACCTCCCTCGTAATATAGTTTAATAGTCGAAATCAGGCAAAGCATATACCAGTTTAGAAATAAATTCCCTATTAGCTAAGAAACAAATTATTTCCATTAACAGATCTGCAGAATTTAAAAAATAAAGTCCATTGTAATTGCAATGTTTGTATTGAGATATAAATACCGGTTGTTTACGGTGCTAAGCCATTCCATGTATTCTAAATAAGTATGGTGCATGCCCTGTTGGCGTTAATCATTTCTCTTATAAAGAAACTGTAACTAAAGTATTATTATAATAACGCTTTAATAATTTATAATAATTTGTAATCATTTTTTACAAAAAAAATGTAAGGCTAAAGATGCTTATCACTTAAAAAAAATCTTGAAGCAAATGTGGCACTAGTTGCCGAATTAACTATAACATGTCAAAAACTACAACAGAAGTCAAATTCGTATACTGTTCCAGTATTTTCACCGGTAGAGTAAAAGACTTAACAGCATTCATTCCATAAACGTAGAATTAACATCATTTAATTAAACAGTTCCAATTCATCCACTTATATGATAATAAAATTTTAAAGATCATTTTCATTGTCTAGTACAAGAATTATTGTCTTATGTTATCTAGCTTTGTTTTAATTTTATTGTTAATTGTTTTTTTTTAATTTAATAAAGTTTTAATAAAATATGATTCTTTTGTACACCTATACTTGACATAGTAATTTTGATAATCCCATCGATTACTATGATACATATTTAAAGTAGAGTACTATTTTTAAATCGTATGAAATCATATACAGTCACTTAACTTCATCGATATAATAAAAGGTTTTCCAATAGGGACACACTTTTTTAAGAGTTTATATTTCATAGATATCAAACTGATACTGATAGAAATCAAACTTCTGTATTTTTTACATTTGTTAAATTTTGACATTAACATTTTAATTATGGATTCATACAATGGCGCACACAGGATTTAATCTTGGGGAAGGGGCGAGTTGAACGGATATTTTTTTAACGTGATTTCAATAAAATTCATTAGTTGATTATAAAAATTTATTTAAAGAATAAAATCAGTTTTCTTTTTACAAAGCTTTTGAATTACTTCAGTCGTGGTTACATTAATCTCTTTGTATATATAGGAGCATTTTCGCGTGATGATTTTGTTTTGTTTTCTAATATTTTTTTCCTTTTCCTTTTAGGGGACGCCAGTACCCTTTTCCTCCTTGCGAACGCCACTGGATTCATATACAACAAAATATGCATTGAAATAATACAATAGTATTATGAAAATGGTCGTTCTATAAAGAATACATTTGGTAAATTACGCGATATTTATTATCCTATCTGAATCAACAAATATTCAATCAGTGCTCATTCTAAAGAAAACATTGACTTGATTCTTGAAAGTATATCGGAAGAGCCAGGAATGACAATTCCACGATTTTTATAGAAATTGGGCCTTTCACAGACGACTTTTTATTATTGAAAGCTTGTAAGGCTCAATTAGTACAAAAATTGAACCCATCAGATCATTCATTGTGTCGGAGATTTGTTAATTGGATACTGGAACAACAACACGGTTTTTCTAAAAAAGTCATCTTTAGCGACGAGGCTTATTTCGAAATCTCTGGCTACATTAGCAAGAAAGACTATCGAATCTGTGGTGAAGAAAATCCGAAAATGACCATTGAGAACCTCCTTCAGAAAGAGTGACTGTTTGATGCGCACTTTGGTCTAGTGGAGTCATTGGTCGTTATTTTTTTGAGAATCAAACTAGTAAAACGATTACTCTGAATGAAGAAAGAGATCGAAACAATAATCATTTTTTTGGGGTATAATTGTATAATATTGACCTGGAGGACATGTGGTTCTACCAGGACGGTGCAACAAGCCACACTGCTGGTGAAATAATTGATTTATTAAAGATGAAATTTCCTAGTCGCACATACAGAAATTGAGACATTAATTAGCCACCGAGATCCTGTGATTTAACACCGTTGGACTACTTTTTTTGGAATCGCATTAAAGGACAAGTGTACACCAATAATCCTAAAACAATTTCTGACCTAAGAGACAAAATCCGAAGAGTAATTGGTAAAGTACAGCCCTACAGATATATGTAGGGATGTTATTGAAAATTTTAACAAAAGAATGGTTACTTGTAAGAAAGCATTCGACAGTCATTTACACGATATTACTTTTTATTTAGAAATTACATACCCCTAACTATTATTTACAATAAATAAACTTGAAATTTGAGCGCAAATTCTATTTTATTTCAAATTAAAAATGTTTTTCCTTATCATACAGACCACGTGACTGATATTAACCAATCAGAGAACAAATAAAAGTCACAAGAACGGTATTAATGTTTCATTTTTATAACATAGAAAGATAATACCAGATCGTGAAAATTTTAAATACATTATACCATACACACTTTGTTACATTGTGAGAATTTCTTTCTCTGAGATAGCTTTAAATCGTAGTTTGGGGTTTCGTCTTTATTATACCATTATGCAGATTGTCTTTTGTTATCAAACAAAACCTATTTCTCATTACAGATCACTATGTGTTTACGAATAGTACCACTGTTATTTCAATTAAATAAAAAAGATCTCTCATTGAAACTTTTTAGTTTATAGCGTTGAATCAATGATTAAGGTACACAATTATTCAAACAATACAAAAAAACAAATTGCTCCTGCTGTAAATTAATCACAACTATACAAATATATTTAAAAAAGATTGAGAAACTAAAATACTTATTAATAAAGTTGAATAGCCACTCGAATAGGTATTATAATATATATATATATATATATATATATATATATATACATATATATATATATATATATATATATATATATATATATATATATATATTTATATATATATATGTACACACATACATACATATGTATATATATATATATATATATATATATATACATGTATATATATATATATATATATATATATACATGTATATATATATATATATATATATATATATGTACATATATATATATATATATATATATATATATATATATTAATTTAAATAGGGCCAGATTTACACTAGCTGCCGCTCTGAGACCACCAATCAAATACCGTCCCTCCACCCCCCAATTTTGTCCAAATCACTTAAGATAAATCCATGACTGTTGGTAATTTTGAGAACATTTCAACAGAAAAAAATTAATTATCAATAAAAAATTAGTAAAATTTTCCATTCATTTAAGTTATTTAGGAAATGCAAATAGACATGTAGTAAATAAACCATATAATATATATATATATATATGTATTTCCAAAAAATGGATGTATAAAAAACTTTTCCATGTTACCACTTTCAAAAATTATTGCAACTTAATTTTCTGGTAGTGAATTCTGTAATTAAACTTCCACAAGCTATAGATAGAAGTAATTTCTATTTTGGTAGGACCATTCTACGAAAATAGATATGGTCAGCACTCTTAATTCAAAATTATGAAGTTCTGTTACATAAGTTTCAAAAACAAAATTTGAACTACAAAAATTTTTAGATTTAATTTTTCATTTCACATTTGAGCTACCTGTAAATCGAAATTATGATAAAATAAAATTTCCAACGTTTCAAAATTTGTCGCCCATCAAAATTTTGTACCCCTCAAAATTTCTTGCACTGGGAAGTGGCCCATTTTCCCTGTCTAAATCCTACACTGATCATTTGGAAAAAAATATCACAATTAAATAGAAAATAATCATTTCAGGGAAAACACATTTTATTCAAAAACCCAATACTTTTTGTAAAAAATGGCGTATTAGTTTTACCAAAATAAAAACATGAAGCCCATAATATACCATAACATGTGAAGTTTAGTATTATATAAGTATTCTATATATCTTTTTTGATAACAATTTAATTTGATTAAAATACAAACAATGAAAATTAAATTTTATAAAGATGTTCATTTTTTCTGTAAAATAATTGATTGTTTATGTACAATATTAGTTTTGTCATAAGTGATTGAAATAGTTTCGAAAATATTTAATATAAACCTTACAAAGTGACTACAAATATTTATTTACTTGTAAATGTGTATCATTTAATTTTAAAAATAAAATTGATTACATTTTTGAAAATCATTTTATTAGGTATAAAATTTTATTATGTGCTTTTAAATTAAATCAATCATCACTCTGTTTTAAATTAACTTAGTCTCAATTAGTTTAATTTAAGTGTCAATCTTTACATTTAAAAACACTATATATCTTGGCCAAGCAACTGGTATAACCTCACAGAACAGTAATGAACACGATAGCGTTCGAAAAACAATATTTTATGAATTGCATACTTTTCGCATTCCATTAAAAAAAATCCTGCCGAAGCTGTGGGAATTATTTTTTCAGCTTTGGAGGATATTTTTATGAGTCATAAAATATATAAAAAAATGCTAAAACAGTAGAAGATGTTTGAAAATTCACTATGACTTCATCAACTCAAATCCTCCATCTTTTTTTCGGCAAGGGATTTGTTTGTAGCCCGTCAAATGGAACTAAGTTTTATAAAATAATAAGGGATATATTGAGGATTGAGATGTATTACATTTTTCCATAAACATTCATTTTCTATTAAAAAAGCAATGAATTAATTTGTGCAGCTAATATAATAATATAAGAATTTTTTAATTCATTTTAAATAAGGAAAATAAAAATTAAGAAAAATATTTAAAAAAATATTAAAAAAATATTTCCTTAAAAATCTATACTAATAACATTTTTTTGTATGTTTTTTAATTAAGCATTATTAACATTAAATATTTATATGAAGTAATTATTTATAACAAAAGTTTAAAAAAAGAGTATAAATTAAAGTCCACTCGTATATTAAAATAATGTTTCCACGTTATTATCATCGCTCCGAATCAATTCCGCGCTCTATTAAAACATTATAATTATTTTTAGGGTGTTGATGAGTTATAAGTCGTTACAATGTTAATTTTTATACGGTATATTTTTTTCGAACTTGAGACTTCTAAAGTAGTAATTAGAACAGCAAACTAACATAAAATTAATAAGCAAATAGTAAGTATAGGGCAAATCAAAATAAAGCCTATCATTATAAATAAAAACACACACACAAACGCACACAGAAACATACACACACACACACAAACACACACACACTGTATTTCCGAGTACAGTAAACAGATGCGAAAACACAAGACTTAACATTCTCTATCTTTATTTATGAACATTACATGTTTACGATTGTTTACTTCAATATCGTTGCCCTAAATTTTATGCAACATGAACACCGTATTAAGACCGTTTAAAATTCATGTGGTGAATTGAACAATGTAAGCAGAACCCTTATGTTGTATTTTATAGCGAGAAGGTAAAAACTATAAATGTTATCACAGACTTGTAAAATTATATTCTAGTAAATGCACTTATATCGAAAAATCTACCAGAAATATAAAAATTATCATAAAATATTTATTGTATTTATAGTCGTTACATGAAGAAACATAAATTTCAGATTAAAACAATAACATACTCGTTCCAAACATTTAAAATAAATGCTGAAAATGTACTTCATTCATTCCTTAACAAAATGATAATTTCTCATTTTACTAACATTATGCGTAAATTTTTTTTAAAAAATAAACAAATTTATATTTATTTTTTAAGTCTATAATTCTTTTTGAACTATTTTATAAACATTTGATTTCTAAAAGAAAAAAATCACATAACATGATGTTAAGTTCTGTATTAGTCGATTGTCTAAAATATTTATTTTGATTATTCTCCCATTTGAAGACATTTCATTTTTAGATTTCTTAACTATATTATCACAGAAAAATCCTTTGACGATGATTAATTATCATCAGAATAATTATCATTTTTATAACGACAGACAGTTATATTTCCAACTAGAGTTAAGTAAGAATCGTTTCTATATAAAAGTTTCAAAGTACTAGAAATTTTACAATGTAAAGTATCAGAACAATTTCGATTCCTAATATCCCTATTGTCATCGTTTTTGTTATTATTAAGATTTCTTTTCCGGTGGCAAAATCATAAAATCCACATCAACCAAATTATTTAAACTCTCTATAACTCAAAATTGTTTTCCACTATAAGACATTTTCATTTGACTATTAATAAAAAAAGATAAAAATAGGCTTGCAGTGCAAAAAAGATACATTAAAATTTACAGAAATAAAAATATACTTTTGTTATCTTAAATTTTACCTTATATTCTCATTTTAACTCGTATTTAAAATAAAATAAATGAAATTCGGTACTGCTGAGTTACTTTTTATGTTCCAATAATAATTTTTAATAATGCATTTTTCAAAAAAAAACTCACAAACTCAAAGATTCCTAGAACTATAATTTTTGACCAAAAATTTAAAAGAACGAAATATTTTAAACCATGTGAATATTAATTTTCATATTTAATTGTGTATCTGATTGCGAATAAGAAATATAAAGTACTAATACTTCTACTAAAACGTCCGGTGGACAAATCTTTATATGTTCCTACAATTTTTGAATATATTTGAGATTTTCTAAACCTCACAAAAATAAGTGTTGCGATTTCATATGCCTTGAGACAGCCACGCTCGATTAATATGAACCTTTATATCAAAAATGTCCTCACCATTTCGAGTACTAAAATTGTTAAACCACTCGCAATAATTTGACGTATTATGAAAATTTATCACCTTCAATTCCTGTATGCCTATTACATTGTAGGATACAACTTCAGTTCTGTCTTATAACCGTTTCTGACTTCAGCCGTAGACGAGTTTTTATTTTTCCAGTGTTTTTTTCTGTCATATTTATTGACTTCACAATAATCTATCCTCAATTAGAATGAACGGTTTTCCATTTCTTGAAACATCTATAAAACTAGACTCACGGTATTTCTTAATTAAATTATAAACAATTTCCAAAAATTATTAATAAAATTCTCGGTTTTCCGATTCAGGTATATTTATTTCCATTTTTAAAAACAAGGATAACTGGAAATATCATTTTCTAACGACATGTTTATGCGTATTATCTATAGACTAACAAAAACTGACTAACGTACTATTATATATTGTAGTCAATAATAACTAAGAGAGAATAATCATAATGAAAAATAATTTAAATGAAAATATTTAGATACATTTTTAAAAATTAAAATATTTAAACATCAACTTGTGTCATCTACATCTACTTGAGGAGACTTTTTGATAATACTGTATTTTAATTCAATTGTCCTTATAATCATTGCGAATATTTTTATTAACTATTTTTTGGTTTAACAATATGGATCATGAATAAATATCGTAATAGAATTTATATGATATTTGCAACTTCAGGATTTATAAGCCAAACTATATCAGACAAATGTAGTCAAATTAAAAAGTAGCAAATATCTGTACCTTATAAATAGTAAAAGAAATTGTGTTTTATATAATAGCTAAAACCCTATTTTTTTCTTATCCTGTGGTCGTTAATATTATTGCTTATTATGATCGTATATAAAGAAGCAAAATTGTTCTGATTTTTATTTAATAAAATGTTTTTTTAAGTGACGTTATTTATTATCACAAAGTAATGAATAATATTTAAATATGAAGAATAAGCTAAATGTGTATTTATAGTTATGAAAATTATAAATATTTAAATCTTATTAATTATGATATGAATACCATAATTATCTAAAACATAATTATATAAAAATCATGTAAATATATATTGAAATACATCTTTTCCAAGTATTAAATATAACAACATTATATATTAATAACGTGTAGTCATGGTTATAAGATGACTGCTTTTCACATTCGATGAACAATGAGTTCGACTGTAATAAAAAGAAACAGTGAGAAAGACAGAGTAAACCACACATATTATAACTTTTGTTCAATATGTAATACAGTTAAACAACTACTACAGTTGTTGACAGTTCTCTCCGATGTTACTGTAATTACATAGACTAGAACTTCTAGTACTGTCAAACAAGTCAACTTTTGATGACAAGTCAAATTTTGATTATAATTAATTTCTCAAAAACAGTATAATAACTATTGATCAACTTTCATCAAAATTTTTTTCTTCTCAGAACCTATACATACAAAAAATACTAATTTAGCCTTTTTTTCCTATTTTTTTAGTATTATATATCCAATAATATTATTTTTCGATAATGTATGTTTTATCACAAAATAACTTGACTATACTAAAAATGCTAATTGTTATTTCTCTGAAACGATCAAATCGATTTCAAATTTTACATATAGCTTTAGAATGAATAAAGTAATAATCATGCCAAGTTTAATCAAGTCGTTAATATTTTTACAGCCATCCGATAAATCTTTAATATTTATATATATATATATATATATATATATATATATATATATATATATATATATATATATATATATATATAAAGCCTTTAGGCAATAGTTTCCTTGAGTGTTGAGTACTGAAAATTATAAGTTACAGAGTTCAATACCTTCAAGTTCATGGCTTGGATTGAAAAAAATGTTGATTGTCAATTTATTCGACTTTTAAGTTCATATTCATTTATTTTTCTTTTACCGAAATTGATCAATTACGAATTCTTTTAACTAATACAATGGTCGTTTGATAAATTTGGTAAATTTCTATAAGATGACACCACCATTCATTTGGTAACATCACGGTTATCAAGTATCACTTTTCAAACAGCATAGGCGAAATTTCAACCAGAAATAACGCGTTGTTCGTGTTCTACAGATGTTTGAAACGAGCATTGCAGCAGTTGCCGCAAAAATGAAGAAAAACGAGTCTCGTGGAGTGATAAAACATTTTTATTTGAAAAAGTGGCCGGCCGCCCAATAAAAGCGGAGTTAGATGAAGTTCATGGGGACTGTGTACCAGCGTTGTAGACTGTTTATTTCTGTATAAATGAGTTTAAACATGGGTGAATATGCACTGAAGATGAAGCGCGCTCTGGATACCTAGTTGCGGTCACCATGACGGATATCGTTAAAAAAATCCATGGTATTATTATAGAAGACCACCGAATAAAAATGCGAGAGATTGTTGAGACTGTAGACATCTTAACTGAATGAGTGCACAATATCTTACACAAAAAAGCACATGAAAAAGCTGTGTACGCAATGGATGCTACGATTGTTGACTATCAACCAAACGCATATGAAAGGACACTCCAGCCAAGAATTTGGCGATGTTTAATTATAATCTTCAGGCCTTTTTGTATCGATTCGTCAACATGGATAAAACGTGGATCCACTACTACACACCTGTGTCGAAGCAGCAGTCAAAGCAGTGGACAACGACTGGTGAAAGTGCGCCAAAGAAGGTGAAGACTGTTTCGACTGTATGATCGCCACTCTTTTTGGGATTCCCGACGAATTATCCTGATTAACTACTAAACAAAGGAAAAAACAGTAACAGGAGCCTATTATGAAACATTATTGGACCGTTTGAAAGAATAAATGAAACAAAAACGGCCAAGATTGCCACACAAAAAAGTACTCTTTCAACAGTACAACACGCAATCTCACAAAACGACCGTCGTAATGGCAAAATTGTACGAATTAGGCTTCAAATTGATTCCTCATCCACTCTATTTTCAAGACTTGGTACTGTGCAACTTCTTTCTCTTCCCAAACTTGAAATTTTGACTCGGCCAGAAGAAATTCTCATCGTGTAAGGGTATTATCGTCGCAGTCAATGCGTATTTTGTAAACTTTGGGAAACAGTACTTTTCTAACGGGATGAAAAAATTGTAAATTCTCTAGACCAATTTTTATAGCCTTCAATGAAGACTATGTTGAGAAATAAAATCGATTTTTTTCAAAAAACGGTGTCTAACTTGCTTTTTACCATACTTATCAAACGACTTTCGTATTACATTAAATAAATAATATTATGAAAACCCAATACTTCTTCAACGACAATATTCTCCTTTTTCACAGATTAATAACTTCTTTTGTTTTCAAAAATCCAAATTCTTCTGAAAAAAAAGTGTTATTACAGCATATATAAGATCAAAAATACAAAATATTTTCAATGTAAATTAGAAAAATAATTGCAGCGGATAATTTCAAATGAAGAAAAAATATTGACTACGCCATATTCTAGTTAAGGAAGATTATATTGAAAAAGACAATATTCAATAAAAGAGTATATATTTTGAATCTTTTTATATTATTTACTTGACTGGAACTTTCAATATATTTTATATATTTGATCAAATCGTTAAATAATTTTCTTTAAATTAATTTTCATCACAAAACTTAGAATATAATTGAAAATAAGTAAAGCTTTAAATAAATATTCAATTGAATAAAAAATGGAATATTTGTTTGAACTTGGTGAAAACATAATTATATATGTATTTACATATCTTATAGGCATTATATATATATATATATATATATATATATATATATATATATATATATATATATATATATATATACACGATTAACATTAAAAACACAAAAGTTTCTCATAACAATCTGACTTTATAAGGTCATGATAAATGTTTAGGAGCTATTTTCACGAAAGCTTCACTTCGAAGGTCTAAAAAATATCAATATTACATTTAGCATATTGCATATATAAACATCACTAATTGAATACGTAGAGCTACTTTTAGTATCAATCAATTCATATCTTTGAAAAAATCAGTAGGTGTGTTTAAAAATAAACTGTTCGTACAATTTCTCATTTTAATATAATTCCTAATTTTCTTTTATAGCGGTGTTGGTTCCATACTAATATACATATTCATCGATACTCAACTGCACACTAAATGATTTGTGAACGTAATTTCATTTTTTTCTAATTTTAAATTAATAAAATGGATGCAACTTTTGTATTATTTAATTTATTAAATATATTCGAAATTATTATCATTCCAAATTTACACTTTTTTCGAAAAAAAACAACTAATTTCATATTCATGGTTATATTTTTGCAAGAAACTAAACTCACTATTAACTGACACTAGAAAATGTGGAAAAATCGACGTTTTCGATTGTATATCAACATAAAATCATTAATATAATAATGATACTATAGAAAACGTCATCATTTTTATTTGAAATACGAGGCCAATTTGAAAAGTTCGCGGTCTAACTATGAAAGAATATAACTTATGAATTTAAATTACTTTTTTCAGTACGGTCCTCCTGAACTTCAATGCGCTTCATCCGGCGATGTTCCGGTGCTTTTATGCCGTCTCGGAAATTCTTTTCTTGGAGGTCCTGAAAATAGCGATTCACTGCTGCTATCAGTTCTTTATCGGACTAAAATCGCCTACCAGAAGGATTTTTTTGTATTTTGGAAACATATGAAAGTCTGAAGGGGCGAAATCTGGAGAATAGGCTCGATGGGGCAGAATTCATATTTTAATTCAACGAGTTTTGCCATGGATACAACACTTGTATGAAAACGTTCATTGTCCTAATGGAAAATGATATTTTTCTTTGATAATCCTTTGGAAGGTATTCAATTATCAAGATTCATTAAGAAATCATAACTACTCCAGCGGATAAAACTAATTTTATTTTTTTTTTTGGTGACGGAGAATTATCATATTTCCATTACTTTAATTATTGTTTTAACTCTGAAGTGTAATAGTGAATCTAAATTTCATCTTTTATCTCAAATCATCAGCTAAAGTCAGTCTTATCCCTCTTAAATCGATCTAAAGTGTCTTGAGAAATTTATATTCAAATGTGTTTATGATCAATTGTCAACAAACGTGACAACCACCTTGCCGATAGCTTTTTCATACCTAACTTTTCAGTTAGGATGTTATAGATGCGTTCATCTAAGATACCCACATTCTTAACTATTTTGGACATCTTCATTCGCTGATCCTATAAAACAATATCGTGCATTTTGCATATCGTACATCCACTAAACATTTTCTAAGCTTGCACGGCCACATTTAAATTTAGCTACCTACTTCTTTACGGTTGTATATAAAGGTACACTATCACCTAGTACATTTTTCATCTTTTTAAAGATTGTTGTTGGGGTTAAGCCTTTTCTGACAAAAAAAATTATCATGATATTCAACTTTATCCATTTCAATAACGGCACAAAAATAGATTTATTTAAATTTATGTCTACAACAAACTGCTTGACACATTAATTATAGACTTTGAGGCTATGTATAAAACAGATACCGCTTTGTAATGCATTACAAATATTTAAAATATTACCGGTACTTATATGTTAGGCCGCGAGTTTTTCAAATCATCCTCGTACATTATTGTTTTCGACAGCAATAATTCAGAGCATAAATACTAGATATACTAGTTAATTAAGGTTAAGAAAGGTCCATGATTTTGTGTATGTCAAAATAAATACATCAATTTGTAGTTCAATTGCACTATTATACATTTCATTTCACATTACTTCACTTTTCTTTATAATCTCAACATCAGAAGCAGCTTGGACTCAGATTTAGTTTTGTAAACTAGTATTTTGAAAAATACTAAGAGTACATTTCTCTCAACAAAAACTATTCGTTTTATATATATACGAGGTCAAACAATTAAGTAATGCGACCGATTTTTTTTCTCGGCCTGTGGTAATACTGCGAACCTGTAACTCCGCCACCGTAATAGCAGATCCCTACTCTCTCGATTGAGACCTTGACCACCCTCGTACGATCATTTCTTCGCCAGCTGTTTAGTGTTTTATAACAACGCGCGAGTAGTGCATGTCACGAAAATGGAACAGAGAAATTTAGATAAGATTGTCTCGAGCAGGTTGAAAGTGATCCTACTCTTCTCGATCAAGTTATTACTGGTGATGAAAGTTGGTTCTTTCAATATGACCCCGAAACTAAACGACAAAGCCAACAGTGGCTGTCCCCTGGAGCACCAAGGCCAAAGAAGGCGAGAATGAGCAAGTCCAAAGTGAAAACCATGTTGATTTGCTTCTTCGACAGCAAAGGGGTGGTTCACAAAGAGTTCGTACCACCTGGACAAACCGTAAATCAAGTATTCTACCGCAATGTGCTCGAAAAATTACGAAAAAGGGTGCTCAGAGTGCGTCCAAAGATCGCGAAGACTTGGGTTCTGCATCACGACAATGCTCCCTGTCACAGTGCGTTCAGTGTCTCTCAGTTTTTGGCCTCTAAAGGCATCGCAACGTTACCACAACCGCCCTATTCACCGGACATGTCACCCTGCGACTTTTTCCTATTCCCCCATATGAAAAAATTCGTCAAAGGTCGACATTTTGACTCCGTTGAAGATATCCAAGAATCTGTGACGAGGGTACTCGGAGAGGTCCCACAAGAAGTGTTCCAGAATTGTTACGAAAACTGGAAAACTCTCTGGAATAAGTGTATAGATGCGGGAGGGGACTACTTTGAAGGGGATCGCAGCGATGTACCTTAATTTTTAAATATACTCGATTTTTGAATTTTGTCGCATTACTTAATTGTCTGACCTCGTATATTATCAATTCTAACATAATAAAAACACCGTTGTGTAATATTATTTTTTATTCTTAAGAACTCCGTCGCAGCGCCTAGACATATTCAAAAATATACTACATTCTTCTGGTCCAGTTGCATTCAAGATATACTGAATTTTTTTATTAAACATTAAATATTATATACAAAATAATAATAACTTTCTTGTGTTCAAAGTATGGATTAGTATGTTTTTCTAAAATATGAATTTATTGAAAAGTAGGTAATGTATAAAAATATGTATACATATATGTATTTATATACAAATATATATTAAAAAAATATTATTTTCTTATAAAATTAACAATTTGACTAAATTATATTTTATTTCATTTCAATTACCATCATAAAATTCTCCCAATAACCAAATTTCTAAGTAACTTCCAAATAAGTCCAATTCGAGCAAGTCTACTAAGTATACTAAAACATTATGTGCAGGAAATTTCTATTACTTTTGCAAAGGCACTCCACGTAGGAAAACGATAATAAATAGTTCAAATTTACTTATAACTAATAAATAAATTGGTGAAATTTTCTAAAAGTTGTTGAATTTTATTTCTTTAAAATTAGAAAAAAACTTAAATTTTATAACATTAATATAATTTTAATACAATAAACAAAAAAGGTGGTTTTCATATCAATTAAAATACCACCTATATAAATGTCATTAGATAATAAACACGAATATTGAACTGTATGACTATAATAACATGAAATATATAAATTTCGTTTCATTAAAACTTTCTATTTATTTAAAAAATGTTCGTAAAATTTCACTAAAAAAAATGTGTTGAGTTTTTGTATTGTTATTATTAACGATGACACCCGAAGTTACACGACATTTTCACGACGATTTATGATATTGATGTGCGACTTTATAAAGCAACTACGTTTCAATATATCTGCGAGAAGACACTCACTAGCATTCAACGTCAAAATATATCTGCGAGAATGATTATATTGACATACTAACATATATATATATATATATATATATATATATATATATATATATATATATACACACATCGTCTGCAGCGAGGGCCTGAGGGGCCCATGCTTGTTGAGCACCGAGCGTTGTGCGCTCACGGCTCGCGTTTCTCGTAATGCTTGGAGCGTAGCTTGGTACGGGAACTCTCGTGTTATATATATATATATATATATATATATATATATATATATATATATAACGATATTGAGCGAATATATAGTATACAAACGAAGAGAATCGGGAGAAATAGCGAAGCGAGCGGGGTCGAAGACTCCCGGGAATTGGCTTACGTAGCGAGTAGGGACAGAGGCCACTTGTATATAAAAAATATAATTAATGAATCAAACAAAACAATAACTAGAAGACATTCAAAGAAATAAAGTATGTGTCTGTATATATCAATCTAATCTATTAAATTTGTAAAGAGACATGGTTAATGAAATGAGTAATTGAGACAAATCTTTTTTATTTCAGATAATAATGATTCTGCACTGCCAATTATTTCTTTACACATCTTATTCCTTTCTAATTCCTTTTTTATTTCATTCCAAACAGCTTTATGGAAGAAAGAAACGAGTTAGAAAATTTCTATCGGACTGTACCTTACTAAACGTCAGGATGTATCATCTTGTTAGAAAAAAAATTTTTTTCCGATTTTCCCCTATCAGTTATATATAAGTATTATATATATATATATATATATATATATATATATATATATATATATGTATATGTATCAGTGTTCTTCAAACTGTGTTCCGCAAAACCCTTTGGTTCCGCGTATTCTCTTCAGGAGTTCAGTCAAAATTCGAAAGAAAATTCAAAGAAAAAACAAAAAAACCCGCAAAGCTAAAAATTCAAAATAGTTAAATTATAATAATTTCTTTTATTTATATAAATATCTATTATTACAAATTATTATGCAGTCAAACTGTATTTATGAGTAGACATTACGACCCCGTTCAACATAAATAATAAAATTAGGTCTTGTAAGATGGATGTTTTTCAAAACTTATAGATACGCATCTTAAGTTTTCTGGGGACGGTAAGAGTTCCGCAAAAAAAAGTATAATCTTAAGGGTTCTGTAAGTCGTTAAAATTTGAAGACCACTGATATAAATATTAACGTTTATAAAAAGAAAAAGGAAACAAATGTATATACTAACAGAATATATCGATTACAAAAACCTGAAGTCATTTTTTTGCATAAATTTACGATTAAAATTCATTTACAATTTACGCGAGATTGAAGACCAATATATATATATATATATATATATATATATATATATATATATATATACATATATATATATATATATATATATATATATATATATATATATAAATGCATACACATAAAATATATACATTTATTTATTATACAAAATATTTCGTATGAACGAATGTAGTATATATAAATTATTCAAACGGAACAATGAAGACAATTGTAGACTTTTGTATGCAAATAGTATTTTGAAATTATCTCTGTTGAATCTAATTATAAAGTAAATTATAAATACTGATATTTACTGAAGACATGAATCGTAACTTACATGAATCAAAGCATGTTTAAAAGTATTAGAAAATATACATATTTTCATTCATTTATGCATCATAGTTCATTATATATGTTTTTTTCAATATTATAAAAATCTCATATAAATAATTCTTTAGTTAAAATTTAAATTTATTTTATTAAATTTAATTAAGTTATATAGCCGAAGTAACAAATTGTTAATTATGATTTTTTTCCGTCTAAATTAGAAAATTTTTTTTCGAAACATTTGAAATTCAGTGTTACAAAACTTTTGTCATTAACTCTTGTTCGATTTTTTTTATCGTGTCAAAATACATTAAGTTCTATGTTTTATGTTATGTAAAAAATGTGGTTTCGCACATTATACCTCACAGGATACATTAATTATTTAGGGGAGGGTGCTATTGATTGGGACACATTTGCTTTTTTACTTAAAAAAGCGATAAATATCACAAAATTATTAAATGTTTTCTTTTGTATCGATAAATATATCCGTAAGGTATGATAAGAGTTGATAAAAAGTATACGTAACCGGAAATTGTTAAAACGAGACACATTTTTTCCAACACGCGCAAACGCCTCAATCAAGGACCTGTTTTTTTTGTTTGAGACAGATCAAGACCTTGGTTTAGGAAAGTTGTCGAATCAAAGAATTAAAAACTAATCCCTCAAAACGATTATTTTTACTCATTTAATGACAATACAGATTAAAAAGGGTGTGAAGATATAAAATATGCAAGAAAAAAGTAAAAAAATTGGAGCGAATATTAAAAAAGGGAACATAACTAATGGATATTCTTTACTACATATTTATGCATTGCGAACATTATAATTACAGTTGCAAACATTTTGAAATCACATTTTGGTTACCAGTACTGTAACATAACAAAATACAATTTTATCGCCAATAATGATAAAATATAAGAACAGAATTATGTAACCCTTCAAACAACTAAAATTTCAAATATCCATAATAACAGTTTTACTTTTTTTTAACGGTTTTGTCCAGTTTTCCTTTTTTAATCTTTATTATATCTGTTTTTTCAAGTTTATGATTGGCTTTTTGTCTTTTAAGCAAACTTTGACATTCTTTTTGATCTTCAAGAACACTGCTGCCTTCTCTTAGGAGGGTGGTTTCCCATTTCTGCTTTTTTCATATTTTCTTCTTTTGATTCCATTAATTTTTTCGCTTTCTCTGCTTTCTATTCTTTTCGTATATTTTCTTTTTCTATCTCATCTGTAAAAATTATGTTCCGTCCTTTTTTCTGCCCTATTGCTTTTTTTATCCTTGGTTGTATCTTTGGCAATCTTTGAAACACGTCACGAGGAACGAAAGTCCCCATTGATGTATGTTTTGTGTTTGAAATGTCGCAGAGATTATTTCCTTGGTCCACGTTGCTTTCTTAAAAATTTACTTTCCACAGTTGCCATAGTTTAAGGAGTTTCATCCGTTTGAAACGGCCTATCGGTTACATTTGCAATATAAAAATCTTCTTTAGAAAAAATGTCTGGGTCAAATGGCGATATCCCTCTCTTTTTGAATCCCAAAACAATATTTTGTGCAGTAAATAATTTGAGATATGCTCGTCCTAAGCATTCAGCGACATACGACTGCATAAAACATCATTTATTAGGTTATAATTTCAATTTTTTACATATACTAGTAAAAATTGCATATTCATAGCTACGAATCTACTAACTCTGTAACCAATTATGAAATAGATTATTAAAATTACCTTTTCATTTAAAATGTCCAGTATTTGTAATAGATTTTTACTCCAAAATGGAACGCATCAAAACAAACCGAAAACTGTCAAATGTCTCAAGTGAAACGCACATATGCAGAAGTCCTCCAACCAAGTTAGTAATAATTAATTTAAAATAAAATTGATCTGTGATACACAAATCCACTCCCAAAAATTGTAAAATGTTGCTTTTGATATCTAAAAAGTGACTTTGTTTTTTTATTTTGGGGAAAAATCATATCCATGAATTCTTACATCAGCTGTTTTATGCATTATGCATAAACGACTAATAAATAAAACTTAATAATAAGACTTATATAATTTTTTTAAACTTTTACACAATTATCTATAAAAATTATTGTCTGCCTCAACCAAGGACCGTCTCAAACAAAGGCACTCTCTTCTATAATTGTCATACTCCCATCATGCAGTTTTGTTTCTGAGTTTGACATTAGTTTAGCTTAGTGACAAAAACTGTGATATGTATTCAAAAAGCTGTGTGACCTTTTTTTAATTTCATTTCATAAGTTTTTAAACATGTATATATATATACATATATATATATATATATATATATATATATATATATATATATATATATATATAATATTACAAGACAATTCTGACACTGTCTAAATTCACTTAACGCTAGATTACTTAATAACGAGGATATATAAAAAATAATAAAAAATACTCTATACTCGTAAAATGAATTGTACTACAACCCACACATGAATTTAAATGCCAAAGCATTTTGCAAATATGTTTACCAGTAATTTTATTATCGTTAACAATAATAACAAATTATGTATGATTCATTCTTTTGAATTTACTTGTGGTACGTCATTGTTGATATATAAAATCCATAATAATGACGTTAGACGCATTAACTTAGATTTAAGATACTAGCTTATCAATTTTAATAATGTTTCCATTGTTAGAATTAACTTACTAAACAAATTACAGTTAATCATAGCAGTAAGTACCCATTATGCAAACACTTTTTATATTTCACAAATGAATTATTAGGTTGGTGCAAAAATAATTGCGGTTTTTACGTATCGGCTATAAAGACGCATATATCAGTTAAAAATTATATTTATTAATCAAAATAAAAACCATTGGCCTGCACACGTGTCTCCCGACGGAAATAAGTGTCTTTATTCCTACAAGACAGAATTCTGAAGTCCTGGAATTAAATTCATCGAAAGCGCTTCGAGCTAATGGTTGATCTTTGAAAACTTTCGTATGAAATTATTCAAATATTTAAAAAAATGATAATCTGTCGGAGACAGGTCCGGAGAATAAGATGGATGAGGTAAGGTTTCATAACCCAGTTCCTTTAATTTTTTAAAGTCATTTGTGAAAAATGTGGTCGGGCGTTGTCATGAAGAAAAATTGATCCTGTTTGATTGACTAATGCTGGCCCTAACGATGCAACTTCACAAGCATTTTTTTTCAATTTCCTAGCAAATTTTTCTATTGTTATTATTTTACAAGTATTTAAGAAACTGTAGTGAATGATGTCACTTGCCGATCACGAAACAGTGATCATAATCGTTTTTTTTTCATAAAGCTTCGGTTTAGGAAACTGTTTTTGTACTTCTCCTCAGTTTAACCATTATGATGAACGTTTTAATTGTTGTAGAGGACCCACTTTCCATCACATGTGACAATGCGATCAAGAAAGATATAATTTTTGTTACGCAAAAGAAGCGGAGAACAGATTTAAGTGTCGCTAATTTGCTTTGCTCAAATATCGAACAACTGTTGGAAGAGCAACATTGAGTTCTTCTACCACCTCTCGAGTTGTTTTACGTGGGTCAGCTTCAATAATGGTTCTTAAATCATTATTATCTATAGCTGAAAGACGTTCACCGCCCTCCCTATCGTCAAGGCTTTCGTTTCTATAACGAAATTTTTTGAACCAGTGTTGATCTGTATGTTCACTAATTGACTCTTCGCCAGAAACAAATTTGATATTTCGAACAGTCTCTATTGCTTCACATCCCAATTTAAACTCACAAAAAAATCGTGCTATTTTTCTTTTTTCCATGACTAATTTAATAATTTATATCCAACAATACTAAAGAATGAAAACAATAACATAAGATGAAATCAGTAGTGCTGGTTTTATTGTCTACAATTGACTATAACAAAAGATAACGGTAATTAGAAAAATCGGCCCCAAACTAAAAATCATAAAAACCGCAATTATTTTTGCAATAACCTAATATTTTTTTACTTCACAAACTACAAAAAAATGTTTTTAATAAAAATGTTTAATAAATCATTATAGATTATTTTTGATTATTGCTTGTACGCATTCTCATGCGCCCGAGTAAAGACAAATCCATATAAAATATAAAAAATGCAATAGTACAATCTATGCAAAAAAGGTTTTTCAGTGCCTTTCGCTATGAGGACGATGAGATCGTCATCGAAATACGCATAAACGACAATCAAAAATGATTAATAATAATTTATTGAACACTTTTGATCACAAAAAAACGTTTTGTGGTTTATAAAATGAAAAAATAATTCATTTGTGAAAATTAGTGCTATTTGATTTATTTAGATTATATACAATATTGTCAAGATATTATTTACTTAATTTAAAATTCATTTTTATATTTCCCGCTGCACATTAACTCCAAAAATATACATTTATAAGCGATATTTACGTAAAAACCCAAAAAGTGCGAGTTTGAATTATTTTCAGGACATAATTATCTGAATTCATTTACAGTTTTATTATGTACAGCTGTGGTGTCAAAAACATTTATAAACATGGGTCACCAAATTCAGTTTAAGAGAGTCTGCGGACCGCAAACAAAAAAAATCATCCAAAAAACCATTTAGAACTCTTATTTATACTCAAAAATATTTTTTCTTTAATGAACTTATAAAAATTAAATAAAATATATTAATTTTAGATATTGTTTTCAAATTTTACAAAAAAAAAATAAATTAGAGAAATTAAAAAAAAATAATATTTTTTACTAGAAACTTGGCATCGTTTGACAGATACTATTTTATCAAAATCGGGTGCATTTTTTCATGATAATGATATTTTTACTGTAGATGTTAAAAAGTTCATTTATCAATCTTGACTTGTGTGAAGATTTGTTAGTCTTTAAAATTAAAAATAATTGTTCACATAGATATGTACTACTAAACAACGTCAAGATTCTTCCTGCAGACATACGTATTTCAATAAAATGTTCAGGCAAGTACAAATAAAAATCTGGAATACTAACTTTAACATTATATTTTTCTTTTAAACCGTGTTACACTAAATTTCAATCAATTTAATTTCGATACTACTTTTTGCTTTTTCGCTATTAAAAGAAAACGGGGCACTAAATAGCAAAAAAATCATTTTCACATGTCTTGAATTCTTCAAGTCGGTTTTCAAATTCAAATAATAATTTTTGCACATTTGAATCATTTTTGCTAAAATCACAACCGTGATATAATTATTGATACTTTTTGCAAGTAAGAAAATGAACTAAATCAGAATTGACCATAAAACGATGTTTCTTACAATATATTTCTATAATTTGCAATGTTTTAAATATGTATTTTATTTTTTTTTAAACTCCATGTTATTATTTTAATAAAATCAACTTCAAGCTTTGGATCGTGGGCCGCATTCTAGTCTTGCGAGCCGCGTATTTGATGCCACTGATATAGAGAAAATCAAATCCATTGATCCAGTTTTATATTGTAAAAGAAAAGTCTCATATAAAATACTCTCTTTATACAAAAGTTTATAATACCCAATTAACAATATTATATTCTTTATCGATTTCTTTTTTCTTGGGAATTCATGGAGTACGTTTTAAATAAATACAACTCTAAAGTTTAGAAACCATAAAATCAAAACGATTATAAAACTAACAATTCAAAAATTACTTTATTTAAAAATAACAAAATTAAAAATATAAAATATGACAATTTGGCTAACTCTTACATTCGACTCCTCTCAATTGTCGAAATAAAAAAGATATTCTAAAGGAAAAAGGGTTCGTGAAGACAGTAAGCGTATCAAAATTGAAACTACTTTGTCGTCGGTTGAAATGTAAAGAGTTTAACAGCATGGTATCATGCATGATAAATGAATGATTTCGTTTTTATGTATTATTATTTTAAGAATCAGTATAGTAGAGAAGACAAAAAGTGGAGTTTAATATAAGAAAAAGACGATAAATATAAAACAATAAGAATTGAATTAGAAAATTAACATTTTTGTTATTATATTTCATCAAATTTCATGATTTCTTCTAGTGGAGATTCAATTGGTACAACTGATACTATGGGGTTATGATAACTGAAATGTATGTTTTGGATTGTATGTTTTGAAGATATCGCAAAAAAACTGTATCTTTATTAGTACCCGATTTTGTCGTTGCGATTATAGGATCGGTATTCACACTTTAATTGAGTTTTTCACGTAGAAAATTAACAAGTGGTGCTGAATTTTCTGACACTTAAAAACGATTAAAATCACCACTGAGAATCATTTGTAGTTTATGCTCTCCTCTGCCAAGGAACACTGCACCTTCATGAGTGTACGGTAATAATGAACGATGTATAAAGTAGATTATATCGTCCATTTTTTATTCGGAGATGTGTAAATCGTTACAATTATAATTGATTTTCCGTCTTACATTTTACATCCAGCTGTGCAGAATTCACCAACCGCTGTCACTGTCGCACCAAATAACTAGGATTGTGAAACCAGTCATATCTATAAACTGAATGACAATGTTAATTAAGCCGTCACTCGCTTCTACCATCTACGCATGAGCCACCTCTCTCACTACCCACCACCACTCCACGTTGTAACAACTTTCGTAATGCTTTTTCGTCTCGGTCTTGAAAATTTACTCCCAACGCGGTTAAAGAAGTTTCACTTCAAAAACAAACAAACAAACAAAAAGTAAAATTAAATGGCTCTCGAATAATCAGACAATACGAAGATAATGAAGTCAATGCCCTTGTATTCAAGTCAGAATGAAATTAATATATGTGTAATCAAGTTATAAACAGACCTCCTGTCCTTTGGAACGAAAATTTATTAAGAATAAATAGGTGAAAATTGCACGTTGCTCGTATATTTACATTCATATATATATATATATATATATATATATATATATATATATATATATATATATATATATATATATATAAAACTGAAAAGTGCATGATATTTTGTCGTAATATTGGGCTAGAATATAAGTATTTGTTGAAATTTTTAAAACCTGTTCTTCAAAACGTTCACTACAAATTGTTCATCCATACCTTATAATTCCAATTTGGGTCTTTTGAACTATTTACACTCACGGGTACTTGCTGGAGGAAGCGTTTCTTTTTTCGTCTCGCCCTAGCGAATTTACACTACTGTAGCTCTAGAAGTTTCACTTCAATAATATAATTTACTTCTCTGTTTAATTATCGAATTTCAATAAAGAAATTATTTTGTTTCGTCTCATAAAATAAATAATTTATTTTAAAATAAATAATAGTATTTTGTTCATTGTCATTTTCATTATTATGAGTTCTTAAGTCAATGTTAACTACAGGATACGTAATAAAGTTTTAATTTAAACAAATTTTATTTTTTTTTAGTTTAAATTTTTTTTTTAGTTTGTTAACAAAACTTTTGTTCAGAATATAATATGAAATTATAAAATATATTCCCTTTTTCATTTTTTAATATTATTTCTATAAAGTTAAATAAACTTTTATTTCAAACTTTTTTTATGAAATTTTAATAAACTTTTCATTTGTAACTACGAAAACTCGTTGTCAGTAACGAATAATATAAAATCAAAAATTATTAGCGAGTTTACTGGTATTTTTTCTAAAGCTTGTCTTCACAACTCAGTCACCGGAGGATTGAGAAATCGAGCTATTTAACACTATCTGGATGTGTTAATCAAAACACGAGATAAAAAAACAACTATTAGGTTTATAGAAAAATAATTGTGGTTTTTGTTTTGTGAATTCTAATCTTATTTTTTCAATAAAAGTGTCATTTCATCGTATTCATATTGATATCATTTTAAAGTGCATTTTTCGGTCTGTATTTTGGTAACATCGATTTTGGTTTATTATTAATTTTGCTTCAAATTGGGCTATGGAAAAAAGTAAATAAGAGCAAACTTTTTGTATGAGTTCAAAACGGGTGACAAAACAGTAGGAACTGCTCATAAACTAAACGATACTTTTGGTGTACGTAGTCTTAAGGAACGTGCGTTGCAATGGTGATTCCAAAAATTTCGGTTAGGGACGACAGCCTTGAAGATGAAGAAAATTGCAGCCGTCCTTCTTCAGTCCATAATGAAAAACTGAATGCGTTAATTATAATCATAACCATATAACTACACATAGTATCATAACCACACACAAGAATTAGAGAGCTTGCACAAAAGTTAGGAGTTAGTCATCAAACAGTTCTGGACCGCTTAAAACCACTTAAATTAAAAAATGTATATAAATTTGAAGGTCATAATCCGCAACTATTTTTCTACCAGCCTAATACAACAAAAATTATTCTGAACGTAGCGTTAAGTATCGTTTATTTCATACTGCTGTCATAACTAAAAAAAGAAATTGTAGAAAAAAAATGAGTAAATGCAATTTTTCAACTAAAAGTAGAAAAAACAGATAAATATTTAAGTATTCAAAAAAAATAAAGCATCAATTACGCTTAAAAAAGCTTCAAAAGCAAGAACATGTAGAAAAATGTGCCGGTTATAAAGAAAATTTAGTAAGAAGAATATAATTTAAACAACGTAGCTGTGACTTTAGTTGTAAATAATTTTGTTCTGAGTTGTATTCTGTTTTAACCACTTAAATTAAAAAATGTATATGATTTTGAATAAACCGCAATTATTTTTCTACCAACCTAATATTATAACTAAACATTAACATTCTTCAAAATTAAAAAGGTACAATCTAGTATTGAATATTATGTTTCGAGATCATTTTTCGTCCATTGATACACATGATACAACTGATATGTACAAATACTGATTGAGTTTGTCATCCTAGATTCATAAAATTAACCTTTCTGTATTTTATTAGGTATGTATAAAAGTTATAGTCCAGTGTACATCGTTTTGGTACAATTATTTAAACTTCAAATAAGTTCTTACCTTTTTGCACTTTTGAATGCTTGGCATTGAAATCTGTGAAACGTCATATGTCATGAGTTAATGATAAACAGAACCTTACAAAACTATAATGAACATTATGAGCGACGAAAAGGTGCATATTCTACATTACTTTCAGTATGAGTTTCATAAGGAAAAAACACCACTTTAGCATGCGAATCAATAGAACCTATTCTTGGTGAAGATGTTGTGTCCCATAATAATTGCAAAATTGTTTTTAACGTTTTAAACCCCATGATTTTCATATGAGTGACCGACAATCCTTTAGAAGACTGCGAAGATTGAAGGCTAATGATTTGTAACATAACTGAATAAAAATCAGACGCTACCACAAGAACTCGCGGAACAATTAAGAATTGATCGAATAACAGTTTTGAAACGATTGCTTGAGATGCGAAAAATCGAGAAGCTCGGAAAGTGGGTATTTCACGAACTCTCCGAAAACAGAATTATTCACCGGCTCAACACATTCAACTAGTTGTTTGTAACATTGTTAGGCAACGTAAGAAGGATTTTCTTGTAGAAAAATGTTAACAGAAATAAAGTTTACTTATGTATGACAATCCTAAACGCACATATTCTTGGCTAGATTTTGACCAGCCATCAACATCAACGATAAAACCAAACATTTATGACAAAAAAGTTCTTCTGTGCATCTAGTGGAATATAAAAGATGTGCTGATGTACGACCCAAATGCTGTTTTATAAGCTTCTCCAGCCGGATAAAACACTTTGCAGATTTGAATGAAATACTAAAATAGATCGAAAATTTCACTGCCTTCAAGTCAATGTCTTTTTTTCGCAAAGGAATCCGAAACTTACCCGAGAAGTGACAACCGGTAAAAGCGAATGCAAATGTTGATGATTGAATTGTAATTTATATATTGTGAAAATAAAACGAAAACTAGCCAAAGAAGAGTAAAACGTTTGCGCACACATAATACTTTAAATATAGAGCAACAATTCATATTGGCCAATAGCTGAAAAACATTTGAAAGATGGTGTTTCAATACAAAATTATTTTCAGCTTTAGCAACATTTCTTGAGAGGTCCAATTATCATATCTGTCAAGTTGTGATATGCATCTTTTGTCATTATTGAAAATAATTTATTAAACCAGTTCAGAATATTGCGGATGAATCTGGATGAATTATATTTAAATATATTTATTTCCTAGAAGTATTGATTTTGTTTACATTATAAAAAATAAAAAACAAGTATTTTTTAATTTTCAGTATTATAAATGAATTTTATCAATAATGGAAAGCAAAGTGAACTTCGAAAATTGCAGATAAAGACTACCTCACTCTATATATTATAATAGAATATTACACAAAATATAAGTTTTAAAATATATCATCTGAAACAATTATTGTTATATTTTCTTATAATTTAAAATGTCAATAGATCCATATCCTACTTAAAATGCACACTTGAAGAAAGAAGATTAATTTTAAAGATCATTATAGCTTTTTCTATTTCTGTAATATGGTATTTTCTTATATCTCATATATAGTAATGTAATCTTCTACTATCATGGGAATGTGTTAATATTCATTTTAAAAAATGCTGTCAAAAGAACCACAAACACTGATAATTTTTATTCAAAATTTAATATCTAAAAATTTTAATGGATTCATATTTTGCCATTTTATAATTGGAAGTTCATAGAATTTGCAATTTAAACAGATATGTTTTCTTCCTGCTTACATTTTACACAAAACTGAATCATATTATATATAACTAAAATATATAAAATCTATCTGTGCTACAGCGCGTTATTTTATACTTAGCGTGTGAAAATTCACGAGTCATTTATGCTAATTTAATTTAATTTAATTTAATTTTTTTATATTTTAAATCTTATATATTTTGTAAGGTTTTCTAAGTTATATTCGTTAGTGTTGTTTTCATATGTAATTTTAACTTTATATTTCACCCTTTTAGTTTAACCGATAAATAAATCATTACAGAAAGAGTATATATATATATATATATATATATATATATATATATATATATATATATATATGAATATATATATATATATATATATATATATATATATATATATATATGTATATGTATATATATATTAGGTTAGTGCAAAATTAATTGTGATTTTTATCATTTTAAGTATAGCGCCGATTTTTCTTACTGTCATCTTTTGTTATAGTCATATAATACATCATTGTAAACAATGAAATTGGCACTACTGATTTCAGCTTATGTCTATTATTTTCATTCTTTAGTATTGCTAGATATAATCTCTTAAATTAGTCATGGAAAAAAGCAAATTCGCACAATTTTGTTGTATGAGTTTAAATTGAGACATAAAGCAAAAGAAACTGCTCGAAATATTAAATTTGTTTTTGGCAAAGAGACAATTAATGAACGTAAAGCTCAACACTGGTTCCAAAAATTTCGTAATGTAAACGAACCCCTTTATGATGAGGAGGGTCATAGAACTCCTTCAATTATAGACAATAATGATTTAAGAACCATTATTGAAGCGGACCCACGTAAAACAACTCGAGAGATGGCACAAGAACTCAATATTGATCACTCAACAGTTGTTTGACATTTGAGTCTAATTGGAAAAACAAAAAAGCTGGATAAATGGGTACCATATGAACTAAACGAACATCAAAAAATTCGTCAAGTTTTCTTTGCGATTCTTTTGCGTAACAAAAATTATATCTTTCTTGATCGCATTGTCACATGTGATGAAAATTATATTCTCTACAATAATCGGAAACGTTCATCACAGTAGTTAGACCGAGGAGAAGCACCAAAACAGTTTTCTAAACAGAAACTTCATTAAAAAAACATCATGATCACTGTTTGATGATTAGCAAATGGCATCATTCACTACAACTTCTTTAATCCTGATGAAATCATAACAGCAAAAAAATATTGTCAGGAAGTTGAAAAAATACATGAGAAATTGTATCGTTTACGGCCAGCATTAGTCAACCGAAAAGGTCCAATTCTTCTTCATGACAACGCCCGACCACATGTCTCACAAATGACTTTAAAGAAATTAAATGAACTGGGTTATAAAACCTTACCACACACACTTTATTCTCTGATCATTTTTTAAAACTTTTGAGTGATTTCCTACGAGAAAAGGTTTTTAAAGATCAAGCATCAACTAAAAGCGCTTTCGATGAATTCGTTAATTCCAAGACTCCAGAATTCTATATTGTAGGAATAAACAATGTTCCTGTTGGGAGAAATGTGTGCAGGCCAATGGTTGGTTGGTTGGTTGGTTATTATGGTTTTAGGGCGTTTTGACAGCTAAGATTATTATCGCCCGAACACAAATTGTAATTAAAATACACCCCGTTTCCGCACTTATATTCGAATCACCCCTTAATTTGAAATGAGGCCAATGGTCTTCATTTAATTAATAAATATAGTTTTTAACTGATATATGCGTCTTTATACTCGATACGTAAAAACCGAAATTATTTTTGCAGGAACCTAATATATATATATATATATATATATATATATATATATATATATATATATATATATATATATATACTGAAATAGTTTCAAATAACACTTAAAATTAATATTTTGTATTTATAACTCAGTGGAAAGAATCAGTTACTCTCTTTTGAATACAGATTCCTATAACTAAACCAGAGATTCACAAACGTATTTGACCTACTACCTCCTTTTCAGAAAAAATTACTCAACGCCTCTCTTTTTTTAGCGGACCTTTTTGGCGTTGCCTATCATGATGTTGTGGATACCATCAACGTGGCTACCGTTCCGAAGATAGTCAAGGACACGGTATTGATCTTACTGTGGTTACTAGTGTTCTTGAAATAGGCAACTCTTGTTGGATTATCGCTTTTTGGTTTTCTATCTAGGAAGAATTGCAAAAAACTCAGATGACTTGATGACTCACCCCCCATATCAACGCTCCTTGAAAATTATCTTATTTAAGTAAACGAACAGAAAGATGCAGTGACAAATTTGCTTTGTTTTATGTATCTATATTTCTACTTACGAAACATAGTAAAAATAAAACGCCTTGGCCCTTACATTATAAAATTATTTATTAAAATCAACCATAGTAGCATTAGCATTACATACAGAAAGTTAAGATAACGACGCATAATTAAAATAAAAATTACACTTGCTTGATAAGACCTGCCGACGAACTTGTCAGTAGATCGGTTATAATATGCATTTTGTGTGTTTATTTGGAAAATAAAGTAATCACTACGAATTTAACTGTATGTTGTATAGCAGATGAAACATATATGAACGTTTTTTCAAAATTTTCTTCGTTCTTTATGCTACAACTGCTGGCTTATTTTTGTATCAATCCTCTCCAATTGCTTCCAAGGCTACTACGACCCCCCTGGATTGCTCCAGTACCCCCCAGGGGGCGGTAGCTTCTATTTTGTGACAGTAAACTAAACCATCATAAAAATAAAAAAGTAAACTAAACTAAACCATCTTGTTTCCGATTTTTTTAATTTTTGATTCAATCAATCATAGTAATTCTAACTTCATTGTGAAAATAAATATTAAAATTATCAAAGTTTCACTAAATATTCGATAGAAATATATAATATAAGATGTATATAAATTCCTTAATATTCTAACATCTCTGAGTAATTTATTTTGATCTATAGAAATTTCATTATACCTAAATATAATACATCCAGCAATTTTAAATTCATAATCTAACGACTATTTTTTAAATAGAATTAATTTCTTATCACATTTTAAAAATAGTAATTCACATCTATTCATTAAAACAAAATATTTTAATCTATGTAAAAATACATACAAATTTAAGACACTATGTCTATTAAATATCCGTTTTCTTAGT
The DNA here is from genome assembly GCA_034766995.1 of Acanthacorydalis orientalis. NCBI lineage: Eukaryota > Metazoa > Arthropoda > Insecta > Megaloptera > Corydalidae > Acanthacorydalis > Acanthacorydalis orientalis. The sequence continues at coordinate 27,883,935 of CM068318.1, read as the reverse complement.
CAATTCTTTATAAAAAGAAAATACTATTCAGCATTATTTCTCAGATAAAATATCCTATTTCGCATCTAATTTGTGATAATGTCCTCGTAGGACTTCAGAATAAAGAATGACATACTCTCTCACTGAACGGAACATGCGTCTATGTCCGCAGAATCATTTATCATATAATAAAAGATGATAAAAGAGCACACGGATCAATGATATGTAAAGGAGGTGGTGTCCATTCACCAATGTCGATATTTATATTGACGGTAATGCAGATTGACTGCCACCGGAAATTGTTAAAGAAGATAAATTGAAGGCAGACATGTTATCTGATATCAAAATTAATGGACGTTTATGAGGTTACGTACTAAGCATATAAAACGTAAATTATGTTAAACGAATGATTACTAGTGTAAAAGAAATCTTTAGGATTAGGTGTGTTTGGAATTTAACGAAAAATCATATTATCTCAATTCGATTTTATTATAACACAATATTGCACAAAAGGTTTGTATTTCTGACATAGTATCCTATAAGTCTCTTTATTTGAAATATTAAACCATTGTATATTACATACCTTTCATGTTTATAGTCATAAGCGAAAGTGTATTAAAATTAAATAAAATTGTACAAACTAAAAAATTACTACACAAATGAAGTATATGGAATGTAGTTATATTAATAATTTATTATACAAGAATTAAACAAATAAACAAGTACATCAGTGCTGCAATTTTAATTATTAAAGTAAAATATTAATAAAAACAAACTTTCATTTGGAAAAAATTCTAATAGTTTTCTCTGTTGGTACCATCTCAGCACTATGTATCGTACTTGCCATTTTTATCTCCCTTATATCCTCAAATACCAACAATAGAACTTCACCTTTTCGACTAGATATGATGTCACCTTTTTTAATTTTTTCATGTCAGTTCTTAGAGCTATTAGTAGTTCTCAATTTTTTTATAGTGTCGCACACTCTAATTTTCCTTTATAATAATAATTCAGCAATTTGGACACTGTTATAGTAATGATGATGATATAAGTGATGCCATTTATACAACACCGGGTGCAAAACAGACAACATGGTCTCTTGTAATTTTTTACCTTATCCAAAATATATTTCAAGATTAGTTACATATCCAGATTTACTTTCGCACATAGCCCGTACCAGCAACTTATATTTTATAATTTTAGCTGGGTTATATGTTCTAAATAATAGTCTTCTTCTCCAAGGAATCACACTTTCATCTAAATAAATCTCACGTCCTGGCCTAAAAGTTCGTAAAATTTTAGAAGGAAGTGATTCAAAACTACTTGAATTTGTATTAATCTGTTTGAATCAGCTGTTAGTTGGGTGTTGTCGTTGAAGTCTCAAAATTTCCAAATTTGTTCTCAAATCTTGTGCGACTCTTGTTTTTTGAAAATATTAGTGTTTTAATTAAGAGATCTTTTGACCAATAGTCGCGCATTTCACTCTTTTTTACTTGGCCCATTAAAATTATAATTCCAAGAAATAGCATCATTTACATCGATCCACTTTAATGCATTTTTTTTAAATTTTATACTTATATCCTTGTTGACTATGATACCCATTTGTTTCATGGGATAGGTACGAGAAGACCTCATCATTAAATAACAACTCAGCTTTATCGGTCATATTTTCAAAACTTTCTTGAATTAACGCCATGTCTGTAATCTTTTCAAATGATTCTAGATGTGGTGGTGTATCAATATTATTCCACACCGGACTAATATCAATTTCCGATTCACTGTTAATACTTTCATCCTCTTTTGATTCAAAACCACCGTCACTGTCTGTTTCAGATCAAATACGTGATACCTTTTTCTGACTAAAATAGTATCATTGTCTGAGTTGTCATTTTCTTCACATTCATCTTCGTTGCTTTCATAATCACTGGGTGTGCCTGATAAATAATCATAAAATTGGTTTTCAAATTGCTCTTCTGTATCCATTACGGTAAAAAATAAAACTGAAATGAAAGCTGTTAATTGACAACTGTGATATATTTAATTGTCTATAAAACACTGACATAATGTAAATATGCGCAACAACAATCGTAATAATGTACCACTGTCATAACTAATCGCTTTATCTGAGAAACTGTCAGTAAATCACACACTTGTCACAAAACTAGTATTCTCGTTTCTCGTCAGCAATGTGTTAATAATTTTAATGAGCATATTATTATTTAATTTTAATCGATTTCTAAATAAAAATATATACTGATAATCTCGAAATACTCGTAATCATATAGATACGAAATCTGGACAATGACTGCGGCGGATGAAGCTCTCTACAGGTTTTTGAAAAAAAATTTCACGCAAAATCTTTGACGCTGAACAATTGGAAAACGGAGAGTATATCAGACAAAATAACTGTGAAATGAATGAGTTAATAAGGAGTGAATATATTGTCCATTTTGTTAAGGTGCAGCGTTTAAGATGGACTGGACACCTAATTATAATGGAGGACAACCGAGTTCAAAGTAAAGTCTTTCGCGCCATCCCAGATCATACCAGAGTCAGAAGTAGACCTAGAGCTAGATGGTTAACTGGACAATGGTCTCACAAGATCGTCCAATGTGGAGGAACATCTTAAAGGAGGCCAAAACTTACCCCAAGCTGTAGCGCTATTAGAAAAAAAAATAAAAATAAATTAAAAAGGATGATACGAGGATAAAGATGATAAAAGGATGATTACCCGTTCATTATAACCGTACACTCATGGAGCTGCAGCGCTCCTTGGCAGAGGAGAGGATAAAGTACCAAAAATTTTCAGTGGGATTTTAATGTAAATTTCACACCACTTGTTAATTTTCTACATGAAAAACTTAATTTGAGTATGAATACTGATACAATAATCGCAACGACAAAATCGGATACTAATCGCGATTTCTTCAAAACATACATTTCTTATTTCAGTTATAATAAGCCCATAATATCAGTTGTACCAATTGAATCCCTAGAAGAAATACTAGAAAAAATCATGGAAGTTGATGAACTAAAAAATATGAATTTGCTAATACTAAACTCTTATACTAAATTCCACCTTTTGTCCTCTCTGCTCTACTGATTCTTAAAATAACAATAAATAAAAAATAACAAAAACGAAACCATCCATTTATCATGTATAGTATCATGCTCTTAAAACTCTACATTTCAACTGACGGCAAAGAAGTTTCACCTTTAGCGCATCTACTGTGTTGTGTACGCACCCTCTTATTTTTTTACTTGAAACATTACTGTTTCAATTTTCACATATATTCTGTGTGCTTGAGCTAGGGAAACTGAGTTGATATTTTTATAGTCATAAATATAGTATATATAATCTATTTCTTCCAATTCAACTATATGCTTGTATAATTATTCTATTGAAAAACAAATTTTAAAAAATCTACTTTTGCTGTACTTTTTTAAATTATGTTTAAGCATATCTAAATAAATAAAACTATAATCTGTTTAGCATCACATGCACAAAAATATACCTGTTTTTACCGTTACAATTCAGTACCACATCAAATCTATAAAACAGTTCTAACTCTGTGACTAAATTCTTTATTAAAATTTTTTTTCTCACCTCACTGACCACAACATTTTTCTGGCAAAAATTTTCAAAAAATTCATTTAGATGATCATTTTCGATTGTTGATAATGTGTATTTTGATGGATATTTCAGCATCCACAAAATATCAAGGTAAAAAAATCTGAAAAATTTTTTCTATACCTTAACGCTCTGAGGATGATAGTGTTGCCAAGGAAATATGCATAAGCGACAATCAAAATTTATTTAATATTTTTGAGTGAGAATATTTTGATGTGATTTATGAGGTGAAAAAGATTTCTTTTGTAAAAACATTAAATCTTTTTTTTAAAAAAACAAACAGCCACTTAAGTATTCGTTACAGAATTCATCTTAAAAATTTCTCGAATAATCGAACTGGAGACGTAAACGGAAAACAGGCAGACAAAATACAGGACTAACGCTAGAAGGAAAATTCTCCAGGTACAGCAGATAAACAAAACCCGACGGAAAAGAACGATATCAGAAAAACACAAAATCGTCTAAGAAAGTCCATCGTGCTCTTTGAGACTTTACTATATTATCAAATACTGAAAACAAAGTACAAAGACACGATTTCACAAATAAAAATGAGCTAATCTTAAAATGGGATTAAGCGTGTATAAGATTCAAAAAAAAAATAAAAAAGTGATGACTCGTTTTTTCATTTAATGACATGTATAATCCGCCTGTGACAAAAATACAAGAAAATATAAAAAATCAAAATAACAGTTACCTAGTATCTTATGTATTTCTTATTAAATAAAACAAATTAAAATTTAATAAAAATCTTTAAATATTTCTTTCAAATTTCTAAAATTTGGTTTGGATACTTGTTTATTTAAAATTGTACAAAAGAAGATATTATATATTTACATTCTCGATTTTTCTCTGTTCTTACAAATACATAAGAAAAAGTTTGTATTTAATTAAATTAATGGTTTATTATTATTGAACTATCAAACATACATTACAGGAGTGGCTATGCCTTGCCTTCTTTTCATGACCATATATTAACATTTTCACATGTTTATATAAATATGTACATATATACAGTTAGTCACATTTATCCATATACGTGGGTGGTCTGAAGAGTAACTCGGTTCGATATTAGAGACAACAGCTTCAGTTTCAAAGAATATTTTATTTTTCGACATAATTCCCGCGAAGCTCAATCCACTTGCCACAACGTTTCTCCACTTCGCAATTCCCTCACGGAAGTAGGTTTCTTTAATGTTCACAAAATAGCCCTTTGCGGTCTCTATCATTTCTTCATTTGACACAAATCGCTTCCGAGCTAGGAAAATGTTGAGTTTCAGAAACAGATGGAAGTTCGAGGGAGTCATAGCAGGCGAATACGGTGGATGCGGAAGGATTTCAAACTTCAGTTCGGTTAATTTTTGCTGAACGACAATGTTTGAATGAGCCGCTGCATTGTCGTGGTGAAACAACATTTTTTTTCTTGACCATTCCGGGACGTTTTTTTTGTGATCGCTGCCTTCAACTTTTCTTAAAAAGTATTATTAGTATTATCCAATAACTGTTTTTTCCCTTCTAAAGATAGTCGATCAAGAGAATTCATTTCGCATCCCAAAAAACTTCCCCCGACACCTTTTCAGTCGAGTGAACCGTCTTTACCATCTTCGGAGCCGTTTCGCCGCGTTCATTCCATTATTTTGATTGCATTTTCGATTCTGGTATGTCAACGTTAATTCAAGTCATCCATGGTTACAAAACGCCGCTTGAAATCTTTTAGATTTTTCTCAGAATTCTAAGAAGTCGACTGATTTTCGAGTGGAAACTCGTTTTCACTCTGCATTGAGCAAACGTTGCATCCATCTTGCTGAAAGTTTTTTCATACTTTAAAATTCATTATGCAAAATTAAAAACGTTCTGTCAGTTCAGATGCCTATGACCTCTGACTGGTCACTGTTTTAAAATAGGTATCAACCAGGTGATTCCAGAGTGACCAGGACAGGTGTTATTCTAACGGGGCTAGGTCCAGTGAATACGCTGCATGAGGGAAACTTTCTCAGCTCAATAAAAAAATAACGTCTTTGGTCCTTTTCGCGACGTGCGGCCGAGCATTGTCGTACTGTAAAATGACTTGCTTCGTTCCCTCATCAATGAACAATAATCGTTTTCTCCCTAATTCGTCACTCAGACGGATTATATGTTGTTCGTAACGCTCTAAATTTAAAGTCTGACTAGGTTTGAGAAATTCATACTACACCTTACCCTTAATATCCCCCCAAATACTCAATAATACTTTTCTAACGTGAATATTTGGTTTCGAAATCAATATCGATGGTTTACCGGGTGTATTCCATGATTTTCGGCGTAGGATTGTTTTATAAAACCCATTTTTGATCCCCCGTTATAATTTCATATAAAAAATCCTTCTTTTTGAACCTTATGAGTGAGGACATAATCATATAGCATCATTGTTCATCATTTCGTTGTTTTCTGGGTGAGCTCAACTGGAATCCATCGGCCTAACTTTTAAATCTTTACCAGCAAATGTAAATGATACAAAATTGCTTGCTGAGTAAGTCTGAGTTGTTGAAAAAATTCCTGTTCAGTCTGAGCGGAGTTTTCACTTAACAGCTACTCAAGTTTTATGTCTTCTATTTTTTTATTTTCCGAGACGTTTTCAACCGGAAAAATCAAAATCACCACTTCGTAAAATTTTAAACTATTTTTTGTATGTTTTATTCGTTACAATACTTTCACCCAAATGTAAAAAAAAATATTCCCGCAACTTCAACAGCATTTTTTTTCAACTAGAATACGAAAAGTATATAACATCTAATATGCTGCGTTTCGGACGCCATCATGTTCACTACTGTTTTGTGAGGTTATATCTACTGCTTGATTAAGATATAAAGTCTTTTTAAATGTTAAAATTGGCACGTCAAAATCCTAAGACGACAAGGAAAAACTTTTAATTTAATTATATTTATATTTGTGTTGAGTGTTGGGTACATTTGCACTTAGCATACTTATATACAAGATTATTATATACAAGATAGATACTTTATCTATGCTGATGGTGTCGTTTTATATGAATAGCAACGTAGTGTCGACTGTTTATTGTGTAGTGTACGCATGTGGTAGCGCAAGAATTTAAAGAGAATTTATTATTAGTATATAAATAAATATTGTCATATATGAAATGTTAATCATTATTCATCCTCGTCAATCCCAAAAGGCAATTCTAACAATTTGTATTATATGTGTGCATAAATTAGCGCAAAAAGGATATATATATATATATATATATATATATATATATATATATATACATATACATATATATATATATATATATATATATATATATATATATATTATATATATATATATATACATATCTATATATATATATATATATATACGAGGTCAGACAATTAAGTAATGCGACCAATTTTTTTTCTCGGCCTGTGGTAACAATGCGAACCTGTAACTCCGCCACCGTAATAGCAGATCCCCACTCTCTCGATTGAGACATTGACCACCCTCGTACGATCATTTCTTCGCCAGCTGTTTAGTGTTTTGTAACAACGCGCGAGTAGTGCATGTCACGAAAATGGAACAGAGAAATTTAGAGCAACGTCTCGAGCATTGTCTCGAGCAGGTTGAAAGTGATCCTACTCTTCTCGATCAAGTTATTACTGGTGATGAAAGTTGGTTCTTTCAATATGACCCCGAAACTAAACGACAAAGCCAACAGTGGCTGTCCCCTGGAGCACCAAGGCCAAAGACGGCGAGAATGAGCAAGTCCAAAGTGAAAACCATGTTAATTTTCTTCTTCGACAGCAAAGGGGTGGTTCACAAAGAGTTCGTACCACCTGGACAAACCGTAAATCAAGTATTCTACCGCAATGTGCTCGAAAAATTACGAAAAAGGGTGCTCAGAGTGCGTCCAGAGATCGCGAAGACTTGGGTTCTGCATCACGACAATGCTCCCTGTCACAGTGCGTTCAGTGTCTCTCAGTTTTTGGCGTCTAAAGGCATCGCAACGTTACCACAACCGCCCTATTCACCGGACATGTCACCCTGCGACTTTTTCCTATTCCCCCATATGAAAAAATTCGACAAAGGTCGACATTTTGACTCCGTTGAAGATATCCAAGAATCTGTGACGAGGGTACTCGGAGAGGTCCCACAAGAAGTGTTCGAGAATTGTTACGAAAACTGGAAAACTCGCTGGAATAAGTGTATAGATGCGGGAGTGGACTACTTTGAAGGGGATCGCAGCGATGTACCTTAATTTTTAAATATACTCAATTTTTGAATTTTGTCGCATTACTTAATTGTCTGACCTCGTATATATACAAATCTGTAAGTGTTTCAATATAAAAAACGTAACATGGTAACTTCGACGATAATGAATATTTATGACCATCAACTTTCTATGCAAAAAGAACAACTTTATTAAGATAGGGAGATTAAAAACGTATACTGTTACGAGTACCACAGAGAATCAGTTTACAATAATAAAAATAAATACAAAAATGAATAATAGAAAAAATAAAATAAACCTTACTGAAATAGATGTTTCTAGAAATACAATGATGCTATATATTGCATGGCGAATGAAGTCGAATTCAACAAACGGCTTTTTCACGTTCCAACAGCTTTTCTACAGAAAACAGAATAATGTCCTGAAGATCAGCTTAATTAAACTTAATCGTGTCAAGAACAAGATACATGATCAACTTGTGCATATAATATAAAGACATATTTACAGCTTTTAAAATATAAAACCTGTAATGTTAATTAAAAATATACTTTATATATTTAAATATACTTATATATATATATATATATATATATATATATATATATATATATATATATATATATATATATATTTAAATATACTTTTTTACTTTCAAATTTATAATCATTCCAACCGAACATTACATCATCATTTTTCAATATTTTGACAGATATAATGACCAGATTAATTAATATTTATTAATTTTCTAAACACAACACTTTTAATTTTTTATTTATAATCTAAATTTATAATTTTTAATTTTAATTTTGTATTTATAATCTACATTTATCAACTTATATAATATGAAACAAAGTATTAATAATACTATCAAATGTTGAGGCGAATTAAAATACATGTTAAAAATTATATTAATCAAGAATAAAAATATATTTCGTTTATAATTACAAAAACTTGAAATATTCCTAAAATTTTATTGCACATTTTAAATATTTTATTTTTACAGAAATTATAAAATTTTATTCATAAATATTTTTTCAACAAAATGTTTTAATATAAATCAAAAAAGATAACAGAAATAATTCTGAAATGTCTTTTTGAAAGTTTTATATGCAATTCATATCTGAAAATACTTTTATTAAATTTTTATACTTATTTATGTTAAAAATAATAAAAAAAAAAAACACTACACTAGTGAACAAGACAAACATTTTAAATAATTATATACACGCGCACGTACACACAGACGCACGTACGCACGCATATATATATATATATATATATATATATATATATATCATATACATATACATACATATATATATACATATATATATATATATATATATATATATATATATATATATATATATATATATATATATATATATATATATACACATATATACAGAGATAGAGGCTCAAATAGTGTGACTAAAGTAAATATTCTTTATTTTCAAATTATAAATACATTATGAAATCTACTTTGAAATAGTGGTTGTTAAATTTTCTGCTCAAAAACGATGGGAACATGTTTAAACTTATATAATATTAATAATGTATATATTTTATATACACATTTCCTTCCTTTTTGGTTTTAATATATATTAAAAATTAATTCTATTTATATTTTGGGTCATTAAATGTTGCTTAACATGTTTAAACCATGTTTCTTAAATGTTTAAAGTTTAAACATTTAAGGACTGATTTTGTATATTATTTTTAGGAGATGCTTTATATAGTTTGACTTCAATACTGTCTTGGACACTTTTATTAATTGTATATAAATATTAAAAAATCAGTTTTTTATATAAAAATATACAAAATGTTCTGTATCTCAATCTTAAATGATTTTTTTACTTACAGTTTTAGATAAGTGTTCTTAAAATGATTCGTTTTCGAATATTGTTTTTAATGTTATTATGAATAGATTTTATCTTAATTTGTTCTAGTCTAAGCATTCACTTGTATACATATCTTTTACTGTTTTGATTTGAATACATCTGTGTGTACAGATATGTATGAATGTATGTGTGTATATGTGTGTGTATGTTTGTGTTCGTGCGTGCGCGCGTGTGGTGTGTGTATATATATATATATATATATATATATATATATATATATATATATATATATATATATATATTTTATGCTTTAATACCATATATACTCATATAACATATAAATAATGTACATGACAAAGATTCAATCTAATAAGATGCAGATTATTAAATGTATATGCCAATGGACATTATAATTAAACAAGTATAACCTTATTATTGTACTGAAAAGTTCACACAGCAAATTTATTTACATTTTATTTACCTTTTTGTATAATAAATACGTAAATATAAATGATAATTAATGGATTTTTGAAATGGTATAAAAAAGATAGGTGATGAGAAGAGAAAAAACAATATACCAAACATTTATAACTTGGTAATTTACTTAAGAAATATTTTCAACATTATTACATTACATTACACAACTGTTTATAAAAAAAAAAATTAAATCTAATTACAAGTTTCTATTCCCTTTCACAAGTGAAGTAAGAAAACCAGTGCCTTTCTGAAATTGGCATTTACAGTTTGATTAAACTTAAATTGCATTTTTGTTAGAAGCAACTACTAAAAATATTTTCAGATTAAACAACTAAAATTAAATATTATTTTGGCATAAATTATCAAGCTATTATAACATTAATAATGAACATTTACTCTAAAAAAAATGCAATTTAACTACATAATTGATTTGATCAAATTTAGTGTATTTGCCAACATAACAACAGTCATTATTCACAATAAACTCAAGTTAAAAAAATTAATATGTAACTTTATCAATTTTTATTATGAGGATTAAATTTATCATAAAGAAGCATAGTCATTCATCACATTCAATTTTAAATAATGTTATACTATATAAATTCATAATATATAAATAAATTAAACATATATTACATCACAAAAAACTTATAACTATATATAAAGATGGGTATACACATAAACATATATGAATTTACAAGATGGTTTACAGTTTCTTCATTTTTCAAGTTTTATTATTTAATTAGTAAAATTATATCTGCTTTACTTCCATCACATATATTAAAAAATACTGAAACCAAATTTATTTTCAATGCTGGCGTTGTTTACTTCAACACTAATTGGATTCCAGTATGTATTTTTGAAGTGAAACTTTTATAGCCACAGTAGCATAAATTTGCTCGGGCGAGACGAAAAGTGAAACATTTCCCCCAGTAAGAATCCGTAAGTGGAGTGAGGAGGAAACGTTCCTACTCTCTCTACCTCATATATTTCACACACTTGCGCAGTGGGTACCGCCCATATACGTAGTGTAGACAGAGCACTTTCACAGTGTACTACATATACAATGTATTTATGAAGCGTAATTTTAGCTACCATAAGCAAATAATTTCATTCTTAGAGTAGAATCAATGAAAATTGATGAATAAAGATTAAAATATTTAATTTAATAACGTTATGTTTTCTCAATTTATATACCGTATTACAGTCTCCTACTTCTAATATCCTAAAACTTATTCACATTACAAAAAATTAAGTTTTGATATTTAAAAAATGGTGATAAGAAGTTTCGCTCCCAATGCGTAAGAGTTCCACGCAACATTTTTTTGTCTCAAATTGTAGTTAAGCCTTTTTGTCTTACTATATACATATATTTAAGCATTATCATTTATCTATCTTTAACATTCCTCATTGAAGCCCATGCATAAGTGCATACCCATCTTAACAATATTTAAAATAGAATAATAATTTCACAATAAATACAAATGTTATTGAGTTACACTGGTATGAATTTTGCGATGGTTTGATAAGGCACTGTAGTGTGCAAATGATTTATCACATTCTGTACATGAGTGTGGACGCTCGCCTGTATGTGTAGTCATATGAGAACGGAGAACTCTAGCATCAACAAATTCTTTGTTACAAACAGTACACAAATGATTTTTTTCACCTGTAAAAAAATAGAATAAAGCTCAATAACCTGACTTAAATGGAACCAAGGAAGTTTGGATTACCGAACATTTCAAACTATATAGAGGATAGTGAAAAATGAAACAGAAATTTTATGTTTAACACAGTAGGCAAGTATTATTTATTAATCATTGTTCTACTGTACAACTAATAGACTATAAGACTATTACTTGAAGCTTAATTATTATTTTAAAAAAAGAAATAAGAACAAGATTTATTTCTCAGCTTTGTTTCTTTTTCTTGCAATGAAATCTCACCAATAATTGAAATAGAAATAAAATGACATCAGGTGTTTAATTGTTGTTGTTTAACATTAGTCAATGCCACCTTAAAAGCATTGAACTCTTCATTTTGTCTAATACTAGTCTTGTCCAATGATCATTACCTTCTTTATATCAATCATCTTTATTAATTAAATAGACCTCAGCTACAATAGCTAATTTCTTGTTGTTTATCCTTCTCCATCCAATCTTATACATCAGCATTATCCACTTCTTTACATCCTAGAATTCATTGTAAAAAAGAAATAGCAAATTATAGTTTTCTGTCACCATTTCTTCTATATTTTTCTTTTGAAAAACACTGTTTCAAGGACCTTGACATAATTTTCAACCAAATCTCTACTCAATTAAAACTTTTTTCCCATGATCATGAATGTTAATAAATAACACCTCTTAGGTCACTTTCCTTAGCCAACTAACATATCACCACACTCAGTTGTTATAATAAGCATTATTAAAAATTTATAATATTTTCATTTTTGCATAACACATTCTGTTTCATAGGCTGACATAATGAAGTAAGATCAGGAAATCCACAATATTCCCACTGATCAGTTGATTCTCCTTAAAATTGAGTTTGGGACCATACTTGGTGTAGTGGTAAGGCTCTCTAAAGGTATTAATATAGTAACATTCCAGCTCGCACAATCCAGCCATTTTCGAGAAAAAAGGCTTCAAAGTTTCCACAACGGCTTATGAGAGAAAGATTTTCACCCATTGTCAACTAGCTTAATAGCTAGGCGCTAGTGCACCGGCTTTAAGTGTCTGAGGTTTCAGGTTCGATTCTTGCTCAATCCATGCGGTTTTTTTTTTCTTCTTCTGAATAATTATTTAATGCATTTTATTAAAAAAAATTATTTAAATAAAGATGAAATAACATTTTCTTGCAATTTTTTTTCAAAAAATGCTTAAATTTTTACAATTTTATTTCAGAAAATGATTTTTTCACGAATTTTTTTAATTTTTTGCATAATTTTACAAACTATTCGTATATTAAAGTATTCACATGGTATATGATCCCGTGGTATATCTATGAAATAATTTTATACCTTTCTCTATACACAATATTCCGTGGAATATACCACATGAATAATATACAAATATGTTTACAAAATAATTCAAAAAAAATCGTGAAAAAATCATTTTCTGAAATAAAATTGTAAAAATTTAAGCATTTTTTGAAAAAAAATTGCAAGAAAATGTTATTTCATCTTTATTTATATAATTTTTTTTAATAAAATGCATTAAATTATTCAGGCGAAGAAAAAAAACTGCATAGATCGAGCGAAAATCAAACTTGAAACTTCAGACACTTGAAGCCGGCGCGCTACCGCCTAGCTATCAATCTAGTTGACAACAGGAAAATCTTTCTCTCATAAGCCGCTGCGGAAACTTTGGAGCCTTCTTTCTCAAAAATGGCTGTATAGTGCAAGCTAGTATATTACTATATTAATACCTTTAGAGTACCCTGCCACTACACCAATTTTGGTCCCAAACTCAATTTCCGAGAGCATATCCTCTCCTTGTTAGTACATTATCAACAACAAGGATTGATATCCTTAAATGGTTCAATAATTTTAACTATTTTCCATTGAAGGATCAAATTCACTTAAAAACCAATCTTGGAAAGTATGTGAACCTCATTATATTTTTTTCTGATTTTTATAGAATTATGATAGAACAGAAAGCTCATGATTTTTTGGCTTTTCAAATATGTATGAGTTTTAATTTGTAATTACCAGTAGTATTACTATGTGTGTGAATTGTTATTCTTTCTTTACTCTAATTTTACCCCAGAGCTGAGCATCCTGAGAAGCTAAAATTTTCAAAGGCAACATTTAACAGTATAAGCTTGTTTCATCACAAATATATATTCACCTAACAAGCTTGTGATATCAACGTAATTACTTTTATTGTAAATTACAAAATATTATCTGACTTTGATGATAATTTTGAACCATACGTATTAAGCTGCCTTACTCCATATCGTTTTTTCCAACGATCAAGCCACCCTACACTAGCTGTAAAATCAGATTCCCCTTCATTAAATTCCCTTTGGAACATCAAAGCTTTTTTTTGTAAAATTGAGCCTGTAATAGGCACATCCCTATTCTTTTGCTGTGTAAACCATAAGAATAAAGCTTCACTAACTTTTTCATATTCACATTTCTTCATCGTTTTTCTGTCCTGAAGTCCTTCATTTGTGGTCCGATTTGAGCACCACTTTTCTAACTCACTTCTCTTCCTTTTCCAATCACCAACAGTAACTCTACCCACACCTAATTCCCTTGCAATTTTTAACATAGATTCACCTTTATCTAATCTTTTTAAAGCTTCGAGTTTTTCTTCAATTGAAAGAAACACTTTCTTATTCTTTTCACTTGCCATGGTTCCTCAAACAATAAAGTATATTAAAAGGAAATTTTCCATAGTAAAAATAAATCTTATAGTCTCTGATGTAGAATAGTACCTACAGTAGAAATTAACAAAGCTAAACTTATGATGATATATTACACACTTTCTATTGCATGGCAATTAAAGGTAAAATTATTGGAACCCTACTGTGTATATTAGTATATTAACATTATTTTTTATTTATTTGTTAATGTTTATTTTTATATTAATCTATTTTTAAGGTACTTTAAAATATAAATGATTTTAAATACAAACCTGTATGTACTTTCATATGAACTGTTAAGTGACAAGACATTCGATAACGTTTTGGACAAATAGTACAAGCATAAGGTTTTTCTCCAGTATGAGTTCTCATATGAATAGCAAGATCACCACTTCTAGCTACTCGTTTTCCACAAACAGAACAGACAAAACGTTTTTCACCTGTTTCAAAATACTTATGCTTGAAATCACAACTTATAGGTAAAAATAAATATATCAATGTTAATAATAATAATTCTGTTACAAAATAAATACCTGTATGTATCATCATATGAGCAGTTAATGTACTACTACTACTAAATGACTTTTTACAATGTTTACAAGTATAAGGTCGTTCTCCCGTATGTGATCGATTGTGAATTGCTAAGTTATGAGCATATACAAATGTTTTGCCACATGTATCACATATATATGGCCTTTCGAATGTATGTGTTCTCATATGTGCAGTTAAAACAAAAGAATGGCCAAAACTCTTTGAACATACTTCACATTTATATGGTTTGTCACCTGAAATATTTTATATACATATATATAATTTTTCAACTTGAGACAAAATCATTTTTTAAGTTATTTTTTTCTTTTTTGATTAATATAATATTTACTTTATATATTTATTTTTTTACAAAAATTAAAATTTATTTATATATTATTAAAATATTTCCATTTCTTAAATTTCAAACCTGTATGTGTTTTCATATGACTATTTAAACCTCTAGGGTCCGAAAACGCTCTTTTACAAATTGTACATGATAATGGTTTTTCTCCAGTATGTGTCCGTGTGTGTATTTTTAGATCGCTAACTCCATAAAAACCCTTTCCACAAGTTTCACAAATATGTCGCTTATCTAATTTATGTACACGAAAATGTTTTTTTAAATGTGCAGCATCTGGCAAAAAATGAATTCAACAAAAAATCATGATAACAAAAAAGAAATTAATTATTATATAATTATACTCAAATATTTATTAGACAAATAGTATATTTTAAACTAACCATTAAACTTTTTCCCACAAATATAACAGTTATGTTTCTTTTCATTTTCGATAAGGAGAGAATTTTTATAATCTTCTGTTACATTTATATTATTTTTTAAATCTTTTGATTCAGATTGATTTTCATTATCAGTCAATTCAATTGAAACTTAAAAAATATATATATATTTATTTAAATAAAAGTAATTGTAAATATAACTTACACATAATTAATAACTTATTTGTAATAAGTACCGTTTTCTGTTAAATAACAATTAACATCTTCTGGAGAACTTCTTGAACAATCATTTGCATTTTTAAGACCCTTAGAAAAACAAATATAATAAACTAACATAAATATTACATGTTAATACTGAAAATAATAGACTAAAAAAGAAATGTTTCACATAAATTAGAAAAGCTAAAAGTTATCATTTTTAATTAAAATGGTATTTGACTTAAAAACAAATTAAGAATGATACTGAATAAATTTAACTGTTAAATTGTTTACTTTTACAATTATTGTAAGTAAAATTCAAACCTCATGCTTAATTTTTGTTTTCAATACTGGTTCGTTTATAGACTGATCATTTTGTTGATTTCCTGAAAGGACTTCGATTATACTAAATTTTGTATCATCAACTTCATTTTCTGACTAAAAAAAAAAAACATTTGTTTCAGATTAATAAAATATCTAATTTGTAGCAAATAAATATTAATTATATAACAAAAACTATGTTATCGTATAAAAATAAAACTACATAGTAATATTTAATTATACGTACAGTAATTCTATTCATACGTAACACATATTTCCTGAGGGCAATGTCTGAATTTTCACATTTCTTTTTAAATTGATATACAGTATTTACATCACGAAGGCATTGTTCACAAATTGAATTTGGTAATCCATCATTTTGAGATATCTTAAAGAAATATTAACACATAAACTAAATAATAGGAACAATTATTCAGTTAGTTATATAATTTTCGTTTTTTATTTGAAATAAATGATATATAAAATAAATTAAGGATATATATCCCTTTAAAAAGTATTCCCATATTTTTAAAGTTATTGATTTCAACTAAATTTAATTTAATATTTGGAAAAAAATACAAAATCTTTGGCTCAAATTAGTAGTATAAGAAGCTCTAAAAAAATATATTCAAAAAATGTTATTTCATTTAAAACATTTGGAAATTAAAAACTTAAATTATTTGGATATCGACAACTTTAGGACATTAAAAAAAATCATGTTTATGTAGTTCATGTATATATAAATATAAATATTTATTTATGGAATAAAACGAACCATATACATTTTAATAAATATAAAAATAAATTTATATTTACAATTATTTTAACAAAATATTACAAATGCATTATTAGCAAACAAAAATCTTTTTACCTGAATAGGAAAGCATTCCATTATCTTTTCATCGACGTTTTCTGCAAATATAGTTGACATATTACAGTTTTCTTTTAAACAAGTGCGACACACATGAAGAAAATTGTATTCATTTATCACTACTGTAGTATCCATTGCATTAAAAGATCAAAGTATAAAACTATATTTTATCTGATACATAAGAAAATCAATTACGAAAACAGTATTTTTGACATTTATTGAACAAGATGGCTAATTAGCAAATCCTTTTTTTTATATCTTTATACGCATTTTTGCTTAAATTTAAAGAATTATTATGTATACATATATAAAAGTTAATAAGCATAAGTACATACATTTGGATATATATATATATATATATATATATATATATATATATATATATATATATATATATATATATATATATATATATAAATTGCTATATATTTTTTCATTAAAATTAAATTTATTCAAATACCTACATTTGTTTAAGATATTAATTACTGAACTTAAGAGAATGTACAAACATAAAGAATAAACATAAGAGAATGTACAAACATATATACTCCCGTTCGGATTTAATTCTATATTAAATTTCTATAAGAATATGTGTGCAAATTCTAATTTTTACATAGGAAAGATATATATTTTTTTCTAAAGTATTCAGCCAACACTAAAATATTTAATATTTTAGAAAAATGTTACTTGAAAATGTGAACATTTTTATAAAGTTGTAATAGATTTTGTGTGGAATTTTCTCATTAACCCTTATGTTAGTAACCGGGTACCCGGGTACCCACCGCGGTGTATTTGTATGAATAGCTTAAAGAAAATTCAATATTTCATTTTAAGCTCTCAAATCGTCGTTTTTTAACTTAAAAGAAAGCTAGTTGTGAGTGCATTTAATTTATTTATTTTTTACTTTTTTTTTAAAATAAGCTTAAACTTCAGCCATCGCCCCATTAGCAACCGGGTACCCACAGTGGAAAACATAGAAAATAAATTGAAGATAATTTTTATTAATGCATGCAACTACATTTTATTAAAAAAATTAAGAAATATTACACTTTTTTTTTATAATTAATGACATTGAACACATTGTACAAGATTAACTGAGTGCTCGTCACATACTGGTTGGTGACAATTGGCACAGTTCTTACGAGTCTTTCGCCGTCTTCTTATTGGCAAGGCATTGCAGACATGGCAAGATTCTGTTACTTTTTTTCTTCCAGTTTTATCTTTTAGAATCACTGGACCAGGATTTACCACGACTGTTTCTGTCAGTGCATGGCCTAAAATGCTTTCAATGGCAATTTTTGTTGAGAAGTGGCGCATTACTTGTGGATTCGCCGTGCGGTGTTCAATCATCGGCAATGCCAGTTCTTCACTTAGCTTACGCATAAATTGACGACGTTCTGTCGTTTTTTTGGCAATCATTTTATTATTTTCATAATAAATTATATATGATGCAAGTGAAGAAATGTCTAGCATGTTGAAGAACATTGCCATTGGCCATCTCGAAGATCGTCATTGACTTGTGTACCTCCGGACCATTTGGTCCATTGTGTCAACACCAGCTTTATATTTATTATAAAAATTTATAATTTCTGGTTTTTGTTTAGCGTCATCACCAACAGATGCATCTGAATGCATTGTAGATAACAGAATGACAGCTTTATTTTTTTTAGGAACGTAGGAACACATGGTAACTTTTTCGTGAAATCCAAAAACTGTCCAATACTGCTCCTGTGTCTTATTTGCTCCCATAACACTAGGGATGTAAGGTTTATTTTTTTTACCGTGCCAACAATGGTAATATTCCACGATAACAAATGTTTAGCAACGGGTAGAGTAGTAAAGAAGTTATCCATGCAGATGTTTCTACCACTACCTCGGTACGGAGCCGCCAATTCTTTCACTACTCTTTCACCCTGATTTTTTTCTCGAGTGTTATCTGTTTTACCAGTGTACATAATCCCTTGCAAAGGATATGCGTTTTCCGCATCACAAATCCACCAGATCTTTATACCGTACTTAGCTGGTTTCGATGGTATATATTGAGTAAATCCAGTACGGCCACGGTATGGATAAAGCTGTTCATCAATAGTCAAGTTTGCGGTTGGCTTGTACATCTGAGCTAAATTGGAATTGAACATTGTCCACACATCACGAATTGGAGCTGCCTTGTCTTCTTTTTTACGTTGACTTCGAGTATTACTATCGTCGAATCTCAAAAAACGCAGAATATTATGGAATCTCGTCAATCCCATCGTCGCGCGATACAGCGGATAAGAATTGGAGTGCCACATATCAAAAGTATGATCTGTATTTGAATTATTTGCGCCAGCACAAATCAAGATACCGAAGAATGAATAAATTTCGGGTATCGTAACGGGCTTCCATTGATGCTGAGAGTTTGGATGGTCAGCATTATATTCTTGAAAAGTAGTTTCAGCTTTCTTGTTAGTGTGACGGACGATTATATCAACCATTTCGTAGGTAAAAATTTTCTTGAAAGTCTCGCTTATTGACAACGTTTCCGTACTGCGATGAGGCCCACTTCGCTGACGTACAACATTATGAGCTGCGGTCTGATGCTGAGTTAGTGGAGTTTTGCTCCACACTGTTTTATCCTTCGCAATAAAACTCCCAGATGATTCTTGAGCTCGTCCTAAAATAATAATAACATAAATTAATTATTTAAGAACAAAAATTATTATTTCAATCATTGTTAAGAACAAATATTGGTAATGGTTCAGAAAGAAGTCTTTTGTGAAAACGCACTTTAAAAATTCAAATTTCTTGCTAAATTGATTAATTACAATGTAAAACGTGATTTAAAGTCGGGAAAGTAACACTTCTTCAATAAATAATATGAAAAAAATGTAAAAAAAGTGTCTCACTGACAGATGGTAAAAACTGCAAAATATGTCTTTTTTATCGCAAAAAGGCCTTTTTTAACTCAAAAAACGCTTCTCCATTCAACAATTACCGGTAAAACCACTAAATAACCACGTGCACAATACATTTTTACACGAAGTTTTTCGCAATGGAATTTCAAGCAATGGGAATTGGTGAAGAACATGCGATGCTGCATCAAAAATGATGAGATTTGTAGCCCATCATTTTAAAAGAAGCAACTTTACCGATTCCCTACAAAGCTGCTTAAATAGATCAGCCGTCCCCTCTTTGTGCTTGGAGAGACAGGTATAAAATGTTTTCTATTTGTTAACATCATCTACATCTGTTAAAAATAAATAAAGTGGTTTATTAGATATGGTTTTGAAAAATAACAATTTTTCAAAATCATGTTATGTGAGATACAATGATCCGAAAGTACCTAATTTGTTTTTGGGTAGCGATAAACATTTGTATAATAAGTGCTATTTAAATTTTAGTCAACGTCTGCAGTGTTTCCATCAACCAGCATGAAGGAAACACCGATTGCTCCTACCATTGCAGATGAGATCGATCTGCCAGTAAATGTAAGTATTCACAACTTTAATATTATAATTTATTTTGTAAAATTATAAAAAATTCTATTATAATCATTCAAATTGTAGCCATCATCTGCAATGTTTCTGTTATTATTTTGAATAGAAACACTGGTGGTATAAGTTAATTTAGTAATTCAAAATAGTACAATGTTATATGATATAATATATATATATATATACATATATGTATATATTTTAGATCGCAACTTTGGAGGAGCCTTCAGAAATTGCCACACTCCATACGAGATACTTTATCTATGCTCTTGATATATTCGGTTGTATAGATGCTGATATTCGATAAAATAGTTTTCATGTTAATGAATTAGTTTCAGTTTATATATACGCCTGCAATTAATGAACAAATTTAATATAATAAAAGCGTATATCTGTGTCCTATCAGTTCTCGTCCATCCCAGGCAACTCAGCTTATTAATATGATGGTAACCTTTAGGGTTCAAATATTGGTTGATTTCCACTTTGAAACAATTTTTTTTATAATTTTTTGTATGCGCTTTTATTTCTTTACTGTTTTTCAATTTTTGGTAATAGTTTACTTTAAGGACTTTAGTGAGATCTTGCAATTTTACAAGAATCGATTTAAATTTTTATCTTTATTTAATCAAAATTTTTTGTTTAAATAACGAACAGTTACTATAAGTCTATATTCCTTATATACGTTAGGTTGAAAAAAAAAACAGAGAAAGAGATAAAACAAACAATAATTTGTAATTTTATATTGTTTGACATGTAGTGTAGTACTGTATTTAATCTTTATCTATGATTTAATGATTTATGTTGTTTATTAATTTACTTGGATAATTCAATCGTGCAATTAATTTAGTGTGAAATATTGTATACATAAAAATTATATACATTTAGTGGTGGAAAGGATGTAGAAAGCACAACGATACAGTTTTTAATTATACTCGTATGTATTGACAACTAAAAATCAGAGTGTACAAGTGACATCGAAGTCAGAAGACAGTGGTATAGACTGAAGTTTGATAAAAGAGGTTAGATTACATAGTACACGTGTGCGTAAATTCGTATTTTTTTTCACGTATTTGAGGTTTTTGAACATTTTTTATTTTGTCATCATGGTGGACGTACCTGGAGGTGCAATACCCCGACAACAACATTTTCTGCATGTTAATTTGTGATGTGTTTATTATTTGTTGTTGATTTTCTCAAGTAGTGAACATCTGGGAAAAGTTTCAAAAACACCAGATAAACCTTCTTACAACATCTGAAGCACGTCCAAAGCCATGAAGAGGACGCAAAGAACATCAAAAACGAGTAGTTCGGTTTCAGGCGAAAACATTCCACTGTTCTCTAGCTAGCCAGGATTGTCGAGACCATCATCGGCAGATATCACATAGAGATAGTTCTGTTTGATATAGAGACGGCGTTCGACATTATCTGACACGACGGACTAGTGTACAAACTCATCCAATACCGTGTTCCTGTGTACCTAGTCCGTCTCATCGATCATTACCTGTGCCATATAAAACACTGCCTTTATTGTTGCAGAAAATCATCATTGGTTGTGATACTGTTGCTAGATGAATTTCTGAAACAAAGCTGCGAAGCCAAAGAACTTCTTGAATTACCATGTATTCGGATTCTGTTATAGATAATGCGACAGCTCTTTGGCTCTTGCTTCCTCAGGAAATAGGTCCTTGTGATAAAATCACGTATCCACCAACGGAGCAGCGAATATCGGGTCATTGTTCCAGTCGGCGTCTCTGAAACCAACGAATTCTGATCTTTTGTTTCTCTCGTACTCAATCTTAATGCTCGTTGTCCTTTGAGGTAGTGAAGAACGCATTTCACGGCGGTCTGATGTGGCTGACCAAAGTTGTTAAATCTGCTGAGTTGTTGATGAATTACAAGCACATAAATAAACAGAACAAATTCATCAATTTGAACGTCGTCTTAGTAACCTTAGCTGTTGCACATAGATTTCTTCTTCAATCACACTGTATAAGAAGGCCGTTTTGACATCGAATTGAGCCAGCTTTAATTTCTCGTTCGCTGCAACACTTATTACAGCTCGAGTTGTATCAAATCATACAACAGGGCTGAAAGTCTCATCGTAATCAATCCCCTCGCGTTGACTAAATTCTCAGACGATCAGACATGCCTCGTAGCGAGTAATCTTGGTGTCAGCGTTGCGTTTCAGATGATAGATTCAGCGATTTGAAATGGCTCTGCGATCAACTGGCAGCTCTACGAGATCCCACGTCAAGTTATCTTTCAACAGTGTGATTTCTTCTTTCATCGCCGGCTGCCAGTGAATTTTTTCCGCTAATTTCATTATTTCAGTGTAATTTCATAACTCATCCACCTCAACAAGCATCATTTCAATCAAGATCTTCGGTTGTTTGAGTTTCCCACGGTCCTGAAGTCGCCGCCCTGTCACAAATGACATTGGAGTTTTCCAAGCGCCTTTTTCCAACGAATCCACCATGAAATCTTGCGTTTTTTTCTTATTGATCAGGAGATGACTTGTTGGAAGAACCAACTGGACTAACTATTGTTTTTTGTTCTTGTTCTTTTGTTTTATTGCTCATTTCACTAGGAAATAGAGCCTAGAGTTTCCCAGTGCTTTCCGATTCAAACTTAACATCTTTACTTCGAACAATCCGATTTTCCGATTTGTACCATGCACGTAAACCGTTCATGTTGTCCAAGTATCTGACGAATATGCCACGTTTTCCTTTCTGGTCTCACTTCTTGTTTTTGTTCTTGGGCACTTGTACGTAACAGACAGTGACAAAAACATAGAACTTTTCCAGTTGTATGTTCTTCCTGTAAAATAGCTCATAAGGTGTTTTCCCTCGACGGTACTTGGTCCAATCTGGTTTAAAATATAAACCGCAGCATTCACCACTTCAACCCACAGAGACTTTGGTAAATCTTTTGCTAGAAGCATGGTCTGAGCAAGGTCCACAACGGTTCTATTGGTACGTTCGGTACATCCGTTTTGTTCCAGAGTGTAAAGGTTTGTAATAGTCAATGTTACTCCATTTTTCTTCATGAAATTCTGCACTTTAAATTCTGTGCTGCCGTCACACTGAAAAATCTACAATTGCTGCTAGCAGTAATTCTTCACACGTCTCAGCAACTCTAAAATTCAAAATTCTTTACCGTGAACTTCCAGAAGCTCGTTTTTCAGCACTTCACAACTTTTCAATTCTGTGGAATTATATGTTAGACTGTTACAAAATAAAATATCCAATGAACGAACTGGATTTCCACGCCCTAATTTCGCGCTTTTTGTTAACGCTCACTTTTTGCAACAAAACAAGTCCACTCACAAGGAACCGCGCTTTGCTACCTTGTTGATGAATTACAAACACATAAATAAACAACAAATTCATCAATATTAACATTTATTGAGAATTTAGTATCAAGATGAAAAAAAAACAAATCAAGAGAAAACCTCATTCATACGAGAAATCAACCATACTATATTTGGAGATTAGTCGCTGGGCGACCAGTCCCCTATTACTAGGGGGAGGATGAGGATCGTGGAGGTGCAATACTCTCGAAATGAGTAGTCACAGGATACTGCCCAGAAATGCTTTGGAGATCCTTTTTAAAAACCATGCGGTGGCCAAACAGTACCCTTGGCCACGGTATATGGATGCTTTGCATCCGTATACCGTGAAATGAACTCTTTCCTATACGGATTTCTTTCCTGTTTACATTTCTTCTAGAGTTTGCTCTCTTACGGTATTCATGGGGGTCCGGTTAATGAAATAAACAGCTGTGGTGACGGCTTCAGCCCAGAAGCGTTTATCCAACCCAGTGTTTGAAAGCGTCGAGCATGCTTTTTTCACGACTTCTCTTCATCCGCTTGGCAACTCCATTTTACTGTGTTACAATAGGGAACGGTGAGCTGAAATTTCGTACCTTTTTCCTCAAGAATTTTTTTATGGTTTATATTGTTATATTCTTTTCCATGATCAAATCGCAAAATTTTTATCTTTCGTTGCTGATTTTCAACAAGTGCTGCGAATTCTTTAATTGTTTCATGAACTGGACTTTTGCTTTGCAAAAAGTAGAGAGAAACTTTTTTTGAATGAATATCTATTAATGAGAGAAAATATCTAGGTACTCAGATGAAATTTTCCTTTATTGCTCCACAGATGTCGGTGTAGACCAGGTCCAGAGTATTTTTAACTCGCTTTCTGAAAGTTTTTAACAGTGCTTGATGCTGCTTACCCATGATTGCAGTCCAAGCAGGGTTCCGTGCTGCACTGTGAGAGATTGTATCCCGTGACGAGGTTATTCTTCAGCAAGTTCATTTTTTCCTGTTCATGTGGCTGAGCCGACAGTGCCATAAAAGCTCGTCATTTCCACTATGAGCAAGATGGGCCGTGTCAGTAGAGCAATCTGTTTTGTTGATTCCCTGTGACTCGGATGTAGTTGTGATTAGCTGACCTTCAGAGTTGAAAATATGGCAACCTTGATTATCAAAATAGATAGAATTTCTTTTTTTGTGATCCTGCTAACAAACAGTTAGTAGAGATGTTCGGCGCGTGAAGAACATCTTTTATCGGGATATTTTCGTTGTTGACGGCGACTTGTATCGTCACTTCTTTGATTAGTTCTAAGTTCATTTTTCTGTTATCGGCAGTAGTTATCTTGAAATCATGTTTTTGAGCATCCTTCTGGATCAATTTCTCGTGCATCGTCATATGTGGTGAAGCGCACGAATCAATGTACTAGGGTTGCTTCTTCGTGGTGGCGTTAGAATAAAATGTGAAGAAAGCCTTCGGTTTCTTATCTTCTTCTGGTGGTTTCTCCGCATTTTTCCTGAGAGGCGCTCTGCAGTTGTTGGCATGGTGGCCAAATCTGTTGCAGTTGTATCAACGTATCCAATGCTGTTGCGAGTCGTTTTGTGACTTGGTGGTTCTGTAGATGAGGATTTTTAAATCTTCGATTCCTGGTAAGCAACACAGTGTCATCATCGACGTCTTTGACATCGTGTTTCGATGGAATTTCCTACAACAATATAGCTTTTATTGACTCCCTTGTTATGTCAATTTCTGAGCTCTCGAGTCCCATTAACATGAAATTATATTTCTCAGGGCGGTTGGAGAAGAGAATAAGCCCGATTCATTTGTCCTTGACTTCAAATTTAAGGCTATTAGCACGATGATCAGTCGAAATAATCGTGTTTATGTATTCTTCAAGATTTTGACAGTTTTCCAGGCGAGTAGTGATGAGTTTTCTCAAAAGTCCGACCTTTCTCGTTAATACAGTGTCGTCAATCGTTGCCTGAAGTCTGTCCCAGTCTTCTTTTTCAGTTTGAGCTTCTCGGTTGTGAACGAAGCAGTTGCTACTTACAGCGAACATGATTTTCGATTTGTATTTGGTAATCTTCTTTTGGTCTGTCTTGAATTCTAGTATACAGTCCCATAAATCTTCGTGCTCCAGGTAAGCTTGCGGGACAAATTTCCAGTCGGAGAAATTATTGCAGCCTATTAATTCTTTGATTGCGAGTAAGCCACCGATCGAGGCTGTCGTTTTGCCCGGTTTCTACGTTTTTCTTGATAAAAGTTTTTTTACCGTCTTTTAGTTCATCATCGTTCATATCCACAAAACGGCACCAAGGAAATGAATGGTGGGTTTGAAATTCGACACACAGTTCATTTGGTAAATAGGTTAGGAGTAAGAATATTTATTTGTACTTTCTTCACGCATGAGCGATGAGAAGAAAAAATATACCGGTTTAAATATTACGGACGGTGCATAGTTGAATATTTTTTTGCACTTCAGTACGCATATCCCTGAACTCATAACCTGATGAGAAGAGATTTAGAAAACACAACGATACGGTTTTTGAAGTTAAATTTCTTTGGGCACGGTAGGCACTAGTCGAATCGTTGTGAAACGAAATTGTGTGACGGAAGTTAAGTGTATAGGAGTGGAATCTGTGCCAACGGTACGAGTCGAACGAACGAGCCAATGAATACTGTCAAACAAAATTTTGTGACGAAACTGGAGTGGAAGTACCCATAGGAGTGGAGTGAGATGCTGTGTAGTACGATGTTGTGTGTACGATTTTATATATTTAAGTTATCACAAGCCAAGTGTTTTATTTTTAAATTATGATGATGCAGAATCTGTTAAATATAGGCATAGTTATGTGAAGATAATATTTGTAGTCTATTAACACTGTGTTATGTTACACTGGGAACAACTTAAAAATGTAATGTCCAATGGAAAAGTATATTGACGACTGACAATGAATACATGAAGCCATATTCAAGTTTCATTGTCGAACATTGTATTTGTTCAGTACAGTCATCTAACAAATATAACGCATGTATTGCACGGTGGCAAATTGAAATTGTCGCTCTATCGGGACCCATAGCATAAAATTTATATATATACTAAATATATAAATAGAGTATTGTTTTCTGGTAAAATAGAGTTTACCGGGAAAAAAATATTTAAAGAAATGATTTTATATTTACAGTTTAGAAGTTTCATTTCAACCGTGCGTGGTCACATACACACATTTTTTAATTATACACATCAAATAAAGATCAAAGTGTACAAAGCACGATCTTACAGGTCTGGCAACGACGGTATTGAAAACGGTATCGCTTGTTGGTCGAGCTTTTTAATAATAATCTCTGCCAACACGCGACGCCACCCATAAAGGAATACACTCCCTCCTTTATCTTTCACAGTATAGCATGAATTTTAAATATGTATTAATCAAGGAGGCTATAAGAAGGAGAACGAACTTAGGTGTTTGGTGGATCGACGTCACACGCCTGCGAGGGCACGTTGTCAGGGTGGAGGTGTTAGAGGGTCGTCGCGGTCCTAAGCAGTGTTTCCGCTGCCAGCGCTAGGGACACTCGTCTGGCTCTTGCAAGGCAGTACATCGTTGCGTAGCCTGCAGGGAAGGTCACGACGCTAAGTCGTCCACTCGCCCCAAGGGCAACAAAGCGTCATGCTGTTATTGTACGGGACCGCACCCCGCGAATTACCGCGGGTGTGCGACCTACAAAGAGTTACTGAGACGGGGGACGCGCAGCTCTCCACGCGTGAGGCCCGTGGTTTCGACGGAGAAACCACCTGCCCCCGTGGTGGCCACCGCGCCGAAGGCCAAAGCACCGGCGACGGTGCCCAAACCTTCGAACGTGGCGGGCGCGCCTCGCTACGCGAGTGTTGCTCAGGGGTGTGGCCGGCCGCCGGACAAATCCGACGTCAATCTACGCCCACCGGACAAAGTCGCAGCGGCGAAGTCAGCCTCGGCTGCTCTGCCCACGCGAGCGACTGTGACCGAAGTTGGCAGAGTCCCCGGCCCCTGGTAAGCCAAAGGGCGGAAAGAAGAGTCGCGAACCAGCAGTCGTCGCCGTGAGCGCACCCCGGTGCCCCGCGAAGGCTGATGGCAAGCATAAAGGTACAGGCGAGACGAGTGCCGGTCGTGTGATTGACCCCGTGCTGATACCCCAGCTGCACCTGCACGTCCGGCGAGCAGCGACGTTATCGCATCCCGGGCGCAGGATACAGATAAGAGCCGGACGAAGAAGAGTGCAGGTGCTACTGAAGCAGTGCCTAGCACCAAAAGCTGGGAAGAGCACGGACTCTTCGCTTGCGAAGAAGTCCAGTGCCTCCAAGCTTGCGGAGCTGTCGAGTGCGGGCACGCCGAAGAAGACACCGAGCACCACACCGTCTCAGAGCGTGGTTGCGAGTGCGAAAGGGCCTTCGCCCGGATGCACCCAGCCACTTCCGCGCCCGAAAGCTGTACCTCGGGGAACCCCTGGTGGACGCCTGTCGAAGCGTGCCATGAGGCTAAGCCAAGACTTCGGTCAAGGCGAAACCCCTCGGTCCTTTAGATCTGGCGAAAACTGGATTACCCAAGAGATGTATCTTTCTGGACTGCTACCTTACCGTAGATAGGCTGCGCGGCGTGCCCGAAGTTCTCGAATTCTGAGTGCGCCAAACGGCCGAAGCTCTCGACCGCATGGTAGCTGTGCTTGTTAAGCGCAGCCTACCTCACTACGACGTGGCTTGTCTGGCTTTGGCCACTGTCGAGGCGACTACGGTTGTGGTACGTCTCGATAGACGTGATTTGTTGCTTGCAGCGGTCTACAATCGGTCTGGACTGCATCTAGAAACAAGGGACATTGATGCTCTGCTGAACATGAAGTCGTCTGTCATCCTGGCAGGCGATCTGAATGCGAAGCACTCGTTATGGCACTCGCGTGTTACCAACGCGCGAGGGCGCACGCTGACACGACACGCCATATCCTCTGGGTATGGAGTTGTGGCACCCACGGACATCACGTTTCAGGGCTCTCATGGCCTGGCGAAGTGCTGGACATGGCAATCCTAAAGGACGTAGCCAGTGACTACGGGCTGTGGTCGTTGTCGGAACTCTACTCCGATCACAACCCGGTGTTGCTGTCGCTTTCAGACTTGGGTGTGCAAGACCCAGCCGGTCCGCAGTTTAACACTCGGATCGACTGGTTAACACTGATCGATAGCTACAGCGAGCGAGTCAATGCGCGGGTCGACCTCCGCGGCCACATTGGCTCTGTGACTGAGGTAGAGAGCGCTCTGGACTAGTTACACAGTGCTGTTCGCGACGCGATCACCGAGAGCCGAATTCAAACTCGGCGATTGCCACCATACCACCAGCTACCACATGAAGTGCGCGAGTTAATTCGGAGATAGAACCGGATCAAGAAGCGATGGCAG
Source organism: Acanthacorydalis orientalis (assembly GCA_034766995.1). Taxonomy (NCBI): domain Eukaryota; kingdom Metazoa; phylum Arthropoda; class Insecta; order Megaloptera; family Corydalidae; genus Acanthacorydalis; species Acanthacorydalis orientalis. The sequence continues at coordinate 27,854,567 of CM068318.1, read as the reverse complement.
CGTTATCGCCACCCGGACGATCGCAGGTTACGAAATCTCATTGGCCGCGAGATCAGGGAGGAGGTAGCCGAGCACAGGGATAACATTTGGTTCGACCAGACGATGGCCATGTCCACAGACGACACGTCGCTGTGGGGATGTACACGTCGGTTGACCAAGGGTTGATCCAGGTGCGTTGTGCTCGAAAGGGATGACGGTTGCGTTGCCACCGACCCTCAAGAGAAGGCCAACGTATTCGCGGACAGCCTGGAGGACCAGTTTACGGCTGATCCCCCAGGTGGCCCCGAGTGCGCTGAGTATGTCGAGGCATTCGTTCGTCGATACCTCGCCATGCCACCGACCCACTCGCCTGACTTTCTGACATCCGGGGATGTCTCCGGGGTGATTAGCAAACTCAAGGTGAAAAAGGCAACAGGAGACGATGAAGTCGGGAATGCTGCACTGAAACGTCTTCCTGGAAGGGAACTGGTGCTGCTGGCGAAGATTTTAACGGGATCTAACGTACCGGGCGCTACCCCTCCGTTGGAAACTTGCGAAAGTCATCGCTGTGCCAAAGCCGGGCAAGTCACTGAAAAATCCCGTGAACTATCGTCCGATTTCCTGGTCTCTTCCTTGAGCAAGGTGTTCGAGAGAACCCTTCTCAAGAGGATGCTCGATGTTGTGTCCGCTCACGGGCTCATCATCGACGAGCAGTTTGGATTTCGCGCTGGTCACGAGACAACGCAGCAGCTTGTTCGTCTCACGGAACGCGTAACCCGCGGCTTCAATGAGAACCGCGCCACTGGTGTCGTGTTTCTAGACATTGAAAAAGCGTTCGACAAGGTCTGCATGCCGCCCTCCTGTACAAGCTCGTGTATCTGGGCTTCCCCGACAGTATGATCCACTTGTTGGCTTCGTACCTGGAGGGTCGGTCCTTTTACGTGGGTGTTGACGGAGAGCGGTCTACCGTTAGACCAATAGCGGCCGGTGTCCCGCAAGGAAGTGTGGTGGGCCCTGTGTTGTTCAACCTGTACGTCAATGACGTGCCGCGAGATCAGCACATGGCGCTCTTTGCGGATGACACCGCGGTAATTGTGCAATCATGGCAGCCGAAAGTCATCCACCGTAAGCTGCTGGTCTACCTGTCTGAGCTCGAAACGTACTACCGTACGTGGAGAGTGAGGGTGAACACGCAGAAGACGGTGGCGGTCTTGTTTCGCCCGCTTAATTGCAGGAAGTTCGAACCCGAGTCTCTCGAGTTCTGCGGCTCCCGGATTGAGTGGTCGAGCGAGGCCAAGTACCTAGGTGTCATGCTCGACAGGCGCCTGACCTTCCGCAGTCACGTCCAGTACGTGCTGTCGAAGGTACATGACCAACTCTGCAGGCTATACCCGCTGCTGAACAGGAAATCGAAATTGTCGCTGAGAAGTAAGCGTTTGCTCTACCTCAGCTGCATTCGGCCGATCGTGACGTATGTGAGCTCAGCCTGGGCTTGTAACCCGAAGAAAATAAAGCGGGTTTAGGTGTTACAAAACCGGGTAATGCGCTCCATCGCCGACGCGCACTACCTGGTGAGGAACACCACTCTTCACCGGGATCTTCGCCTCTCTACGATTGACGAGTTTGTCCGTCGACAAGCTAGCCGATTGTACGGGCAGGCGAGATCCAGCGACAACGCCCTAGTCCGTGGACTGAGAACAAACGACCGCGTCGCCGAACACTGCTCCCATCAGCGGCTTAGCCTGCTGTTGGCGCAGTGCAAGGCGGTCGATGAACACTGACCTGGCGCCAGCAAAAAACAAAAGTCAGTAAAAGGTCTGCCTTCATTGGCCGGCCTGGAGCTCCGCTGACAACACCAAGAGGCGATCCCCTGAAGGGGGTCACGGAAAATGCTGCACCATAAGAGAGGTATACCGTTCCATGCAACACACCAGGAATATGAGCAATTCGAGTCGTGAGCGCATACGCTCGGTACTCAAGTAAAGCAAGGGTCCTTCAGACCCGCGCTGCACAGACAAGGTGTTTGGTGGCATCGAAAAATGGCGTACAAGTTTCAGCCAGGGGACATGTGTGGAACGCACTGCGCATAGAAAAACACGTGACAGAAGTATTGTAACTTGAAAGTTCTCATTGTCTGGTTTACGTTCATTTTGTGAGTACATGATTTACCATGCCCAAAAAATGACCAAGACTTGTTGTATTAAAGGGTTGTGTAGGAAAAATAAAGTGTGGAGGAAGGAGGAAAAACAATATTTTTTTTTTTAGGAGGAAAAACAATATTTTCTTATAGTCTCCTTGATATTAACAAACAAAATTGTTAAATGTTTGCAAGTGCGCAACATTTATCAACTTTTAATACCCTATGACATTTTATTATCTTTTAATACTCAACTTCCATGAAAATTTGATTGGTAGAAAACGATATTATTAGAATTATACTATTATTACGGGAGTGGTGATAAGTAACGTATAATCGATAGAAATGTATCCCTCTACCGATAGAGTTGGGTAGTGGTAGAAATCGTAATTAAAAAGATCGACCAACTCGATACCGATTTCGTCATTGAAATTTCCATTTGTTGCCAAATCTGCATATTCGACCGTGGCACAAAGTGAACATAGAAATCAAAGTATAGTGCAAAGTTTGGTAAAAGGGGTTAGATCACATAGTACGCATGTGCGCGCGGTAAATTCAAGTACGTTAAATTTAAATACTCAAGTTAGGAAATTACATTATCGTACTCAGTAAATTTTATAACGTTTGGCAAAATATACATTTTTCATGAAAATATCTCGATTTGTATGTATTTTAAAAAGCCGTCCTAATCAATATAATTGATTAACATTAAAATTTTATTTCTTCATCTAAAAGTTAAAACTAAGCACAAAGAAAGTAATTACAGTAAATGCTAATAACTAGCAATTAAATGATATGTTTAAATTGTACATTTTAAATTATTTAAGACATTTTGAAAAAAGATAAATTTATGTTAAATGTATAATTTTAAATTTTTATAAATATTTTTTAAAGCTTAATAAAACGATTTCACTATAATTATATTTTTTGTAAAAATTCAAATACAAATTTAAATAACAAATATTCTTCCATTATTTATCATTTTTTATTTGTTAAGAAATAACCATACATTTCTTTAAATAACATTTTATTAAAATTGTCCATATTTCAAACATTATCATATATTTTCATCGGTTAATAAAGTATATAATTAACAGGAGAAAAACTAAAATAGTATTAAATCAATATGAAGAAAATTCACTCATGAGATTTAAGTCTACGTTTTTTCGCAATTGATTTAGAAACTCTTGGTCTGTCACGTTGTTTTTCTCCTATCATGACAGCTGTAGGACTGAATACACGTGTTTCCATTTCCTAATAATAGTAACATAATACGAATGTAATATTTTATCGGATTTTTGTGAATATTCAAATGAACTTACTAATGGTTGATGATAATAGTCAATATGGTGTTGAACTGCCAACCAAATTTTATTTTCCAGAAGTAAATTTTTCACAGCTGCTATATCTGGTGACATATATCTGTCTTTATCCCAAGGTCTTAAAAAGAAAGCAACAAGTATACGAAAAAAAGAATTATCATTTTGACTAATACGTGTTTTGTTCGGAAAGTTGAACAGATGAAACAAAACAAAGAAATGTGTGTGTATGTATGTATGTATATATATATATATATATATATATATATATATATATATATATATATATATATATTATATATATATAATACATATATATATATATATATATATTATATATATATATATATATATATATATATATATATATTACCACCTCTTCTAGGGCGGTGAGGGACTTTGCCAGTGCAGCGAGCAGAGGGTAGATTCCCCTAGTACGTATATATATATATATATATATATATAGGCACGCCGGAACTTATTTGCGCCATAAATTCGACAATATTTTTAACTAATAGTTTTGTGGTTTTTGCCAAATAATGCTAAACCATTTTATATATAGGACAGTTAGGATGACTTCATAAAAATGTCTAACTTTTGTTTGCTAGTATAAAAAAAAACTCATTATAAAATTGAAATAACAGGAAAAAAATCGATTTGGAAAGTGTTTACATTTGCAATGTAATTTAAAAAAATGAGAAAAAAAATTTAAAAGAAATTCAATAATAAATCGGGCCACCTTAAGCATGTATAACGGCCTTCAAGCAATTTGAAATGCTTTCAACAAGTTTATGTAATATTAACATCTAATTTTATATTCTCCTATTTATCTTTAGGGCAAGAAGTGAGAGCAGATCGATTAAATCGATTAGTTTATATATATATATATATATATATATATATATATATATATATATATATATATATGTGTGTGTGTGTGTGTGTGCGTGTATGTGTGTATATGTATGTATGGATGTATGTATGTATATATGTACGTACGTACATACGGGGTTTCGACCCCTATTCGATGCCCTTGCCAGCACATGTTTCTTTGCTTGAATCACAGTCACTATTTCATTGTCATACTGTCAAATAATTTTCTTTTGTACAGCATTTTGAGTTTCAAAGACATAACACAATGATTATAATGAATCAATAAGGTGGTTTTGAAATAATGTTTTTTTTTCATTTTTATTAAAAAAAATGACGGCTAACTATGATATTGCAATTATCGAGTCAAAAAGTTAGTTCATTTTCATTTTACAGTTTTTGCGATTTTTGTCGAATTTTCTTATATAAACATGAAACTCGATAATAGTATTTACTCACCTCACAAATAGCACAGTGTTGTGTGCTCGGAAGTATTCAATAATTGTTTATTAGTCATTTTTAAATGTTGCTTATAGTCATTTAGATGCCGTTACCATTAAGGTGCGACTTAATTTGTGACTAGCACGGTTCCAAATTGTTCATATAAACCAATTAAAAGGTAGATTTTCTGTATCACTTGATCGTGGCTAACACGGCTCGCATGGCTTAAAAAATTAGTTGAACATTTCGGCTGTCCTAAGTACGCAGTACTAGGTACGCACAGAATTTTTATTTGTCAATTATTTTTTACAGAACAATTTTTAAATTATTGTATTACGAACATATGATTGTTTATATGAAGACAGATAATATTAATTTCAATTAAAACACATTTCATTAAACCAACATTATAACGTAATACCTTTAAATATATACAGCCCTAGTGTCAAACTCGTATATAAACCCGAGCCACCAAATTCAGTTTGAGAGTCGGCTGGCCGTAAACAAAAAAGTCACCCAAAAAAAATTTAGCGAGACATACGCATTTTAATAAAATGTTCTGGCAAGTACAAAGAAAAATCTGGAATACCAGCTTCATTTACTTTTCTTTTAGCGTCGTGTTGCACTGAGTTTCAATCAATTTCATTTTAATGTTACTTTCTGCCTCTTCGATATTAAAAGAAAACGGAGCACAAAAAAATCAAATTCAAATAATAATACTTGAATATTTGAAGCATATTCGCTAAAATCGCAACCGTAATATAATTCTTGATAATTTTTGCAAGTAAGAAAATGAACTAAATCGAAATTGGTCATAAAACGGTGTTCATTACAATATACTTCCATAATTTGTAATGTTTTAAAAATGTATTTTATATTTTTTAAATTTTTTATTTTTATAAAATCAACCAATCTTTGGGCCGCCTGCCGCATTGTAGAGTGTTTTAGTCCATGGGGCCTGAGAACCGCGTGTTTAACACAGTGATGTACAATATCTGACACCCGTATTCGTACAATAGTATTATGAATCGATGAAATTGTAAAAAAAAAACAAATTGTGATGAAATATTTAATTCTTTTTATTAGTAAATATATATATATATATATATATATATATATATATAACTTTAATTTCTTATAAAAGAATCCGTTTAATTCAGTAATAAAAAAAATAAGTAAAATTAAAGACTATTTCAAAAACAAAAGGACAGCCATATTCGCACACAAAAGTATTTTGTCAGAAAATGGATTAAAAATACTATATCTAATATAGGGTAGAGTACCCTTTCTATTTTATTACTTCTCTCAATCTATTTGGGATAGATTGAACTAACTTTCTTGTAATATTCGGTGTAATATTTTCCCATTCGGATAATAGAGCAGACTTCAGATCACGTAACATATTTTATGTTTTAGAATATTTTTCTTCAAAATTGACCATAAATGCTCAATGGGATTGAGGCCATGTTATTGTAGAGGTGTATCTAGAACTCGCTGACAATTATAGAGGAGCCACAATCGAGAATCCAACGTTTTATGTTTTGGGTCATTATTTTGATAATACACAAACCTATCTACTAGCCCTGAATTTTCAGTACTATTTCTTAAATTGTTCATTGAAACGTCAATATAGTTTGCTGTATTCATGATTCCATTCATAAAATGTAGTTTTACAGCTCTAGAAGCCGAAAAACATCCTCATGCCATAAATAATCCTCCACGGTGTTTGATCGTCGGAATCAAAATTTCTTTGTCTGTTCTTTTATGTGGTTTTCGCCATACTTTCTATTGCTTTCCATCCCAACTGAAAAGACAAAATTTACTCTTATCGGTAAAAGAGACTGTTCCAAAACTACATATCCTTGTTTATATGATTTTTAGCAAATTCTAGTCTCTTCTTTCTATTAGTGCTACTATTGAAAGATTTTTTCTAGCTAGTCTGTTCTGTTCTAGTCTGTTCTTGTAGTCATATCTACTTAATTCTTTACTAATTGTACGTGAGCTGACGTTTTTTTCCAGTTGTATTCCCAATAGTGGCAGAACGTCTAGGAGCACAAATGAAAGGATTATTTCTTACTTCTTTCAAAATTTCATGCTCATCCCGATCACTTAGTATTTTTGTCCCTATATTTATAGGTTTATTATAATATACTGCACGTTGGAATGACTTCTTTGAACCAATTTACTAATTTACTTTAGAGATTTATTATTTCCATGTAAGGAAAATACTAATTTTCTTGTTTCTATGGTTGTTTCGAATCGTTTTCTCCCTATGATTTCTGATATTTATTTCACGTACCACAAAACAATCAAAAACGTTACTATTATAGAGATATTAATTTAACGAACTCTCCTAATATGAAATTGTAAATTTTACTGTGTTCTCTTTCACAGTTTTGAAACGAGTACTTAAATGTATGAATTTAAGTGTCACAGAACTTGCACATAAGTTTACACTATTGCACCACTTTTATTGTAAATAGAAAAATGATATTTTTTTTTTATAAAAATATGATAAATCCATCTACATTGTAGACTACAAAACCATTCATGCTATTCAGTCATTATTTACCAACTTTTTCTTGTCTTTTGTAGCTTCAATTTTTGTGTACGAATACGACTGTCCGCAAACTGTATTTAAAATGTTGCAACGAATATAGGTTATGGCATTGAGTATTTTGTCACTTATTGAATCCGAGCTGTGTTCCAGTTCCATTAACCAAGTGAAATCAAATGAATTTTATTTTTATATATATAGAATGTACTTAGTTACATGTTGATTATCTATTAATCGCAGTACCTGTGCTACGTACTTTATCCGGATTTGAATGAAATGTTTTTACAGTTAATGATTTTTTATTTATCTACGATTGTTTTTACCGGGATTTTTTTAAAAAAAAACGATAAGTCTTTTGTTAAGACTTACATTCATGTTAAAGCTATACAAACCATGCAAGCCACGCTTTTCCAGCCGCAAGTCAAGGCGCATCTTTATTCTCAAAGCACTAAGATACAAAAAAATCTGTTAAATTTTTCTGCACCAGTGTTATCTAATTTTGCTTCAAAGTAACTTTTGTCGCCGAATTAATTTGTAATACACAGAATTATTATCTTTATTATTATTTTAGTTGTAGATGATTGCATTAAAGAAAGCATTATGTATGTTTGTATGTATGTATGTCTATATATATATATATATATATATATATATGTATATATATGTGTATATATATATATATATATATATATATATATATATATATATATATATATATATATATATATATATATCTGTATATTAAACTATATAAAGTACTTTCTCTTTTAACTTTTATATTTACCTTACTACAGTTCTTACAGCATTATAAACTTCTTCTAATGGAACTGTTGTTTTAAGTGGTCGTAAGAATTCTATTGCTTGACAAGCAGCCAACAATTCAATTGCTATAACATTTTCCACGTTTTCCACTATCTGTAACCAATATTTAATATTACATTGTGTTTATACAAAAAAGTATGTTACAGCAAAACGTACAAAAATAAAACAAATGTGTTTAAATAAAGACAATATTACCTGCAATGCTTTTCTGGCTGCAAAACATCCCATAGAAACGTGATCTTCCGTACCAGCGCTCGTACTTAATGAATCTACAGACGATGGATGGCATAACACTTTATTTTCCGAAACTGAAACAGCATTTTTAATTTACATCTTGTGTTTAATTTTCATCATATTTTACATAATCAAAATTTAATGATACATCAAATCAAGAAAAAATATTAACTGGAATTAAATATAGTTTATGTTTAATAAACAACTTAAAGTTAATCACGTAAACATTGTTTATCTCTTTCTTATCCTACTCCTCCCTCTCTCTCTTTATCTGTCTGTCTGTCTATATATATATATATATGTACATATATATATATATATATATATATATATATATATATATATATGTATATATATATATATATATATATATATATATGTTATATATATATATATATATATATATATATATATATATATATATATATATATATATATATATATGTATATAGCACAATCTTGCTTCTTTATCAAGTAAGAATGATTAAACGTAAGTTCACATAATGTTTATTATAATAGTACGTTAATGACCGTTCTTCTCTTTTTTTATCAATATTCAAAATATTGTAAAAATTCACAAGATATACAGAATGATGAAGATCCCAAAAAAATCAAATGAACATGAATCTGTAGAAATTGCAACACCAACTAAAGAATAGAAACACAACGCGACTTTGTTTGATTTCTGGTGTTGTATGGCAGAAAGTGATGTATTTTGGCCACTTAGAATAATTTATGATAAATATTGTTCAGGCAAAACCAGTGGTTTGTAGATGATTTCGACAACTTGAAACCAGAAATTTGAACATTCAAATCAATTCTCTGTAAGAGACGCACTCGAATTTCAATCGACGAATAAAACTTGGTGGTGGTGAAAACAGGGATTCATAATTATACATTGATTCATATTGATTAAAGCAGATGGATGAAAAAATCTTCAAACAGTTCAGAGAACAATTTAAGCGATACTAACTGAGCTTATTAGGTACGTAAGGAAATTGTGCAGATGTGTATCAAATGTGTATGAAATATGTGTATCAAATGTGTATGCAGATGTGTATGAAATCGGAAAATAAAGACCCTTCAAAAACAAAAATTTCAAAAAACAAATTAAAAAATTTCATGAAAACGCCACTAGAAATAAGGCCTAGTTTTATTAAAAAGTTGATTTTGAATACAATTTTGGAATTTAAAGGAGTTTCTAATAGAAACGTAATTTTTAATAGGGTTTAGAGGTTATATTTCACAGATGTTAAACTGACAATTTTTTATTTTTTTAATATTTGTTAAGTTTTGACATTCCCATTTTTATTTATGGCTTTGTATACAACAAAGCAACGGACTGAAATAATGCAATTGCATGATGAAAATGGTCGTTCTATAAAAAAGTGCATTTCGTAAATTACATGAAATTTATTCTCGACATACTCGTCCATGTGAATCTACAATTCTTCGATAGTGAGTAAATTTGAAGAGATTGGATCTTAAGATAAAGAAACACAACACGTGTTCGTAGTGCTTGTTCTGAACAAAACATTGACTTGGTTCATGAAAGTGTATCGGAAGCAGGGTCGTGCGGTCGCATGGAGCAATGGAGTGATCGCTCCAGGCGCCTCAAGTATGAAGGTGCCTGTTTGATATTTTGCATTTGTTTTATTATTTGCATGTTTTTTTGTTTATTTATAATGAATAATAAAGCTTAAATAATATATAGTGCTGTCACTGCTGATAGAAAGTAAAATTAGATACGCCCTGTACCTAATTTACAATTATAGATTTCATCTTCAGATGCATATTATTTGTTAGACATGTTAAATGATATGTTTAACATTGTAGTAAATAACTGTATTTGATATTTTTATACATCGAAACATAATAAATTTCTCATTAATATACTTATTTTCATTCAATCTGTATATATTTGTATTCGAGCACTAATTGTACAACAAGGATCCCACATGACATTGGAATAATTCCACAATTCAAATTCGTAAAAAGAAAAACGGTTTTGATTACGAATCTAATGATTAACCCATTATATAATGATTAACCATTATAAAATTATTTTTTTATTTGATTCTTGACACTGCGATTAATTCAATTAGCGAAAGTTTTGAACAAATAAAATTACATGCTCCAGGTGCCAAAATACAACCGCACGGCTCTGATCGCAAGAACCAGGAATATCAATTCCACAACATTCACAGCAGTTGGGCTTTTCACAGACGATCACATGGTATATTTTGCATAAGGATTTATTGTTGAAGGATTGTATGGTTCAATTAACGCGAGAATTGTAGCCAGAAGACCATTCATTGCGTCGGAGATTGGTTAATTGGATACTGGAACAGCAACACGGTTTTTCTAAAAAAAGTCATCTTTAGTGATGAAGCTTATTTCGAACATTGGCTATGTTAATAATCAAAAATATCTAATCTGGGGTAAAGAAAATCTGAGGATGATTGTTGAGAAGTCACTGCATACAAAAAGAGTGACTGGTGCACAATTTTGATCCGGTGAAGCCACTGGTCCTTACTTTTTTTGAGAATTAGGCTAGTGAAGCGATTACTGAGAATGGAAAAAAATACCGAAACATGATAACCAATTTTTTGTAGACAAAATTGAATGATATTGATCTGGAGGACATGCGGTTCCAGTAGGACGGTACAACAAGCCACATGGCTTGTGAAATAATTGATTTAATGAGAATGAAATGTCCTGGTCGTGTTATTTCTAGAAATGGAGACATTAATTGACCACCGAGATCCTGCGATTTAACACCATTGGACTACTTTATTTGGGGGTTACGTTAAAGAACAGGTATACGCCAATAATTCTAAAACAATTTCCGACCTAAAAGATGAAATCCGAAAAGTAACTGGCGAGATAAAACCTGAATTGTGTTTCTGCATAAGTTCTTTAAATTTGTGTGATTTTATTTAATACATTATAGTTTCCATCCAATAACTTTAACAGTAGTATAGACCCTTAAACTTATCTGATGGAATGAATAAATTGTTTATTCTTATCATTTTCTTCATTTTTTGAAGTAAAAGATAGATAAGATTATATAGTAATTAAAATAGTAATTATAACGCATATTACCTAAAGAGGCTGCAGTGCAATGAGCCAACATAAATCCGGAATTAATTCCACCTTCTTTAACCAAAAACGCAGGTAGTTCACTCAGTGCTGAAAATAATATGCAACATTCAAATTAATTCCGTCAAATATTATATATATATTTATATATATATACATATATATATATATATATATATATATATATATATATAAACATCTTACCTGGATTAACCAATCGTTCAGTTCTTCTTTCACTCATTGATGCTAACTCATGTATTCCTATTGCCAAGTAATCTAAAACTTTAGCAGGATATTCACCATGAAAATTTCCTGCAGATATAATCTCACCCCGTTCGGCAAACACTATCTGTATATTAATATTAAGTCGATATTTACATATTTTAAATTCGATATTTATGAATACTTCAAAAGAAACATTTTAATACTATATAAGTTAAAAACGAATATTAAAAAAAAACTATTTCTGTAAAAAAAAATATTTTTTTAAGAAAAGGATACAGGATTATCTGTACCGCTGTTCATTTCAGTTGTAATAACTCCTTGAACAAATTCAATAGTATCGTGAACAATTCCATGAACTTGTGGACAACATCGTAATGTATATGCATCTTGTACACGGTTACAAAATCGATGACTTTCTGAAATAATTAATTTCATAAAAATATATTTCATAGATTTCTTTTATTTGTTATATACAAGTAGAAAAGTATATATTGTTATTCATACTCGTACATATAATAGATATTACAACAAAAAGAATTAAGTGCATGACAAAATCTTAGATTCCACTTTGATTAGAGGGAAAAGCATCTTAATTGCTTTTATGACAAAACATGGAACACCGATCTGGAATGTCAAAAGAATTTAAAAATCTGCACAAAACATCATAAATAGTTGAGAATAAGAAAGTGTTAAAAATAATTAAGAACTAGAGGAATAATAAAAAACTAAGAGTTTGAAATTCAAATGGTTCGGAATTATTGGTTTAAATTTTCACGAAAACAATAGATAAACGATAATATTTTGGAAAAAAGAAAATACATGAATAAAGAAAATAGTAATGCTGTTGTTTACTTTCAAACTTCTATGCTTCATATTGTTCGTCATTATGATGTACAAAGTATAATACATTTTACACATCATTGATTCATTACGGCTATATTCAGCACTTGTATCATCTTCAGATAGTTGAGTTATATTTTGAAATTATCAAATTCCACTTTCAAAGAAAATTGGCATTGAAAATCCAGAATTCAAAACTTATCTCTTTCAAAAGAACATTTGTTCAAATTTTTACATATTTCACTCTTTCTTTTTCTTTATTTGTAAATATTTTTATTTAATTTTTGGAAAATGTATTTAAGACAACGCCGTACTTTTAAAACACATCACTACAACCCGATATTTTATTCTTATACCTCTAATTTTACTATAAATGTAGATTTCATAACTTTATTTAACTAGAAACAATATTGTTTTCAGATTTTATATGAACATTGCTGATAACTTTTTTATTTAAAATGAACGAACAACAGAAGGTATTTTAAATTTACATGTTTAATTTTTCTAAGTTCCTATTACTTTACCAGCAATTTGTGACGGATAAGTTTCTGAATGTAACAAAGCCCTCAATCGTTTTGCAACAGCTCCTTGTCCTTTATGTGGTCGAATCTTTTGCACATCCGAATCAAAAGCTCTACTTGTTCCTTTTAAGACCTTTAATACAAATAAATATATGAAGTAATATATATATATATATATATATGTATGTGTGTGTGTGTAGCAATCCAAATAAAAATTACCTCCAATGTTAAAGCTGCAACCACATCTGCTTGTCGTGCTATATAAAAGGCTCGTTCGACAGCTTCTGCGCCGATACTTGTAATTAATTGAGTACCGTTAATAAGTGCGATTCCCTCTTTGGCACTCAGTCGCATTGGTTTGAGATTGTGCGTTTCTAAAACCTTAAAAAAGAAAATATTTAGTAAAAATGACGTACGCTATAATATGACGTATATAATTTATTAATTATGTCATATTTTTAAATTCAAATATAATTACTACTTAGCATACATGTAAAGTATATTTTACCATATAGTTCAATATATTCAAAAAAGTCGTGAGCAATTTTTTGTACGCTTTTATTTCGTATTTTTCATAAATAGAATGATACTACTTTTATTAACATAAATGTTAAATTTATGTTTTTGACAAAAAGGCTATTCTATATGATAAATACTCTTTCCCCTTCTCACATATACACAATTCAAATATATTTTTCTCTACCATTTCTAGAAGTCTCTCGCCCTCATTTATTTAATTTAAATTTTGCATATATCTTCTATCGATTGTGTTCATAAAAAGCCCCTTTTCATTTAATTTCATTGTATTTTAAAATACGAGGATTTTTTGATAAGTTTGGTAAATTTCTATGAGATGGCGCCACAATTTGGTAATATCGCAGCTATCAAACTAGCATACACTCACTCACTTTTCAACTAGCATAGGTGAAATTTCAGCCAGAAGCGAAGCGTTGTTCACTTTCTATTGATGTTTGAAGCGAGCATTGTAACAGTTGGCGCAAAAATTGAAAAAAAAATAGTTCTGTGCAGTGATAAAAATTTTTTTCTAAAAAAAGTAGATTGCCGCTCAGATCAATGTGGAGTTGAATGAAGTTCATAGGGGTTCTACACCAGCATTGAAGACTTTATTTCTGGATAAATGAGTTTACACGTGGTCGAACATGCACTGAAGATCCAGAGTGGGCTTCAACTTGTGAACCCAGTGACCTCAACTGAGCGTCCAGCCCAGTTAAAGTCACTACGACGGATATAGTTGAAAAAAATCCATGGTATCGTGATGGAAGTCCGCTGAGTGAAAATGCGCAAGATTGCTGAGATTGTAGGCATCTCAACTGAACGATTGCATAATATCCTGTACGAAAAATTGCACTTGAAAAAGCTGTGTCTGCGATGGATGCCGCGATTGTTGACTGTCGAGTAAAAGCGCACACGGAAGGACATTTCAACCTAGTGTTTGGCGATGTTTAATCGTAAGCCGTAGGTATTTTTGCATCTATTTGTCACCGTATATGAAACATGTATCCACCACTACACATCTGAGTTGAAGCAGCAGTGAAACCAGTCGACAAAGACTGGTTAAACAGCCCTGAAGAAGGCGAAGACCATTTTAGCGGCTGGGAAGAAGATGGCCACTGTTTTTTGGTATTTCCAAGGAATCATTCTGATCGACTACTTAACTAACAAAAAAACAATAACAGAAACTTATTATTTAACATTATTTGACCATTTAAAGGATGATCTGAAACAAAACGGCCTATATTGGTGCACAAAAAAATGCTCTCCCACCAGGACAACGCGCCGTCCCACATATCGACCGTCGTAATGCCACAATTGAACGAATTAGGCTTCGAATTGATTCCACATCCATCGTATTCTCCGGATTTCAACCCGTGCTACTTCTTTCTCTTCTAAAACTTGAATATTTGTCTCGGTGTGGAGAAATTCTCGTTGAATGAGGATGTCATCGTCACCGTCAATGCGTATTTTGCAGATTTTGAATAAAGCTACTTTTATGACTAGATGAAAAAATTAGAAACTCGCCAAGTACATAGGCTTCAATAAAGACTATGTTGGGAAATAAAATCGTTTTTTTCGAAAAAAAAACGGAGTTTAACCAGCTTTTTTACCATACTTATCAAACGACCCTCATAATTTGTTCATTATAATTAAATATTTATCTATCATCAATAAATAAATATTGTTCAATCTGTATTTACGACAGGATTTTTGAAATTTTGGTATATTTAAGCATATTAAATATATAGGTCTGCAAATATAGTAGAAGTATTTATGAAGTTAAACGCATATGCGTTTGAAATATACAGTTTTCATACTTTTATCAGGTACTAAATATAGTTTAAGAAATGACTTTTTTTATTGCTTCACAAAACATAAACATTTTTTGATTGCAATAACAATAAACTATAATCAAAAATGATCGATAATAATTTATTGAATATTTTTGATCAGAAAACTTGTTAACGGGGTGAGAGAAAATGGGAGGTAGTTAATGTGGTGAGTTAAAATTTTATTTATGAGAGTGTGGCCGTAGTAACAACTGTTTTATCACCATATAATAGCATTTGATATTTCTTTTACGTGTTTGTTTAGTCTTATATTTCGATTCTTGTCTCTAATCGGTTGCTATTTGTACTCAACTGAACAATACTGATATCTATTGCTATGGATATCAATATGCAGTATCCAAAAATCAATCAGAAACAATAATCAAAGTACAAACTACATAACTATAATAAAAGAAAATACCATATACTTATTCTATGAAATATGCTAAGAGTATAAAAAATAATTATACTGGTATACATGTACCAACCTCGCGAATTCAGCTGTTATCAAAAACAATGTTTCCCATCTAATGGTACGAAAACCCCCAGGGATTCTTAAATATAATACAAACGGTTTGTAAAAGAGATTCCATTATGTTAGATAGTTTTTTATAAACACTTTATATAATACAAATACGCGCTATGCAGGAATCAAGTATATAAATTAGTGAATTTTATATTGATAAAATTCACTAATTATACTAAAAATAAAATAATTAATGATCTAACCATTTTCTTCATTGATAACCAGATTTAAGGCCTTGTTTATCTTCTATAAGCCAAATATTTCTTCAGGTTTTTTATTTAAACAAGTTCAAAAACATCATTAAATTTATTAAAATTTAATTTTTATTAGTAATAATATTAATATTCTTCACATTATTGTATTTTTGAAATATATTTTGATAGCCATTTGTATCTGGTATTATAATTTATGGACCGCTTTTTTCATAAAATATTATTTTTAATTTTAAAATACAAATCATCAAATGTCTATACATACTATATACTTACTCTTTTAGCATCTCCCCAACCAGTTTCCGGACTCCACATATTCCCTTCACCCATAATACCTAAAGCTAAATGAGCTAGCGGTGCCAAATCCCCACTAGCACCGACAGATCCTTGTTCAGGCACCCAAGACAAGCACGATTCTAAAAAAAAAATCAATAGTTTATATAAAACTAAATGTCTTGTATCAACTTATAATTTTTAACACCAGCTAAATTTATTTTCGCAAATGAATTTTCACTTTATCACAAACCACAAAATATGGGTTTGAACCTCAATGTTCAGTAATTAATAATTATTTTCCATTATTATATTTTCTTGTGCATTTGTTGTTGATAATACCTCCATCTTTAGAGTGCTCAGATATAAAAAAAACATTTATATTTGTATTATCAGATGTTTTGCTTATCGTTTTGAGAATGGTGGAATCGTCATTGAAATTCGCATAAGCAACAAACCGAAATCATCAATTACTGATATTTTTTGATTAGAAAAATTATATCGAAAGTAAAAATTCATTTATAAAAGTTTTGCATACTTTCTTTAACTTCAATATTAATTTAGATAATACACATTCAAATATTTTTATAATTCTAATCTTCTTTCCTTTTGTATGTAAATTAAAAAGTCTGCTTTAAAAATAAACAAAACTAACTAACTAACTAACTTTTAATAAAAATATTTACCGTTGAACGCATTTATTAAACAATTTAATGTCGGTAATGAAATCCCACTATAACCTTTTGCCAAGACATTTATACGAAGAGCTAACAGCATTCGAGTTTTTTCTGGACTTAACGGATTACCAACACCTGCTGCATGTGATCTTATCAAGTTGTATTGTAATTCTCTGAAAAATATCAGATTTTTTTCACCTAGATTCAAACATTAACATTTTTTAAAAATGTTTATGTTAATAAACATTTTTTATTTTTACATTTTTTATTGAAATGATTGTATTGTAAAAGGTTCTATGAAATAATAATAGAACATTATTTCTGATTAAAGATTTTTGTTCGATGTAAAAAATAATTGGTTACAACATGTGTACAATTAAAGAATAATTTGTTCTTTAACTTAAAATTTGATTAGAGCAGAAACCTGGTTGGGCATTGGATTTGAATGAAATGAAATGAATGAATATGAAAATGAATAAAATTTAATGTTTATATAAAAGAGTAATTATAAAATGAAATCATTTGAATACATATTTTTTGATTAATAAAAATTCTTATTTTCCTCGATATCTTTCAATTTCATTATTAATTTTATAAAACAATCTTATCAAGTCCTGTATTGGTCTCATTGAATCACTTGTATAATTTTCTGATAAAATTATTTTTAGCACTTCGGCCCTATTCAGGTACAAAAACTTCAAGTTCATGAGCCAAAAGTTGTATGAAAATACTACATGAGTAAGGGTGCTAATGGACCCAAAGCGAACAAAACAATACATCTTTAAAATCACAGTATCAAAATGAACCATTATAACTTTAAATGCTTTCCCTCACGCAGATAAATTTTTAGCAGATAAAAATAAATCTAAGAGCTCAC
Source organism: Acanthacorydalis orientalis (assembly GCA_034766995.1). Lineage (NCBI taxonomy): Eukaryota > Metazoa > Arthropoda > Insecta > Megaloptera > Corydalidae > Acanthacorydalis > Acanthacorydalis orientalis. Next base: position 27,836,610 of record CM068318.1, on the reverse strand, counting down.
TTAACAAGAAAATTTTAAATGCATCTTATTAAAACTCATGACCCAAATAATTAATACAAAAAATATTTCACCATTTTTAAAAGTAAGTATAGTAAGTGAGTTATTAATGGTTTAGTGAAACAGATGACTAAGTGATTTTTATATTTATGAGATATTTTTTTTATTATTATTAGGTGGGTATATTACTCTTTAATGCCAACTATTAAATTGATACAAATTCCATGTATTAACCTCTTGTATGGGCATGACGCAAAATCCCGTCATGCGGGTATTTAATTTGTAATGGCATGACGTATATACACGTCACATAATGTTAATAACTGGCATGTAATAGATAAAATAAATTTTACTGCTTCACACTTCTACATATAAAATTTAGATATGTATAAGTGTGAAAAAAAGTGAAAAACAAAAAAAACTTTCAATTGTTTAGATTTTAAACAATTGTAATGTTTTTCAATGTGTGACGCCATTAAGTCGGCACCAACACATTTGTCTTGTTTTATTATATTATTTGGAATATTTGTGATCAATTAACAATGACACAACATTATCTTGACAAAAATGGAAGTAAGAGTTTCTTCAAAGTGATAGTGATGATCTTTTAATAAAACCACGTAAACGATGTAGAATTACAAGTAGCAGTAGTTCTGAAGATGATTTTCATTATTTTATGGATGGACTAATTGGCGAAAACCCACAATATGATAATTTGACAGATATTGCGAATAATCCAAATATCAGAGAAGTAAATTCATCAAAATCAGATGAATGGATGTGTGAAAGAATACCTAGATCTGATTTTCTGTTTTCATCTCGGCCAGGAATAAATTTTGATACATCTCATAAAAACAACTGTTCATTTTATATCGAAAAATATTTGGACGATAATCTGATCAAAAATATCATCAAGGAACCTAACAAATATGCGAAACAATTTTTTGAAACAAATTCTTTATTGAAGTTAAGATTTTTTCTTGATACTTTTTCATTTATTGAAAGTTTTTTCTTCTTTTTGTATTGAATACAGATAATAAAAAAAATAAAAAAATAGTCTTATTTTTTGCGACTAGGACGTTTTTTTCTCTTTCTCTATCAATTGTTTCCATCATTGTAATTATTATAATGGGCGTAACGTGGAATTCCGTCAATGTTTCAAAAAAAAAACACCTGCCAGAAAAGAGACATTCTTAAACTTCTCACTGGTTAATTCCCCAGTTAAAAGGTTAAATGTTTGACAAACATTGATGAGATGCTTAAAAAAAATCAAAACTTCTTTCTTCTTTTAGTCAAGGTAGATAGGTTTACTGAAATTCTATATCATCTTTTCTCTTCTTTTTCCTTTTCTCTTTACTTTTTGATAACTATTAAATTTTCAGTCTTTTATTAAATTATTTATATTTTTGATCTTCTATGCTTCTTCCTTTTTGTACAATGTTGTAATATTTTCTTTATCAAACATTTATGATTTAAAGTATATTCAATTAGATTATTCCTCCTTTTTTCACATTATTTCATAAAAGTCTACATTTTACAATATACCTCTTCATCCTTCTCTTTATTTATCCATCTAATTATAATCATTTTCCTATACCACCAAATCTCGGAAATATTGAATTTTCTATTTTCAAGAGTTCTTATTGTCCAAGTTTCTTTTTCATATAAAGACACATTCAAGGCGTACGTCTTCATTAATCTTTCATACTTTTAAACTAACATTATTATACTAAATAGCTTGCCCTTTTATTAAATACATTTATAAATTAATATCTTAAATTATTTTTTTGAAAAATTACAAGTCGAAATGTAATTTTTATAACACATTAATTTATATCATATTATGTTAGTAGGAAAATAATTGCGCTAATGTATATGAATTTGAAGATCGTAAACCGCAACTATTTTCTACCGACTTAATAATAATACGTCTACTTGAGATAAATTAATCCCATGAAAGTGTCTTCTTTCGGAACAAAATTAATACCACATGTTGGATATTCCTCTCTTAAATCTCTTACTGAAAGTGAATAGCGATGATGCGAGATTAGAATGAAAGATTACATTGGTTCCAAGCTTTCATGCCTCTATTGAAAATAAAATATTTATATTTATGATTATTTGTACCTCGAAAAGATGGTGTAACTAATTTTTGATAAAATTCACCGCATGAGAGAAACTCGCAAAATGATTTAAAAGATGACATTGTTGCGCACTGGGTCCTTTTTGGCAAAGGATTTTATCCTAATTCATTTAATCATTTCAATTATTGTTAAAATATAAACCTTAGGTTATCTGTTTGTAATAAAACAAGCTGCTTTTCTCTACATTTTCTAAATATTCCAATGTTTACAAATACTTTATGTTACGATTCCCTACAGTACTGCAATATTACCGTTAAGTAACACTTGATTTTACTTTTGCATCGTACATTTTAATTGTCATTATTAAAAAAATCAATTTATTTAAAGTATATTTAATACAATTTAGTAAACATACACAAATGATCTGTTTATTTAAAAAAAACAGCCGTAAAATTTCATTAAAAAAATGAGCAGAGATTTTGTATTAAATTATTATTAACGATGAAACCCGAAGTTACACGAATTTTCACGACGAATTATGATATTGATTATAAAACAATGACGTTGCAATATATCTGTGAGAAGAAGACACTCACTAACATTTCCCGATGCAATATATCTGCGAGAATGATTGTATAGACATACTTACATATATATATATATATAGAGAGAGAGAGAGAGGGAGAGAGAGAGAGAGCGAGGGTGATACAAATCGCAAAAATTAAAAAAAATCATGTTATTTTTTATTTTAATTCAGTTTATTATTTTAGTTCAATTCATTACTGAAATACAATTGAACTAAAATACTAAATAAAAAATAATGTGATTATTTTTATTTTGTTCTTTTTTTAATACTTTCATGTGAAAGCCCAAATTAAATCACCTATACATATTACGATATTGAGCGAATATATCCGATATAAGCAAAGAGAATGGAGTGGAGCCCTCCAGAGGTCGTCGAGTGTGGCGAGTAGTACGTCACTTATATTAGTACATCTTACGTTGTACTAATATAAGTGAAAAAATAATATTAAACTCACTCTAACTGATCAATTGGAATTGTTGTCCTTGCAAAGTTTCCAAATCCTGTTGTTATACCATACACCACTAAAAGAGAATAAAAATTATTTAAATATTTTCATAACAACTGTTATAAAATAATAACATATAAGTATATAGGAGTATATATATATATATATATATATATATGTATATATATATATATATATATATATATATATATATATATATATATATATATATATATGTACACTAGCGTACAAAAAACGAACCATTTTAACAAAATCTAATTTAATTTGACCTATCAAATAAATTTCAAAAAAGTTAAAGCTTAAAATTTTTTTATGTGAAGTATTCCCTCTTTTAATTTTGATTATATCTTGACAACGATTTTTCAATTTCACAATTTTTTTGGGTATAGCGTCCCATTCTTCAAGAATTGTAGATTTTACCTCAGAATATTGATTGGAGCGGGCTGTTGATTTCTAAAATGTTTTTTTAGCTCTTCCCGAACGTACTCAGTCGGGTGAAGGTCTGGGGTCTTTATCAGTCACGCCATAGCTTACAAATCAACTTCCTGAAGATAACGTGATACTGAAGTGGCAACGTGTGGGAAAGCATTATTTTGTAATAGCAAAAAAAATCACATATGAATCCCGCAAAAGGGACGATACGTTCTTCGAAAATCTCAGTGATATATCGCAGAACAGTCAAAAACCCATTTTCAATAAAGACTAGTTTTTTTTTTGCTTCATATGAGAATCCCGTCCAAAACATCATTATGAATCGTCCTCTATAGCAGATAGTTTCTGCTGTGACACATTGCACGTAACCGTCTCTCCAGTGTTCTATAGACTTGGTAACGACCGTTGTCACCAAATAAACACATCCTGCTCTCATATATGAGATGAGTAGTTTGCTTCATTGTTCCAACATCCAGTTGACATGTTCCTGGACGAACTGTAACCGGGCAACATGATGAACTCTGGTGAGCTGTGACCCAGTGGCTGACGTGTGACGCATTAAGGAAGCTTCTTGGAACCTTCGTTGTATTGTCCACTCGCTCACCGTCACGTCCTGAGTATCTCGCAGAAGATTTTTGACTTTGGTGATGATTTCGAAACCACATTGATACGATATAAAGGTCATCTCTTTGGGAAGTAACCCGTCGCCGACCAAAACCTCGCCGTCGTGTAAAGCCATCTATTTTAAAATAACGATGGTAAATTCTTTGAATTGTGGGACAACACAGAAAGCGTTCTTGCCACTTGACGTTGACTTTGGCCAACTTTAAGCAAACTCACAATTCGAGCAAAATTAACTTCAGGGAGATCTTCAATCAAATCAATCTTTCAATAACTTTATTATGCGTGATCGATAAAGAAATGTAGCGTTCGACAGCTCAAACATAACGGAAACGTAAAATCATTTCTATGCATTATTTTACCACTCATTTCAATTCATTTGCAACGAATTTATTTTAAAAATAATTCTTGAGAGTGCACGTGTGATTCTTAGAAATGCCGACTACAAAAAAATGATATATAAAAATAGCCGTACGGTTATAAACCCATTTGTGGCAAATTTTTTACCCAAACCTAATTACCCAATACGTACAATTTTAAGGGTGGTACGTTTTTATTGCACGTCAGTATATATATATATATACATATATATATATATATATAAAGGGTTTTTCAATAGGGACGCAATTTTTTAAGAGGTTGTATTTCACGATGTCAAACTGATAGCTATATATTTTTTAACATTTGTTTATTTTTGATATTATCATTTTTAATTATGACTTCGCATACAACAAAACAATGCATTGAAATAATACAATTGTATTATGAAAACGGTCGTTCTATAAAAAATACACATCAAAAATTACGCGATATTATTCTCGACATACTCGTCCATGTGAATCAACAATTCTTCGATTAGTGAGTAAATTTGAAGAGACTGGATCAGTTAAAGACAAAGAAACACCAAAACGTGTTCGTGTGCTCGTTCTGAAGAAAACATTAATTTAGTTCGTGAAAGTATATCGGAAGAGCCAGAAATGTCAATTCCACGACAAGTTCACAGCAATTGATCCTGTCAGAACTACCACATGGGGTATTTTGCAAAAGGGTTTATTGCTTAAGGCTTATAAGTTTCAATTAACATTAGAATTGAAGTCATCAGACCATTCTCTGCGTAAGAGATTTGTTAATTTGATACTGGAACAATAACACCGTTTTTATGAGACATTAATTGATTACTGAAATTCTGGATTTAACACTATTGTACTACTTTCTTTGGGTTCGCATTGAAGGATATATGTGCGCCAATAGTCCTAAAGCAATTTCTGACCTACAAGAAGAAATTTAGAGACTAATTGGTGAGATTGAGAACCAGGTATGTAAGGATGTTATTAAAAATTTTAACAAAAAAAATTGTTACTTTTAAAAATGCACGCGACAATCACACACGATATTATTTTTCTTTTATAAATGGCCTATACCCTTAACTATTGTTTACAATAAAGAAACTTGAAATTCCAGTGTAAGTTCTATGTTTTACTTCAAATTAAAAAAATGTGTCCTTATTGAAAAACCCTGTATATATATTAGAGATAAAACATATCATTACCTTTCTTTTCTTGTAATATTTTTTCGACCAGATTTCTTGACTTAATTATGTTCGATTCGGCTTCTCTCGTTAACTATAAATATTTATAAATTATTATTATTATATATATATATATATATATAATTACTTTTCTTATCATATAAATTAAATATCTAGAGATAACAAATCATCATCAAATCTGTATTCCATTTAAATAGTTCAATATAAAGAGATCTTTTTTATCTACTTGTCTTAAAGTTTAAATATTTCACAAATTAAATGTTAACTTCTCACATCCCGTACAAAACTTTTCTTGCCAAACAAGTGCAATAGTTATTTATTGATCATTTTGATTATTGATTATCCGTATTTCGATGGTGATGCTCGCATTCTCAGAGCACACGAATAGATAATACCCAAAAAAATTATATCTTGACACTTAAATGACGATATCGGTGCTGAAATCTAATCTATTTGTAATAAAAAAGATGTCTTCGATTATTACAATTTGATTTATAATTTAAGATTAAAAATACTTTCCTAAATAGTTTGTCAAAATATTATTTTTATATTAGGTTTAAATTGTATAAAATGTTTAAATAGATAAAAAAAATTAATGAGACATATTTTTGACCAAGAAGCGACAACTGATAATCGAAAATAATATTTTTACTTTGATTTTTATAAGTATCTAAATTAATATAACATATATTTTTAGGAATATTTTATAAATTGTTCTATTTAAAAAAATATCTACTTTCTATCTTAGATAACTGAATGTAATGCGCTTTAAAATACATACAAAACTTCATAAATATGCCACTATTTAAATACTTGTCAAAAAATTCTAAATTAAAAAAAAACGTAACTCTCTCTCTCTCTCTCTCTCTCTCTATATATATATATATATATATGTATATATATATATATATATATATATATATTATAAATATAAGATTTTTTCCTCAAACTTGCAAAATAAATATATGTTATGCATAAAAAATATAATTAAACTTATACATTAAAACATTTTCAATCATTTATATGTTTTTGACAAGCATGTATGTAATGTAAAAACATTTTTAGAAATTGAGTGCCAAAATTATTAAAAACATATTGTATAAAAAAGATATCAGAATATATTTATACACAATTATACAGAAATAGAGTGAAATGGATTACTAGTTTGTTTATTAAAATTGTTATTTACTGAACAATTATCTCTAGATATTTAAAAAGTGTCTTTAACATGTGAATATATATTTATTTAACCTTAATTTTATATTTTCCTAATCCCAGTTGTCTCAAATCGTCTGTTGATAGGCTCGATCCGTCGATAAAAAGATACTGTGAAAATAATTTTTCATATATATATATATATATATATATATATATATATATATATATATATAATAGATACATACATATAGAAATCCTTAATATTATATCAAATTTATATATAAGTAATGCCTGATTTAAATCTGTCATACAGTTTTGAACAAATGAAATTTTAATTTTAGGCACAGTACGAAAATAAAATTAAACTTTTTCTGTAGAACTTCTTACAAACTATTACTCTAACAAATATAAATATAATTAAATTAGATAATAGCGAGTACTGTGAAACTATATTTCCTTCTTATAATTGTACCTACATGTTATCTTTTTTATATAAATTCCAATATGTTATTTATGTCAAATAACAACGCATGGTATAAATAATAAAACAATGCAAAATTTAAATCAAACATATAAAACATAGGTAAATATTTACAAACAATATTAATATATTCATTAATTCATTGAACCTATAGTCGCATTTTAGTTTTTAACAGAAATAATATTGGATTGAAATAAAAGTTCGTAGTTTTCCAACATATATCATAAATTGCAGTTTCGCGCGCAGCTCGATTATATGACAAGACTCCATATGTTATTGTGACAGCAGATATTTCAACGGTTTTTTCTTTGCTATTTTTGTGAAATTTTGTGAATTTTATGTCTGATAAATTTAAAATTTAAAATGGAAGAATATAAGGTACATTTTCATCATTTGATGCTGTTTTATTTCCGGAGATGAAAAAGCCTGTGAAGTGTTATTTGACAAGTGACATTTCAACGTTTCTTTCTCTGCTATTTTTGTGCAATTTTGTGAATTTTAAATCTGTTGTTTTATTAGCGGAGAGGAAAAAGTGACAACAAAAAATATCCGCTATTCAACGAGAAGGTGCCATAGCTAGAAGTACTGTTCGAAAGTGATTTTCTCTATTCAGAGATAGAGAATTCGATCTAGAGGATCGAGAGCGTTTCGGTATGCCTGGAGTTATTTTTTAATGAGAAAAATTGCAACATTTAGTGAAAATAATCAACGTTACACGACACGGGACATCACAGAGATACTGCAAGTGTCTAATACAAGTGGTGTGAGGCATTTAGTGACACTTGGATATGTGAATCGCTAAGTTTAAGTGTCTCATAATTTAACTGAAGGAAATTTAGTGAAACGCGTTTCCATCAGTGATTCGTTCTTTAAAACAAACAAAACAACCAATTTCTGAAACGATTAATCACGGGCGATGAAAAATGGATCGTCTACAATAATGTGGATCGAAAAAGGTATTGAGAAAAACGAAATGAGCCTCCGTTAACCACTCCAAAAGCGGGTCTTCACCAGAAGAAGGCGATGTTGTGTATTTGGTGGTATTGGAAGGGTTTTGATGATTCGTGAACATGTGGCCGAGAAACCGGGTATATCAGTACGTCGTCGATCGTAGCAATTAGATTTTTATTATTTCACTATGTAGCGAATTTTGACAAAGGGTTTGCATTTTCACGTTTATAAGATCCAAATAACTCAAGATTTAAAGCCTAGAGACCATCAACAGCATCGTGAGTTTTTCGAATGGATGCGTGACCAAGGAGTGTATTTTTCTTTAGTGATGAAGCGCATTTTCACTTCAATGAATTCATAAACAAGCAAAATTGGTCATTTGGGAATTGGAAAATTCAATAGAGATTTACGAGAAGTAAATGCATCCTTGAAAAGTGACGGTTTGGTGTGGCTTGTGATCTGAAGGCTTAATTGGCCTGTACTTTTTTTGAAGATGATGAGGAAAACGCTATTATAGTCAATGCCGTTCGCTATTGGAGCATGACAACGAACTTTTTGTGGGACCAATTGGAAGAAATGGTCATCGAGGATCTGGTTATAACAAGACGGTGCCATCAGTCACATAGTAGCAGAAATAATCGCGCTACTGTGCACAAAATTTCCAAGCCACGTAATCTGACGTAACGGCGACATCAATTGGCCACCGAGATCATGCGATTTAACTACTCTAGATTTTTTCTTTGATGTTATTTGAGGAGTAGTGTCTACGAGAACAAACGGAACACGATTTCAGAGTTGAAACAGGAAATAAGACCCAAAATACCCGACAGAGAGCCTGTGTTGTGCCGCGATGTAATCGAAAGTTATGAAAAGCGCATTACATCATGCCACAGAAGCCACGGCAGCCATTTGAACAATATAATCTTTCACACATAATTCTATTGAACTGAACTAAAATACTAAATAAAAATAACATGATTTTTTAATTTTTGCGTTTTTTTTTCATATGGAAGCCTAAATTGAATCACCTTTATTCACACCAAACGCAACATATATATTATCTCTGAGATACAGATACGAGAACGCAAGTAATTCTCTTCAATAACATTTCATTATTATTGTTTAAAAATAAAAAGTACACTTGGATCTCTTTTTATGCGGCGAAAGAAAAGTCGAAATCGTGGAATCGTGTAAAAAAAGTCGTGCAAAAAACGTGTAAAGGTGAATATAACGTGTTAAAAAATCGTGTGACTGAGAATAAATCGAGTTAAAAAAACAGTATTACTGTAAATCATGTGAAAAATACCGCATAAAATAATTCCCAAGTGTACACAGTTTGATACCAATAACATGGAGTATTGTCACTATAAAAAAAGTTTTTTCATGCAACAATTTAAAAACAGTTTCTAATAAATATATGTTATGAAATTGAAATTATCAGTCCTTCTTTTAGATATTTTCTTATATAATAAACATTATTGAATGAAATAATTATTTTTTAATAATGCATTCATTATTTAAACAAGTTACTCCTAGCATTAATTCTGCATCACTCCACAATAATAAATAAAATTGAGAAACAAATGTGGTGATTATCTTTCTCCCTTTATATATATATATATATATATATATATATATATATATATATATATATATATATATATATATATATATATGTGTGTGAATATATTTATATAAATATGTACATAAATCTATATTTATTCTAAATGTGGATAAACGTTTATGTACTATTTTAATTAAATAACTATAATTAGTTATGTTTAAATTAGTAAATATTTATAAAGTAAATAAATGTAAAATGATGTAAGAAAAACAGTAGAAATATTATGTTTGTTCTTAAACAATGTATGACAATTTGTAGGATTTAATTTTAATCTAGAAATAATATTATGAACAATTAGTTTTGAAGTTCAGTTAAAATTGTAATATTTTTTTGAATGTAAAAAAATGTTATTGATGTTATACATTTAATAATTAACACGAAACGATTTAATGAAATTTATCACTTACGTCACTAGCTGGTAAATAATCTACACTGAAAGAAAAATTAAGGATAATACTTTTTAATTATTATTCGTGTTATGAAAATATTTTTTTTAATTTTATTTAATATTATTTTGAAACCAACGTTAAAGTTTTATGAATGTACGGGGGCAATTTGAAAAGTTTGCGGCCTAGCTATGAAAGAATATAACGTGTGTTTTTAAATTACTTTTATTTTTCAATATGGTTCCCCTGAACTTCAATGCACTTTATCCAGCGATGCTCCAATGTATTTATCCTGTCTTGGAAATCCTTTTTTTGTAAATGTTCAAAATAGCGATTTATTGTTGCTATCAGTTCTTCATCTGTCAAAAATCGCCTACTACCAAGAATTTTTTTAAGTTTTAGGAACAGATGAAAATCTGAGGGGGGAAAATACCTGTCGTTTTTGAATAGACTGGATGAGGTAGCAAACCCTACTTCAATTCTGTGAGTTTTACCATGGATACAACACTTGTATGTGGACGTGCATTATCCTGATAGAAAATTATTTTTTCTTTGATAAACCTGGTCTTTTTCACGAATTGTTTGATCTAGTCGATCCAAAAGTTTAGCATAATTCTCTGCCGTTATCGTTTGAACCTTTGTAAGGTAGTCAATAAGCAGGGTCCCTTTAGCATCCCGAAGAATTGAAGACATGACTTTTCCAGTAGATAAAACTGATTTTGCTTTTTTTGGTGGCGGAGAATCACCATATTTCCATTCCTTTGATTGTTGTTTTGACTCTAGAGTATGATGGTAAATGCAAGTCTCAACTCTAATCACAAATCATCGGATAAAGTCAATCGTATTCCTCTTAAGTTAATCTAAACAATCTTGGGAAATTTGTACTCGAATGCGTTTATGATCTTTGTCAGCAAACGCGGCACCCATCTTTCAGAGAGCATTTTCATACCTAACTCTTCAGTTAGAATATGTTATACACGTTCATTTGAGACACCCATAACCTTAGAAATTTCGAACACCTTCAATCGCCGATCCTGTAAGACAATATCGAGCACTTTGTGGTTGATTTCTTCTATCATTACAGTTTTTGGACATCGACTACGAGGGTTATCTTCTAAGCTTGCACAGCCACATTTAATTTCAGTTCTTCACTTCTTTACGGTTGTATAGAAAGTTGCACAATTACCCAGTACATTTTTCATCTCATTAAAGATTTCTGTTGACGTGAAACCTTTTTTGATAAAAATTTTATCACCACACGATTTTCAACGATATTCATTTAAAAACGACACAAAAAGAACTTTATTTAAATTGATATTTGCAACAAACTGCTTGACACATTAATTATAGACTTTAAGGTTATGTATAAGATAAAAATTGCTTTGTAATGCGCCACAAATATTTAAAATATTACCGCCATTTATGTTAGGTCACGAACTTTTCAGATCATCTTGTATTTATAAACATCTTTTTGTAATATATTGAAAAATCTTATTTCAAATATATAAGTATAGTATAAAAAAATTAATGATTCATATTTCTATATTGTTTAACATAAAATTAATAAGAAAATATTTTCACTTGAAATAAAATATTTCTAAAAATATATTTTGTTATATTAACGATTTGCATAAATTGAACAATTGAGATAAATTAAAATAATAAAGATTGATGTTTAATAAGGAATAGAAATTTTGGTAAAAACTTTGACATATTATACTATTAGAGTTTTATATGATTTCTATACTAAGCGTTATCAAATGGTTGCTCGAGTATTATAATAAAAAGTTGTTTCAAAATAACCAACAATTAATATAAAAAAAATAATATAAAAAATGTTAATGACGCTAAGTATTTATAAATATACGAAATATTAAATAAATATAGAAAAGAAATATATTAGATCAGTGCAAAAGTTCGTATACGATTCAATAGGTGGTGCTAAGAGTACCGCATGGCGGCGTTCGTGATTGAAATGTATTCATGTTATATATCGTTTGAAAGGAGACAATTACAGGTTTCATTTAAACATTAAATGCATCTATTTCGATTCGATTTGTATGTAAGAAAAATTTTTAAAAATGGACAAAAAGATACACTTTCGTCACGTTATGTTGTACGAGGTTCGGAAAGGAGTAACCGTTGGCGCAGAAACGAAAAATATTCGGGAGGTTTATTTGGACAATGTATCATCACTTCCAAATATGAAGAAATGATTTACTAAATTTTGACTTGATGATTTTAACCTCGAAGATCAACTCGGCTCTGGATGGCCTACTGAGATCGACGACGATGTTATGCGCACTTTAGTTGACAATAATTTATGAATTTCGATAGAAGAGGTTTCCGATACACTCAACGTTTACAGATAAACTACATTTCGAAATTTAAAGAAGCTGGAGTTCACGTTGAAGTTCGATATGTGGATGCCGCACTTGTCTGATAAAAACAAGTTTGATCGCATCTCTTCGGCAGTTTCTTTGCTTGGACGTCTCAACAGAGAGCCTTTTGTTAATCGGTTGGTGACTAGCAATGAGAATTGGATCCTATACAACAACGTTAGATGCAAATGAACGTGGAAACAAGCGAATGAAAGGGCAGAACCAGTTGCCAAAGCTGGCTTAAATCCAATGAAGGTGTTGCTGTGTGTTTGGTGAGATTACAAAGCTGTTGATTATTTTGAGCTGCTCCCAGAGGGCGAAACGACTACTATGGAAAAGTACTGTCAACAATTAACTAAACTAAACGCAGCAATTAAAAAAAGCGTCCGATGTTCGCCAATCGCATGGAGGTAATCTTCTATCACAGCAACGCAAAACCACATACAGAAAAACTGACTGCAAAAACTGAAGCAGTTGAAATGGGAAATCGTATCGCATCCACCGTATTCTCCGAAAATTGCACCTTCGGATTATCATTTGTTCCGGTAGCTGTAGAACAGTTTGAACGGTAAAAAACTTAACACCGTGTAGACCAAAAACTACCTTACTACCTTTTTTTGCTAAAAACCGCGCAGCTTTTACGAATGAGAAATTGAGCAACTGCCTGATAGTTGTAAAATGATTGCAAAAAATGATAGTGAATACATATAATTGATTAATAAAAGCGTTTTCTGCCCAAGATAATCACTTGAGTTTCAATTAAATATCATATACAAACTTTTACACTGATCCAATACTTTAAAATAATATTACACCATAAGCACACTATATTTTGAACCATATGTATAAAAATTATCATTTCTCCCTTAGATATTAATTAAGTATATAATTACAATGAAAAAGGCTTCATTTTATTTATCAGTGTTTATAATCATTGGCTTCTTTTGCTCTGCATACTAAGGTACATTTAAACAAAACACTGAGTATAATATAGCATAAAACCATTTTATTTATCATGAAGTTAATTGTTAATAATTTGGTTTGAAATTGTCTTTATATATATATATATATATATATATATATATATATATAAATAATGTACAAAGTATGAAAAGGATACATTGGTTCAAGTACGTGTTTAAGTTCATCTGGTATGATTGAAACTTTTACACGATCCGTAGTTAAAACTGAAATAAATATTATTTTATTGTATGTAAATTTACTTACAAGAAAATTATTATATGAATATACATACATATATATATATATATATATATATATATATATATATATATATATATATATATATATATATGGATGTATGTATATATAACATTATTTTACCTATAGTCACAAAATCATTATCGTCCAGAACATCTAAAATAACATCATCTAGATCTAGTATAACGCCTCCGCGTGTTCTTCTCACTTCTTCAATAGTTCCATCGACTTTATCTCCATTTTGTGCAGTGCCATTTCCCTGTAGATTCGACGATCTATTCAAACGATAGAATCTTCTGAGAGATTCTTCTGCCAACCATTTAATTCGAGCAGAGCCTAATTAAAATGTATAAATTTTAATCAATTATAAATAACTCATCTCCTCCCATATTTCAGAATTGAAAACATATACTTTTTTTAATTTTTAAAGGCGTTACAAATAGTATAATATTTAAGTATATAAACTAAAATACTATTAAATATTTTTCTTACACTAAACATGTTTATCTTAAAAGAAACAGGTTAGGATGTGATGTGATTTCATATTTTGTTGATAAAATTCTTTAAAAATATAGTTCTAAAAGATCAAATAATTTTCTGACAGCAAGTTATAAATTATCTGGATAAGGTACAAATATAAAAAAGTAATAGGTATTGCAAACAACTTATAAATTATAATATAGTATATTTGTAAATAATGAGGGTAAAAAAATAATTGAAATATTTCTACGTTATTAGAACGTGTATTTTCACCTTAATAAAAATATTAAAAGTAGTTTGAATATAAAAAAAATACTCTTAAAATGATTTGGACAATAGTAAGAAACGTAATTAACTCTTGCAACCATGTAAACAAATATGTTTTGTAACAAACTAAGTTACAGTTCTCATTTTTGCTTTGAGTTTATAATAACAAAATAGACAAATTATAATAGAATTAAGAAAAATGCTAAACCAACAGAAATACTTACAAACGTATTCGAACAAATTACAAATAAATCAGTTAATTGAAGCGTTTCTAATTATGGTAACACATAACGTTTTCATCATATGCCTTTAACAGTGTACTAACGATCATGTAAGTGAATATTTTTTGATTTCGAAACTTAACTCAATTAAAATATGTAGAAACTATAACTGAATGTGAAATAATAATAAATTTATTAAAAATGGAAAGATGTATGGTAAATTACTGAATTGATTAAAGAGCAATTTTACGGTAAGATGTATAATAAAAAAGGTATAAAGAAAAAAATATCATACAGAATATTAGCAAATCTGAATTAAAAGTAAAAAAATTTTGAGTTTTCTATATATTCACGCTCTAAGAACGATCGAGTTGCCATCAAAATGTCCATAAGCGACAAGCAAAAATTATTAATAATCAATTTTTGAACATTTTTGATCAAAAAACAATTTATATTTTATATGTAGAGAAAGAAAAACCTTTTTTAAAACAAAAACATATGTTCAAATGTGCTATGCATTTTCTCTAATCTTCAAATGAAGTACAAAAAGACATTTATAATCTAACTATTAGGTTGGTAGGAAAATAATTGCGATTTTTATTTTTTTAATTCTAACCTTAATTTTGTCAATGGAAGTGTCAGTTCATCGTGCATGTTAATATTTTAAAGTGTATTTTTCGGTCTGTATTTAGGTAACATCGACTTTGGTTTTATTATTTATTTTGCTTCAAACAGGGCTATTGAATTAAAGGTGGAAAAAAGCAAATGAGAGCATTTTTTTGCATGAGTTCAAAACGGGTGGTAAAGCACCAGAAACTGCTCGTGAACTAAACGATACTTTTAGTATTTGAGGTACTGTTAATGAACGACTAGTGCAATGATGGTTCAAAAATTTTGTGCTGGGAACGAGAACCTCGAAGATGAGGAAGGTCGCAGGCGTCCTTCTTCATTTCACAATGACCAACTAAAGGCATTACTTTAATCAGAATCACATACAACGTATACAAAATTACATATATAAAAATATATATGTATTTGAAGGTCATAATTCGCAATTATTTTTATACCAACTTAATACTATAATGAAGAAGAAACAATTAGATTGGAAGCGGAAAGAGCAAAAAATAAACCTAGAGACATACATCCCCGGCAGATTTTTTTTAAACCATCTCTGAGCCGTTCTTGATGTAACTGTATTTTCTCCAAACGCAGTACATTTTTTTGCAGTTTCTGTAGCGTCAGTTCCAAGCTTACATTCATAAAGCAAACACGCACGTATTATACTATTTTTCGGACATTTTTAAGGGGTTGAATTATTTTTTTAAATTAAAGTGAACAGTTCGTGATTCATTTAAAACACATTCTAATATTACTTATAAACAATTCTTGGAATTTTGTCCGATAACAAGTGTAAACAATTCTTGGAATTATTGTACTTTATAACAGTGACATAACTTTTTTGGTTATCTAATATTTTAATCTTTATTCATCAATGTCCATCGATTTATACTCTAGGAATAAAATTATTGGTTTATGATAACTAAAAATATGCTTCATAAAAATACACTGTATATGTAGTATACTGCGAAAGCGCTTAACACTACGTGTACGGGCAGTACCCAACTGCGCAAGTAGTAGAGAAAGCAAGAACATTTCCTTCTCACTCCACTCACGGTTTCTGGCTAGAGGAAGCATTTGACTTTTCGTCTTGTCCAGGAAAATTTACCCTACCGTAGCTATAGAAATTTCATTTCAAAAATTATATTAACACTTATGACATGATATCTATGACCGTAAATAACCTGATTTCTGGTTTATGAGACATATACAGAATAAACCATTATTCTTGTATAAGATAGACAGAAAAGTACGTTTTAGAATTTGGTTATTAAATTTCGATATAAATGCTAATATCAAAAACAGATGTATACATCATCAGTCACAATTGTATTTATGATTGATATATTTTGATTATCACCGTCGTTACGACCAGGAAGAAAAATATTGAAATATGTAAGTATATATTTACAAGAACAAATTAAAAAAAAAACAATAAAACAGTAACCAAAAATGATAATTTATTAACAAATGATTAATTCAATAAGAAATAGATTCTTTGTAAAAATACAGTTCTGATACTGTGACTGAGTTCAATTTCACAAATGAATTAATGACATAAGAATTCTATGTAATTAAAAATAATTAAGTTGACCTACTACTTTGTGGTTTTGACTTGTCTATACATCATAACATTGAATTTTACAGTTTTTAAATGAGATCGATATCATTGTACTAAGCAACATTTATTATGTCTTTCAATTGATGAATAGTTTTCAGTATTTTCTTGGAGATTGAGCTTTCATTTTTAATTTACATTTTCTAATATGTTAGCGGTCAAATTGTTTAATGGCTAAGAAACTAACTTATGTCTAATTTTTTAATGTAATTTATGATAAAGATATTAATATAAAGATATTCGAAACGGGTCTGGGATGTTTTGTTAAAAAAAGAATTGTATAGCTTGTATAGTAACAAGGAGCAGAATCGTTTTGAAACATCGGATTCGGGCATATGACACTACGGTAAACTTTTAGAATATTTTTGTATCCGTCGCGCTAGTGCAGTATAGGGTGTTTCACTACATAATAATATTGGATTGGTGTAAAAATAATTGCGGTTTTTATCATTTTAAGTTTGACACCGATTTTTTTATTATCGTTATTTTTTGTTATAGTTATGTGATACATCATTGTAAACAATGAAATTAGCACTCCTGATTTTATATTATATTTATTGTTTTAATTCTTTGGTATTGTTGGATATAATCTCTTAAATTAGTCATGGAAAAAAGCAAATTCGTACGATTTTGTTGTATGAGTTTAAATTGGGACGTAAGGGGACAGAAACTGACCGAAATATCAAATTTGTTTTTGGAGAAGAGTCAGTTAGTGAAAATACACTTAAATACCGGTTACAAAAATGTTACAATTGAAAAAAAAGCCTTGATTGTAAAAAAAATTCGTAGACGTTATTCAGTTATAGACAATAATGTTTCAAGAACCATTATTGAAGCGGACGCACGTAAAACAACTCGAGAGGTGGCAGAAGAACTCAAAGTTGATCTTTCAACAGTTGTTCGACATTTGAGCCTGATTGGAAAAATAAAAAAGCTAGATAAATAGGTGCCGTATGAACTAAATGAATATCGAGCAATTCGGCGATACGAAGTCTGCTCTGCGCTTCTTTTGCATAACAAAAATGTTACCTTTTTAATCACTTTGCCACTTGTGATGAAAAGTGGATTCTCTACAACAATCGGAAGTGTTCATCACAGTGGCTAGACCGAGGGGAAGTATCAAAAAAGTTTTCTAAACCGAGGCTTCATGACAAAAAGGTTATGGTCACTGTTTGGTGATCGGTAAGTGGCATCATTCACTACAATTTCTTAAATCTTGTTGAAACAATAACAGCAGGAAAATATTGCTAGGAAATTGAAAAAATGCATGAGAAGTTCTATCGTTTACGGTCAGCATTAGTCAATCGAAGAAGACCAATTCTTCTTCATGTCAACGCCCGACCACACGTCTCACAAATGACTTTAAAAAAATAAATGAACTGAGTTATGAAACCTTACCTTATCTACTTTATTATCCGGACCTGTTTCCGACAGATTATCATCTTTTTAAACATTTTAGTAATTTCTTACGAGAAAGGTTTCCTAAGATCAAGCATTCGCTCAAAGCGCTTTTGATAGATTTGTTAATTTCAGGACTCCAGAATTCTATCTTGTAGGAATAAACAAACTTATTTCCCGTTAAAAGAAATGTGTGCAAGCTAATGGTCTTTATTTTGATTAATAAATACAATGTTTAACTGATATATGCGGCTTTATACTCGATACGTAAAAACTGCAACTATTTTTGCACCAACCTAATACATACGTCTCGACACCAACACACGTATGTAGTCGTACATGTACACGTAATACTCATATGAATTGCCCTACACTTCACTAGCGCCTCTATCGGCGGGGAAACACGACTTTGCCGCGTAAAGTATAGGAAAATAGGGACAATATTGTCTAGTGCCATAATAACATAGCCCTGAAACTGTACTTTTGAATTATAACTGTACTTGAAACTGTACTTTTCAATTATTGAGATACTGAGATCGTCAATAATTATTTTATAATTTCCTGTTTTTATTACTCTTTTTTCAAATAAAACAAATTTAACTCAATGTGTTACAACGCATTCTTAAATTATAATTGTAAAAACTTTGCAAATACGCAAATAATCCGGATACTATTTTCTAATAGATATACGGAGAACTAACCGTTTCCTATTCAGTTAAAATATATTAAATTTGAATGCATTTGAAAACATAATGCATCTTTATTAGCATACAGCTAAATTCTTTTGGTCTTTCCGCTTTCAACCTAGCTGTTTCTTCTTCATTATAGTATTAGGTTGGTATACAAATAATTTCGAATTATGACCATCAAATTCATATATATTTTTTATATGTAATTTTGTATACGTTGTATGTGGTTCTGATTAAACTAATGCTTTCAGTTGGTCATTGTGAAATAAAGAAGGACGCCTGCGACATTCTTCATCTTCAAGGTTCTCGTTCCCAGCGCAAAATTTTTGAACCACCATTGTACTAGACGTTCCTTAACAGTACCCCAAACACCAAAAGTATCGTTTAGTTTACAAGCAGTTTCTGGTGATTTACCACCCGTTTTGAACTCATACAAAAATGCTCTTATTTGCTTGCTGCATGCTCTTAAATGCAGACCGAAAAATTCATTTTAAAATAATATTAACATAAACTCGATGAAATGACACTTCCGTTGAAAAAAATTAAGGTTAGAATAAAAAAAATAAAAATCGCAATTATTTTCCTACCAACCCAATAGTTAGATTATAATTGTCTTTTTCTACTAAATGAATATCTAGAATTCTATCAGAATTCTATCTTGTAGGAATAGACAAACTTGTTTCCCGTTGGGAGAATTGTGTGCATTTCAATGGTCTTTATTTTGATTAATAAATATAATTTTTAACTGATATATGCGTCTTTATACTCGATACTTAAATACTGTAATTATTTCTGCACCAACCTAATAAAATTTCATTATATACGTATTTAGAACTGTCTATATTAAAAAGTGCACAAAGTCTATATATAATATTAGCATAAACTGTCCATAACTCCAAATTGCACACTACATCAAATTATCCGAGATCGAATTAACGAGTTTTACTGTAGTTTAAAAGTGTTATAAATAAGAGACTGCGAAAAACATAGACATAGAAATAAGATATACTTATGTAAACGATATAAAAAATAATATGTAACAATAACGCATTTACTCTGTTCGAACAGTTCAAATCTTTTGTTGTAATGAATCAAGTTATTAAAATTTATTCTTCGAAAAAATACAAATAATCATTTATTATTTTAATCATTTTTTAAAAAAATTATAGAAAAATAATTATTGGGTTATAAATATCACAAAAATTATAGTATTTGTAAGTTAATTAAAAAATAATATGAATACCGTATAGAAATTATTTATTGCCGTGTGTTGGTGACCAACATGATATTCATAGAGTTAAAATTATTAAATAAAAATTATAATACTTACCATCTTTACAGGGTACTTGCACCCATTCGCCACCAACCCGCGCAGATATTTTCATATTTAACTAATTATTTGTATAAATAAAATCGTTTTAACTTTCAACATACAAACCCACTAATTTTTTAAACTCACTTTTAATTTTTAATGAATCAAGAACAAAGTCCTCTAATCACTGCGAAACGTATGTGTTTCTGACCGAGATCCTTTTAAGTGAAACAATAATCATTAAATAAATAATATGTACGCACTAAAGTAAAAATGATCTTAGAGGTCATGAAGGATTATGATGTAAATAGATACGAATGTAAAATTATATTTTGATCTCTTAAATAATTATATTTTTTATGTTATCTCTGCAGATAGATATTCTTCCATTGTAATAATGAATTACTCATGCAAACTAGTTAAGAAAAATTATTTTTATTATTCACAATTTCTGTTTTTGTACAAGCTTGTACAAACACATATGTTTATTTTTTATTTTAAGTCTATGCACAACAAATATAGAAATGAGCACAGAAATGCAAAATATGATATTTAATTATTTTTTTTGTATAAAATTATATATATATATATATATATATATATATATATATATGTGTGTGTGTGTGTATGTATATATACGACAGTTGTTTGATAAGTATGATAAAAAATGCAAGTAAAAAACCGTTTTTGGGAAAAATCGACTTTATTTCTCAACATAGTCTCCATTGAGAGCTCTACTCTTGGTCCAATAAATCTGCAAAATACGCATTGACGGTGGCGATGATATCCTCATTTGACAAGAATTTTTTCCACTGATCATAATTTTCAAGTTTGGGAAGAAGAACTCGTACGAGGCTAAATCTGGACAATAGGTTGGATGAAGAATAAATTCAAAGCTTAATTCGTGCAATTTTGCCACTACGATGGTCGATTTGTGGGACGGCGCTTTGTCTTGGTGAATCTTCGCTTTTGGTTTCAACTCTTCTTTAAATCGATCCAATAGTGTTGCATAATAGGCTCCTGTTATCGTTTTTGCCCTCATTAAGTAGTCGATCTGGACGATTCCTTGGAAATCCCAAAAACAGTGGTCATTGTCTTCCAAGTCGATAAAATGGTATTTGCTTTCTTCGGCACACTTTCACGTCATTGTCCACTGCTTTGACTGCTGCTTCGACTCAGGTGTGTAGTAGTGGATCCATGTTTCATCCACGGTGACGAATCGGCGCAAAAAGACCGCTCGTTTTTTCAATTTTTTCGGTATTTGCTACAATGCTCGCTTCAAACATTTCTAGAACGTGAACAATGCGTCAGTTTGGGGTCAAACTTTGCCTATGCTAGTTTGAACAGTGTCACTTGATAGCTATGACGTTACTAAATGAATGGTGGCGCCATCACATAGAAATTTACCAAACTTACCAAACGACCTACATGTGTGTGTGTGTGTGTATATATATATATATATATATATATATTACTTATGCTGTTAATCTTATCGTATAAAAACGTTTAGACCAAAAAAGGTGCCAACATGTATAGATTACAGATCACTCTTTAGCAAAGAAGACTCGTGTCTTCATGCAACTAAATTACATTTTTGTATTGAAACTGAACTAAGATTTTCAATATTTTTAATTTCATATAATTATTAAATAAAATCTTAGTAGTAAGTAAGCATATTTTTCTTTTTTTCAGTTTCAGATAATCTGATGAAACATATAGATCTACACACTCCCTGCTTAAGTTACAGCGTATTTTATCCCTACTTTCCCGTATCATACTATATTTATATGACCGGAATAAAAATATCTTATAAAAGTATCGAATTGAAACACTCATTCCATTATACCAGTGGTTTCATATTTTGTCGACTCACGGAACCCTTAAGATTATAATTTTTTGCGGAAAGCCTACCATCCCCAGAAAACTCAAGATGCATACCCCAAAAATTTTGAAAATCTGCACATCTTACATGACCAAATTTTATTATTTACATCTGATTGAGCGGGGTCATAATGTGTACTCATAAATGTAGTTCTACTACATAATAGGTACAAATACAGTTTTACTGCATAATAATAGGTAATAATAGATACTTATAGAAATAAAAGAAATTATTATACATTAACTATTTTGAATTTTTGGCTTTTCGGATTTGTTTGGAAATTCTTTGGAATTTTAACATTAACTCCCAGAACCCCTGAAGAGAGGTTTCGCGGAATACAATTTAAAGAACACTGCTTTATACAGAACGCAATACAAATGAAGTTAAACAAAATATAATCACAATTAGGATAATTTGTAAATTGTTAGAAATAACCCTACTATATATTGTATGACGAAACTCTTTTTCTACTAGCAGTTTATTCATTTACTTTCATAAAGTATTAACCATTTCTAATAACTAATATTGAAATCACAATGTTATATATAGTCAATTTTAAGTCAAAGTGTGAGTTTATGAGAGAATCACGCATCGAATTAAAGTTGTCATTCCGCTGTAGAATTCAGGGAGAAAAGAGATCTTTTATTTTTAAGCCATATTTATACGCACTTTCAATGCTCATTAACCTAAAACAAGGAGTATCAATTCACTTTAAAACTGTTGGTATAAATGTACCCTGTATCCCAATACCATATCACACTATTTGTTTTATAAGTTTTAAGTTACAGTTATACGTAATAAAATACTGTTTAGGTATTTATCACATATATTTCTATCAATCTCTGAATCAAAATATATATTTTTTATAAGCACACAATGTGAGCCGGTCCTGAGAGTTTTTGTCTGTTAAATGTTATTTTTTTTATATTTTCATACTTTTGAATGAATATAATCTTGCCTTTCAGGAAATTGAATTTCTTTTTAAATTTCATCCAACAAATTGCCTTTTTAAAATTATTATTACTGCCCAGATTTTTGTGGTGCCACAGAGCAATGACGCATTCGCTCCAGGCGCCTCAAGTATGAAACCTCCTGTTAAATATTTCGTAATTTATTATTTTGTTTTATTATTTGTATGATTTTTGTTTATTTATAATGAATAATAAAGCTTAAATAATATATAGTGCTGTCACCGCTGCTAGAAGGTAAAATTAGGTACGCCCTGTATCTAATTTACAATTATAGATTTCATCTTCAGATGTATATTATATGTTAGTCATGTTAAATTAATATGTAAGTCTATTGAACATTGTAGTAAATAACTATATGGGATATTTTTATACACCTAAACATAATAAATTTTTCATTAATATATTTATTTTCATTCGATCTATATATATTATTAATCGAGCACTTGTCGTATGACGAGGTATCCACATGACGTTGAGACGACTCCACAATTCTAATTCATAAAAAGAAAAACCGTTTTGATTACGAATCTGAACACCAGCCCAATATAGACCCACAACACAATTATAAAGTTAATTTTTTTATTTGATTCTTGATATTGCGATTAATTCAATTAGCGAAATATCTAAACAAATGAAATTACATGTTGATAAGTTTGAAATATTGTACAACATTTATAAACTGAAAAATGAAAACAGATCAAAATACTAAAAAACTGTATGGATTTACTATTGGCTGATTATGTTAATGGAGATATTAATGGTCTTGAACTTTGTGAAGAAATTATAAATTTAGCTGTATTATTGTCCTCTTAAATGGAACCACTAAAAATATCTAACTACAGACATAATTATTATTGTCATATAATATACGAGGTCAGACAATTAAGTAATGCGACTGATTTTTTTTCTCGGCCTGTGGTAACACTGCGAACCTGTAACTCCGCCACAGTAATAGCAGATCTCTACTCTCTCGATTGAGACCTTGACCACCATCGTACGATCATTTCTTCGCCAGCTGTTTAGTGTTTTGTAACAACGCGCGAGTAGTGTATGTCACGAAAATGGAACAGAGAAATTTAAATGAACATCGCTCAAGATTGTCTCGAGCAGGTTGAAAGTGATCCTACTCTTCTCTATCGAGTTATTACTGGTGATGAAAGTTGGTTCTTTCAATATGACCCCGAAACTAAACGACAAAGCCAACAGTGGCTGTCCCCTGGAGCACCAAGGCCAAAGAAGGCGAGAATGAGCAAGTCCAAAGTGAAAACCATGTTGATTTGCTTCTTCGACAGCAAATGGGTGGTTCACAAAGAGTTCATACCATCTGGACAAACCGTAAATCAAGTATTCTACCGCAATGTGCTCGAAAAATTACGAAAAAGGGTGCTCAGAGTGCGTCCAGAGATCGCGAAGACTTGGGTTCTGCATCACGACAATGCTCCCTGTCACAGTGCGTTCAGTGTCTCAGTTTTTAGCGTCTAAAGGCATCGCAACGTTACCACAACCGCCCTATTCACCGGACATGTCACCCTGCGACTTTTTCCTATTCTCCCATATGAAAAAATTCGTCAAAGGTCGACATTTTGACTCCGTTGAAGATATCCAAGTATCTGTGACGAGGGTACTCGGAGAGGTCCCACAAGAAGTGTTCCAGAATTGTTACGAAAACTGGAAAACTCGCTGGAATAAGTGTATAGATGCGGGAGGGGACTACTTTGAAGGGGATCGCAGCGATGTACCTTAATTTTTAAATATACTCGATTTTTGAATTTTGTCGCATTACTTAATTGTCTGACCTCGTATATATAATTATTTTGTCTATTAATTATTCTGTATAAATGTAACCATTTTATAGTGTATTATTGGATTTTTTTCCTATTTCTGTTTAAAATGTTGAAGGAATTAAATAAATATATAAAATGAATTATTAGATTCTTTAATTTACGTAATTAGTCACTTCAATATTGAATAAGGGCGCTTTTTAAGAATGTCTGTTTCAGATGCCAAAATACCACCACACGGGTCTGCTATTGGCCTTCTGCTACAATCAAAAATGCCTCTAATTTTAGCAATAAACACTGACATTAATTCATTTAGTAAATTTATTTTACTAAATACTAATTTAATTTTGTAAGTTACTCAGTTTAATAAGCCTGGAATTGAATATCCGTGTTTTAAAAGGTTCCATTCTATCTACGTAAAAGTGCACTCTTAAAACAATATTAACTACAGATTTAAAGTAATAAAATCAAATTAAATGACTGCACATTTTTTGTTAAAATATAGTATAAATAAATGATCATAAAGCTCAAGTATCATAATATAATAACACTAGTCAACTCATATTTTGCCTCCAAAATAACAACAATGGCATTAAATTGCTCCGGTACCGTAATGTATTTTACTAGTGTGAAAAACTCCTTAAAAAGGGCTACGGATTGCGATTAAACATCGCCAAATGCTAGATTGAACTGTCTTCGTGTGCGTTTTTGGTCGATAGTTGCCAAGCGCGATACCCATCACGCACACAGCTTTTTTATGAGCAATTTATCATGCATGATATTGTGCATTTGATTAGTTAAGATACCTACAGTCTCAGAAATCATGCGCATTTTCACTCGGCGGTCTTCCATAACGATACAATGAATTTTTTCAACGATATTCTCCGTGGTAACCTCAACTGATAGTCCAAATCGCACTTCATCTTCAGTGCATGTTCAACCATGTTTAAACTCATTTGTCCGGAAGTATACAGTCTTCAACGCTGTCTTCCCCATTAACTTCATTTCAACTTTGATATGAGCAGCCGTCCACTTTTTCGAATAAAAATATTTTATCACTGCACGAAACTCGTTTTTTTTATTTTTACGTCAACTGCTACAATGCTCGCTTCAAACATCTGTAGAACGTGAACAACGCGTGACTTCTGACTAAAATTTCGCCTCTGCTAGTTTGAAAAGTGACAGTTGATGGCCGTGACGTTACCAAATGAATGGTGGCTCCATCTGATAGAAATTTACCAAACTAATCAAATCACCCTTGTAGTATGCTCGTATTCATATGATCTGTGTTTGTACATTTTTAAATCCCCGTGCACACCACTGACACGTCACGGCAAGACATGCAGCCAAATATACCTTGACGTAATGTAGGCTATCACCAAGGAGGCAGTAAGAAGGAGAACAAACTTCGGTCTTTGATGGCATCTAAAAGTGGTGTACGAGTTTCAGCCAGGGGACTATGCGCGGAACGCACTGCGCATAGGAAAACACGTGACAGAAGTATTCTAATCTGAAAGTTCTCATTGTCTTGTTTACGTTCATTTTGTTAGTACATAATTTACCGTGCGCAAAAAAATGACCAAGACTTGTTGCATTAAAGGGTGTGTAGGAAAAGAAAGAAAAGCAGTGTTTTCTTTTCCATCGGTAACCACCGGTCAACAAATTGTAACAAATCAGTAACAATAAATAAGTTGACACTAATCGCCTCTTTTCACAATCAGCGTTCTTAGCAGATATTGTGGTACTGAGAATTATGCGCATCAGCCTTTGCGCATGTCCTTTCACCGACACTAGCGCCGCCATCCGATTGCCGGTTTTCACGAATTGATTACAATAGGCAATCGACAGAGTTCGTTTTCCTTATAGTCTCCTTGGGTATAGCACTAAATTAAGCGTGACTTTCACGTTTTGTATTTATGCGCAGCCGCGAACACATAATTGAGAAGATTTTTGCGCGGCACTATCATATAGCTGGACGTCATTGATTTTATTATTGAAATTATAATGGAGAGCGAAACAAGTAATTCATCAGAGTATGATGAAGAAATACCAAGTGTTTGTACTGTGATAGCTCATAAGAAAATTCATAAGAAAAAAATTAGGGTTCATGAGCTAAATTTAAAAAGAAAAGGGTGAGTTCCATCGTCTTATGAAGGAGCTTCAAGAACATCCCAATCGGTACAAGATGTATTTCAGGACGTCGAAAGAAAAGTTCTAGTACCTGCATGGCCTTATCAAAGAGGATATAAGATCCAAAAACACACAAATGCGAGAAGTCATTAGTAAGAAAGAAAAACTCATCCTGTGTTTAAGGTAAATTTAACACAAAACAACTATCTTCATTTATTTATTTATTATTTTCTTGTAATACTACAACTATATGTTGTACTTCGCTCTCAGATGTAGAGTGCGAAGTAGAATGTAGAGCTGTCGACGAATTCTCTACGTTCTTGATGTTTGTTGTCGTTTTTCGAGTAGTAAATATGGTATCAAAAAGTATATTTGCCTCTCGAACTTCTAGGCGACTGTAAAATGCGACACCCGCTGTGCAGCATCTCCACCTTTTTCTGCTGTTTACAAAACTTTTTAAATTGAATATTTTATTTTTAGATTTCTTACCACTGGAAACTCTTTCACGAGCTTTGAATTCATTTATTGCATGATATTGAGTACAGTAGGACAGATATATCTGTTTGCGATGTTATTTGGAAGAGATTGAATGCAATTTTCATGCCGGTGCCAAATGAAAACATTTGGAAAACGTTGGTTGAAAAATTTAAAAATCTGCGGCATTTGCTAAACCGCGTTGCAGCAATTGATGTGAAGCATATCGCCATGCAGTGTCCAATTCGAGGGGCTCGAAATATTTTAATTATAAAGACTTCCGTTCACTAGTTCTACTTGGAAAAAAGTTGCAAGAACAAACACTTTTCACATCACCAGACAGCCCATCGAGTGATTTTTTTCCATCGCTTCCCTACGTTATAGTAGAAGATGAAGCTTTCCCGCTAAAACCATATTGACTTCGACCATATAGTAGACATCACCATGCAGGAGACGACAACAAAAAGATATTTTATATCGATTGACGAGAGCTCGAAGAGTTGTTGAAAATGCGTTTGGCATTCTCGCATCACGGTGCAGGGTATTTCGTCAGCCTCTAAAGTGTTCTGTGTATGAATTACACCGTTACAAGATGTTAGGCACCATGTCGTAGCAGTTTCACAACTTTATATTGCTACGTTTACCCTTACCTTGAATTTAGAAAAAATCTGTTGGGCGCTATCAAGATTTTTTATATTATTTGATAATAATAACTGGTATAAAAAATATTTTAATAAATAACAATGTTGTTAATTTATTTTAGGGTTATTTTTACATCTGGAAGAACCAAATTGTTTTATTAGGTTATATTATACTATATGTTATATTATTTATACTGTATCTTATACTAGATTATATTATACTACACTATAATAAAATAAAAAAAAAACATTTTTATGTTATTTTCAATTAAAATCGACATATTTTCAATTTATCTCCAAACTTTTCAAACTGAAATGTCAATTAACAACTGATTCAAAAGTGTTATCACGTCACGAAATGTCTGCAGAAACAGAAATATGTGAGAACGTGTTAACACTAGTCGAGATAAGAACCGTACGCGTCAGGTGTGATATCCATACAGTGACAGTAATGTGCATCGATACCATTGAAATCAATGTAAAATTATCTCTCACATATGGTCTTACCACGTGATTGTACGTGACGTGTCAGCAGTGTGCACGGGGCTTAAGGTATTACTCTGTAATTCTATTATGCTTTCTTTATGTAGAATAAAGTTAATTTAATATTTAACACTAAACCTACCAACACTTCATATATACCTATTTCTACCGCGACCGGTCAAATGACCGATCTTTTAAAAAAACTTATACTTTTACAATTAAATATTAGAAATAGTTAATTTGGTTTAAATAATAAATAAAAGATATTTTACAAAATGACAAAACAAATTTATTTCATTTTTTCATTTCATTATAAACATGAAAAGAAAATAAAATATAAAAGACAGTTTTATAGTTTCTTGAATTTACAAAAAAATGTGCATATCTTATTTATCTTCCCTGCATTTTTTACAAATTAATATGCTATTGATTTGCATAGTTTTCTTGTCTTTTCAATATCTTATTGGGCAAGTTTTTCGTACATTTGTAACTGAACTTACATTTGTTGTTATTTTCTATATATCTTCTTTTTCTTTCTGCTGCGATTTTTGAAATTCGGCGGTAAGTTCTTCAGCTAACTGGTATAAAAATTGCTGCCTCGAAATTGTTTCTCCGGTTGTTTCTTTATATAAAACCCACGCATTTATTCTAGCTAGGTCAAGAATATTGAAGAAAACCTATAGAGGCCATCTACGATATTTCGATTTCATGCTGTATTTTTTGCCAATTGAACCGTCATGTCTACACCGAATGTAGTGCTATTATAGAACTAATCGTTTCAGGTATACGCGTATCACTTTTTTCAATTTTTATAGAACTATGCTTTGAGCTTTGATATAAGCACTTTTTTATTTTGTTTACTTTTATAGATTGTAACAATACACTGATCTGATTTATACAGTTTTGTTGAGAACCGTGTCATATCATCTTTCGCTTTTTTAGCAAGTTTTGACAATTCTCTTTTGTTTCCGCGGATAGTTCAAACGGTAGTGTTTTTTTTTGCTAGCAGTTTTGTAGACAGTGATACACTCGTAAAAAGTATCTGTTGTAACGCTCCTTCCACATTCTGTAAATAGTTCTATCAGTTTGAGAACAACAAACTCCCCAAGCGGAACGGAAGATTCTCTTTTTTCATCCTTTCCAAAATATGTAAATTCATTTATAACGTTTGCTACTGACATCAGATGCTAGCTAGAATTTGATTCTAGACTTATCCGGTTTATTCAACATACATTGTGTAAATCTACATCTAGCTTTGGATGGAAACAGCTGTTCATCAACAGTCAAATTTTCACCAGGTTTGTAACAATTTTGAATATTCTCAATGAATCTGTCCCATACTTCAGAAATTAGAACAAATTTATCAGTTTGTAAACGTTGGATTCGTTGATTTTTTTATCGAACCAGATAAACTTCATAATTTCACTAAAACTATTCCTGCTCATAACTCTTAAAAAAATGCGGGACCCCATTTCTTGTTTCATAGATATAAAATGTCGAAATTTGTTACTTCAGAGCAATAAGTGCATATAATTTTGCAGCAGTTGTAGAATCCATTTAGTTCTCAACACTAGAAACACCTCTGCTTCTGTGCATGTTGCTTTATAGTTTACTTTTAGTATTAAGTCTTCAGAGTAAATAACTTAAATCCTTCCATCGGTCAAAATGACCGACTGCGCTAGGTAAGATAAGATACATATATTTCTCAGGAAAAAAAGAAACAAGAGGAGAAGTAAATATTGAAAAACTCATTGTATATATATTATAAGAAAAGTTGTAAAGTTAAATAACGATGTGATAATGTTGTATGTAGGAAACTGTACAAAAAATTTTGAAAACGGTCATTTGAACGGTCATGTTAGGTTTAATGTTAAATGTTATATTTGAATAATAATTAACTTTTCATTAAAATATAAATCATGTTCAAAGAAATCAATACATTCATTTAAAATCAATGTTTACTATGGAACAATGTTTTATAATACTAAAATGAATCGTTATATATTTGTTTAAACTCGGAAATAATTATTTTGTCAGCTTTACTCACTACATCTACTTATGAACCATCGTTGATACTTAACTGACAACATGCGACTTATTCATAAAAGAATAAGCATCGCGAATATATTAATAACATATATTTATATCTAATTACAATATATATATATATATATATATATATATATATATACCATAACAACATAAATATAAACGTGGTTAAGAACTAATTATTAACACTTTTAATATAATAATTTTAAAATACGTATTAATTAATGTTATTAGTACAAATATATTCATTTTAAATGTTGAATCTTTTTTCTGTTTTTATTGACAATCAATTCAATTAAAAACGTTATCAATGATATAGTTATGCCAACAAACCACAATATATAAACTCCTCCTAAATGACTATTCTTTAGTTTCACCGGTTCGTTGTCATTGTTTGCGTGGTGATTTAATGAAGAGTGAATACTTAGCTGAACTTTATTGTTTAAGTATTTTAAAGCGACCTGAAATAATTTAAAGTATTAGATCTTTATTTTTTTTAAAAAAAAAATGGATTTGTACATAATTGTCAAAATTGAGATAAAAATTTTACATTTTTTATATCAAATTAGAATAACATATTTTTAAATCAGTTCGAGATTGTTTCAGCGCTGTGTGCGCTTCAAGGATTAAGTGCGAGGTACAGAGACCTATAACTTAGGCAGATGATGACACTCTAAACCCACGATACAAGTATCAAAGAGAGCGGATGGCACAGATTGAGCAGTAGGAGATGTTGATTGCACGGTAGTGTGCGGGAGAGGGGAGCTCAGGGTGTGAGAGAAGCTCGCTGCCCACGACCCACAGCCCGCGCCGTGACCAAAACTCGTCCAATCAGGAGGAGGTCTACCCATCACAACGCCAGTAGCTTCGGCCGCCTGTAGCAGTACCACGGGTTGGACGAGTCGTAGGCGCCGAGGGTGTTAATCAGGGCGTTCTGGCTAGATGCGGACCGGCTGTACAGAGTGCGAGCTTGACAATGCACAAACTCGCAGAGTATAGGAATCCGGAGATCATTATGCAGAGTATTGTTCCGAACAAAATAGTGCGCGTCCGTGATGACGCGCAGTATCTTGTTTTGAAGTGCCTGCAATCGTTTGAGGGAAGCGGACTTGAAAGCCCAGGCTGGCACCGCGTACGTCATCACCGGCCGAGTAAATCTGGTGTAAAGCAGAACCTTACTACGCAGCGATAATTGTGACCGGTGGTTCAATAACGGGTATAGCCTGCCGAGTTGTCTAGTCGCCTTGTCCAGTTCATTGTCAGCGTGGCGTCTAAGCGTTAGTCGATTGTCGATCGTGACGCCGAGGTACTTGGCCTCGGCGACCCTGTCGATTGTCGTTTCATCGATGTGCAGGTCGGGAGGATCGACGTTTCTCTTCTTCGAAAATAGGAGCGCCTCGCACTTCCCAGCGTTAATTCTCATTCGCCAAATACCGTAATATTCGGCGAGATCATCGAGACGAAACTGTAGACGTGCGTGGAGCACACCTACCTTTCATGATGGGATGACAATGACGGTGTCATCCACTTATAGTGCAGTGGTCTGTCCCCTCGGCATGTCATTGACATAAAGACTGAACAGCACCGGAGCTACCACACTATCCTGCGGAACGCCAGCCTCCACGAGTTTGACACTGGACCCCCCTCCTCCACACGCACGTAGAAGCTGCAACCCGACAGATACGATGCTACTAAGTGGATCATACTATCGGGAAGACCAGCATATACGAGCTTCTGCAGAAGACCTGTATGCCAGACCTTGTCAAATGCTTTTTCAATATCTAGAAGAACGATGCCGGTCATACGCTTCTCATTGAAACCGCGGGTTATGTGCTCCGTCAGCCGCAAAACCTACTGAACAGCGCCGTGATCACGCCTGAATCCAAACTGCTCGTCGATCAAGTGCCCTGAAGCGGACACGTGATCGACAATCCTCCTGTTAAGGGTTCTCTCGAACACCTTAAATTACGTCGCTATGACGCTTTTATAAAAAAAAAATGATAATTCCAAACTATCCCGTCTTTTGTGATATTTTCTATAAAACAGTTTGAATATAATTAAATGTCATACGTACCTGTTGTTCCCAAATTGCTGGCAAACCTGAAGCATGAAGTCGTCCTAATAACGCATTGAAATATTCAATATGGGGCGAACTTTTACGTGCCATAAAAACAACACGTTCCCAATAAATATCTTGAGACATAATTTGTAAAAACGGTACCGTATCCTCTGTAATAAACTCTCCAACTGCAAAATAACCTGTAATATAAAATAAAAGAATTAAATAAAGTAATTCAAATAAATCATAAAAAATAATTTTCAACACTGAATTTTTAATCAAATTGCATAATTTCAATTTTTTTATAATAATCGGAAGAAGATTTGACAATTTTCAGAATAGATAAAGATTGATAAAGAAACGATAAAAACAATTTTGACAAAGCAATTAAATATTAGAAATAAAGGGATGAAACAGTGAAACGCTCTATTTTGTTAAATTTATTGATAACTAACTATGAACCCTGAATCTTTCAGTATAATCTACGGATCAAACATCAAAACATCCAATGGATACTTACCACTTACTTACCATCGTTCCGTTTAAAGAAAGAATGAATGATTTGATCAAAAATCAAGACTAGTTTTCTTTGATTACCCTATTATTATTTTTCATGAATTTTCTCCGACGAATCAAATTGTTAATCACACACTATATTGTGATTTTAGAAAGGTCTTATAAAAATATCAAAAAGTACAGTTTAGTGACTGGACAAATTATTTTTGCGCAATAATAATGCTATTTATTTCGTATACTTAACAATATACTTAACGAAAAATCTGATCATACCGTTGGAACACGCAAATTATTGGCCATATCTGATCATTGAACCTTTTCATATTTCCGAAAATTAAAATTCCTTTCAAAAAATACCCGGTTGAGAACTTAAAAGACATTCAAAAAAACACAAAGCAACAATTAAGGTAGGTATTTTTCTAGAACTTCCTATGCTGGTTAAGATTATTTAAATAGCAATGAAACATTACATAGACGTAAATAGAGATGATTTTAACCGGACAAACATTGAAATTGAATTTAAAATAATGAATGAGAAAAAGGCTATCCATGTCTTGTAAAATTAATTTAATTTCTAATCTAAAGTTTGTGATAATTTCACTAAATAAAAAAAGATGTAAATATATGAATATCTGCTTCTTATTAATTAATAACTATACCGAAAGTGTAATTACCTCCAGGCAATCTTTCCATCGAAATTGCATAATCTCTCGTTTTCGTTCTCCTTCGCAGTTCTGGTTCGTCCAATACTATAAATCTGTTTTTTAATGTTATATAATTCGGCTAAAATAATAATAATATTTGATGAATATTTTTTCTTAGATTCAGTAAATTAAAATGTATAAAATAATAAATCTTGTACTATAAATCAACTTTTAATTATATTTTATTAAAAAGTGGTAAATAAGAACAACATTTACATTATTATACAGTATTACTAAAGATCAAAATAAAAATATATAGGGACAATACATAAATGTCCATATTTTGATCCAAATTACTTTTATACATAAAACGTATTAACTTTTAATAATAATATTCACATTTTTGTGAAACAAATATTTTACAAGAAAACGAAATCGAGGCTTAATGAAAACCAGTTCAAAATAACAAAAATAAATCATAATCCAAAACAGTGCTTTCCGGTATTATTTGTATTTCGTCACATTACTACGAGAGATTATTTCAGTTATCTTCTAAAAATATGTTATCTATTTACTTTTCTTGTTTTTAAACACACAAAAAACATCTTCTCTTCTCGGTATTTGATTGTATTATACTGTGTACTCATGTGATGAACATTATCATACTGTGTATATACAAAGTATTATTTATTTTTGTTTAATTATACGTTGCGTTATGTTTTTTTCGCATAAATTACTTTTGTATGTTTTGTATTTTGTATATTTAAAACAATATTTTATTTTAATTGTAATTAAATAGAATCTGAATCTAAAACTAATAGTTAACACAAATATGAATAAATTATATATTACAAACATTCATATATTTTTTTGTATATAAGCATATATATATATATAACAGGTGGGCTGAAAAGTTCGTAGGCTGACACATAAATGGCGCTACTAGTATCAAATCCATATGATTTTTAGTTAGCCCTAACCTTCAAAAGACGCGTGTATAAATTTGACAGCTGTTGCACTATTAGTATCTGAGTTACAGCATTTTTAGTGAAAGAACACTAGTTAGGCTTCAGTTTCGGCGATTACCTCTTCATCGGAGCAAAATTTCCGTCCAGCGAGCATCCTCTTGAGGTCTGAGAACAGAAAAAAGTCGCTGGGGGCCAGATCTGGAGAGTACGGTGGATGCGGAAGCAATTCGAAGCCCAATTCTTGCAATTTCGCCATCGATTTCATTGATTTGTGACACGGTGCATTGTCTTGATGAAACAGCACTTTCTTCTTCTTCAAATGAGGCCGCTTTTTCGCGATTTCGTCTTTTAAACGCTCCAATAACGCTACGTAATAGACGCTGTTTATGGTTTTTCCCTTTTTAAGATAGTCAATGAATATTATACCTTGAGTATCCCAGAATACTGATGCCAGAACCTTGCCAGCCGACTTTTGCGTCTTTCCACGCTTTGGAGTCGGTTCATCACGTGCAGTCCTCTCGGCTGACTGTCGATTGGACTCCGGTGTGAAATGATGGAGCCATGTTTCATCCATCGTCACATATCGACGCAAAAATTCGGATTTATCACGATTGAACAGCTCCAAACACTCCTCAGAATCATCGATTCGTTGTTGTTTTTGGTCGATTGTGAGCTCGCGCGGCACCCACTTTGAACAGAGCTTTCGCATATCCAAATATTCATGCAAGATATGACCGACACGTTCCTTTGATATCTTTAGGGTCTCAGCTATCTCAATCAACTTCACTTTACGGTTATCAAACATTATTTTGTGGACTTTTTTGATGTTTTCGTCGGTAACAGCCTCTTTGGGGCGTCCACTGCGTGCATCGTCCTCGGTGCTCATTTTGCCTCGTTTAAATTTAGCAAACCACTTCTCTACGGTTGATTTTCCTGGTGCAGAGTCCGAATAATGTTTATTAAGCCAAGCCTTGGTTTCAACAGTATTTTTTTTCGCCAAAAAGCAATGCTTTATTAACACACGAAATTCCTTTTTATCCATTTTTTCAAGGTAACAAAAGTTCTTTCACTAAAAATGCTATAACTCAGATACTAATAGTGCAACAGCTGTCAAATTTATACACGCGTCTTTTGAAGGTTAGGGCTAACTAAAAATCATATGGATTTGATACTAGTAGCGCCATTTATGTGTCAGCCTACGAATTTTTCAGCCCACCTGTTATATATAGCCCTGTTTCGGTACGAGAGGGAACAATTTATAGAATAGAAACGCCCATTTAAAGCGCTCCGGCGTTCGTTATTCGGTGTCCTTTATCCTTTACGAAACAACAGGGAGCACTATTAGATTGGCAGAAAAATAATTGCGGTTACGATATTCAAATTTACATACAATTTTCCATTTGTGATCCAGAAAAGCATCGTTTGTTTTACGAACAGTTTTTGCTGATTTACCACCCGTTTTGAACTTATACAAAAAAAATGCTCTTATTTGCTTATTATCCACCTTTAATTCAATAGACCAATTTGAAGCAAAATGAATAATAAAACCAATGTCTTTATTACCAAATTGCAGACCGAAAATTCATTTTAAAATTATATTAACATAAATCCGATGAAATTACACTTTCATTGAAAAAAATAAAGTTAAAATTCAGAAAACTAAAACCGCAATTATTTTCCTACCAACCTAATAATTAACTATTACAGGTTTATTAGGTTGGTAGAAAAATAATTGTGGTTTTTGTTTTCTGAATTCTCCAGCCTTCCAACAGTTCTGGATCACTTAAAACAGGTAAGAAAATTTTAAAAAAAATGTATATAAATTTGAAGGTTATAAACCGGAATTATTTTTCTACCAACCTGGTAAATAAATTTATCTAAATAATTTAATAAATTTATTAAAAAGTGTGTACACATATTCAGGCATTATAGCAGAAGGTTAAACTATTATTCTATATATAGTAAAAACTATAACTGTATGACACTATTCACTATAACTATATTATATATAGTTATAGTGAAGGTTATAACTATTATTTATTTCTATATAGTAAAGAAATATCTTAAGAACTAAAAAAATTCAGATTACTATTTATATTCCGCATAGTAATTTTGTAAGATACGTAGAGCAACTGAAAAATTTTGCATGTGAGCTCATAACTCTTGACTAGCTTGAGATTTTGAAATGTAACAAAAAAATAAAGAAAGCTTAAAATAGAAAAGTTTAAATCAACTCAAATGGTCACAAACTCACATTTTCGACTTCATCATATTTCAATATATCGTAGTGAATTCATAGTGCATCGTCTTTCCAAAAAGTTTACTAAATAAATATATTACCTATAACAGAAGATAGGT
Source organism: Acanthacorydalis orientalis (assembly GCA_034766995.1). Lineage (NCBI taxonomy): Eukaryota > Metazoa > Arthropoda > Insecta > Megaloptera > Corydalidae > Acanthacorydalis > Acanthacorydalis orientalis. The sequence goes on along the minus strand of CM068318.1, from coordinate 27,799,114 downwards.
GCCGTAACCTTGTCACAAGGGCACTGGGAGGTATTCTAGTGACTGCCGCTTTTCTTCGGAGTCAAAATAATCGACACAAGTTTCATTTTCGGCGACTTTACACAGCAGAAAAACATTACTTCAATTTTGTTCTGTTGCAAACATTTTCGACAAATTTCGAATCTTTTGGCTTTCATTTCTGAAGTCAATTTTGCAGTACTTAACGAACATAAATATTCCTGAGCCTAAAATGTATACGAGAAAGTCTACTCTTTTTATAGAAATTCTAAATTTTGCAGCAATAGTACTCCGACGCATCCGACGACATTTTTGAATAAAGAACCGACACATAGTTGATGAATTTATCATTTGCCGTGACGATATTCCCAAACGACGTTCATCTTTTAAATCGACATTACAATAACTAATAGCAAATATATCCTCACATTTATCACCATAAACATTTAATAACATCGATGAGTTTTATGGGTGATATGTTTACAGGTATTGGAAATTTAATGAAGTCACGTTGCTAAAGTAATATACAAGGGTCGTTTGATGAGTTTTGGTAAATTTCCATAAGATGGCGCCAGCATTCATTTGGTCACATCACTGCTATCAATTGGCATTTTTCAAACTAACAGCCAGAAGCGACGCGTTGTTCACGTTCTACAGATGTTTGAAGCGAGCATTGTAGCAATTGCCACAAAAATGGGAAAAAATTAATTCCGTGTAGAGATAAAACACTTTTATTTAAAAAATGTGGACCGCCGCCCAGATAAAAGCGGAGTTGGATGAATTTCACGGAGACCAGCGTTGAAGACGGTTTATTTCTGTATAAATGAGTTTCAATGTGACCAAATATGCACTGAAGATGAATCGCACTTTAGACACCCAATTAAGGTCATTACAATGGATATCATTTAAAAAATCCATGGTATCGTTATGGAAGACCTTCGAGTGAAAATGTGCGAGATAGTTGAGACTGTAGTTATCTCAACTGAATAAGTGCACAATATCCTGCACGAAAAATTGCACATGAAAAAGCTGTATGCGCGATGGATACTGCGATTATTGACTGAAAACTCACACGAAAGGACATGTCAACACAGTCTTGGGCGATGTTAAATCGCAATTCGCAGGCCTTTTTGCGTCGATTCATCACCGTGGATGAAACATGTATTCACCACTTCACATCAGAGTCGATGTAGCAGTCAAAGCAGTGGACAAGGCCTGGTGAAAGTGCGCCGAAGAAGGTAAAGATCCTGTTGTTGGCTAGGAAGGTGATGGCCACTGTTTTTTTTTGTGATTCCGAAGGAATCATCCTGATCAACTACTTAACGAAAGGAAAAACGATAATATGAACCTATTGTGCAACCATTATTGGACCGTCTGAAAGAAGAGCTGAAACAAAAACGGCCAAGATTGGCGCACAAAAAAGTGCTCTTTCACTAAGACAACGAGCCGTCCCACAAATCAATCTTCTCAATAGAAAAATAGCCGAAATTCGGCTTCAAATTGATTCTCATCTACCCTATTTTCCGAACTTGACCCCGTGCAACTTCTTCCTCTTCCCAAGCTTGAAAATTTGACTAGGCCGGAAGAAATTCTCGTCGAATGAAGATGTCATCGCCACCGTCAATGCACATTTTGTAGTCTTTGACAAAAGCTACTTTGACGGCATGAAAAAATTGGAAACTCTCTGCATCAAGTGTATACCCTTCAATTGAGACTATGTTGAAAAATAAAAACGTTTTTTCCAAAACTCGTTGTTTAATTTGCTTTTTTACCATACTTATCAAATGACCCTCCGTACTCTCTAGTATTGTTAACGTCGTAGCAGAATCAATGCTGTATATCAAGACAAATATTAACACATTGAAAGCAGCAGCAGAGAGTATCAAAAGAACTTCTGATCGTTCTATTTTCTAAAATTTCTGCGATTGTCTTCAATAGTTTAAAATGGAGAAGAACAAAAAAAAAGTTGGTTAGACTGTTAGTTCTTTACAAGTTTCCGTATTTGTAATTGATAGATATTGGAAATTTGTACACGTTATAAAGTCTTTCTATTTATAATTTGAAATAATTATAGACAAAGACAAAAATGACAAATAATTTTGCCGTTGTTTTTATTGTGAAATACAAAGCAGTGCTTCAGGAAACTCTGCCGCTACCCTCTGTTTAATCCCAGTGTAACATAACGTCTAGTTCATTGTTTTATGTATAGGAGTGCCAAACACTAGGCCTATAACTCTTGCCTTGGATAAAACATCAGGGAAGATGTAATACTTTGGAAATGTTTTAATTCGCAAGAAGATATATGGAACCGGCGAGCTTCAGGCGCAACAGAATTGATTACTTTTTACCGATCCATCTCCTGCGTTGAATCGGTCATGACCTTCGTATCTATAACTCGAGGGACACGATCCGCGTGCACAAAGTTTTCTACGTCTTTTCTTTCAAAAATTATGAGCTCGTGTACAAAAAAATGTAATTACTCTGTGTAATAATAATAAATGTACTACTTGCAACGTAACTTAGTTTTTAAAAAATATTTTTTTTAGTAAGATAATTTTTTTATTTATTTTAATCTTACCTGCGTTGCTTCTAAAATTGAATAAACCCATGCTTGGTCCGATGAACCCCATTGTAAACCGCTTTCTACAAGGTCATCTATAGTATTGATCGGTTTCTCGTACCTAAAAATAGATCAAACTGAAAGTACCTCAGTATATTTCAATAAACACTATATATATACTATTTCACTTTTAATCCTTCCAGTATATTATACAATAAGAATCAAAATTAAACAACAACAATATATACATATATATATATATATATATATATATATATATATATATATATATATATATATATATGTGTGTGTGTGTTTATTAAACAACAACAATCTTTATTTTTTAATATTAGATTTTCTGGAAGATTATAACATATGTCATTTCATAACCACCATTGTGAATCCAATAGTTGCCTTTATTTAATAAAATTACGTGTGTAAATCTATCCATCTTCATATTATATTATAAGCATATATGTTTAAATAATAAAAATAACAATAAACATTTTAGCTATTTCTAATACATAAAATATTCAGTATTTCAAATTTTGAATAAAGATTGAATTTGATAGTATTTTGTATGTAAATTATTTTAAAACTATTCGGTCAAATCAATACTGTATTATTTTGAACCAACTATGTATTTATTTCTTGTATAATATATTTTTTGCTCGATTTTACTCTTACTACTTTCAATATGACATCCAATGCAAAAATTGAATTAGAACTTATAAGTAATAGGAAAATGCTTGAATTCAATTATCTCAGAACTTTAAAATTGTAATTAACGTTAGTAGCGTTCTACACGAGGCGGCTGAAGACAAGCTTATAACTCTAATATGGTTTGAGATATTAAAATAAAAAAAATGCTTAGAATGTAAGCGTTCAAATAATGTGTTTATTTTTCAACATAATCACTATTATTATCAATACATTTTTGTCAAGATATAACATTTTTATTCATTTTGTCAGTGAGGAAATCTATTTTTTGTTCCATTTTCTCCATACAATCCTTCACGACAGCTTTAAATTGGTTGTTAGAGTCAAGTACTTCCTTTAAGAACAAGTTTTAATGTCAGGACTAGGAAAAATTAAGATAGTGTCGGAACTGAACTGTAAGTAGAATGTGGGAAGATTTAAAATGTATTCCACTCTAAGGCTTCCTGGATGAATTATGAAATATATGGGCCTCATATTGCGACCAAACTAGAATTCGATTATATCTAAGTGAAAGTTATTGCAAAGAATCGAAGAGAATAAACACCATTTTTTTCACTGAAAGAATGAAGGATGGACGATGAAAAATCAAGAATGAATGAAATAAAGAATAAAAAATTATTACTCATTAAAAAAAATATATTGGCGATAATGAAAATTATTTTGAAAAATAGATATATCATTTGCAACATTATATTCTAAGCATTTTTTAAAATTTTTTGTTTAATCTCAATACCCCAAAGCATTCAAGAACAATGAACTTTTATGCAAAATTTTCCCGCCTCTCGAAGTATGACAATTTTATAAATTTACATGTTTTACAAGTTTAAAAAAAGAAAATAATATTATTAATCCATTAAAAAAATAGTTTCAGTACACAAAAAAAATATGTCTATATCGAATAAAATCGAAAATGAGAATAACCTAAATTAGTAGCTTTTAAACATCTTTCCAAACCACATATTTTTATATTCAAACATACAAACTTATGTTCTGCATAATATAGATAGATGTTTGGGTTTTAGGGGCGCGTCGACAACTAAAGTTCTTGCATAAGAAATAATCGCTACTGTATTTTACCATTGTACATATCTTATTCAATACCATTTCAATTCTGTTCATTAAACTATCATTAAATTCTTGTTTTCTACCATGCCTTTAGAAAACATGATCTCAACAGTAAAATTAAGAATAGGTGTCCATTTTTTACATTTGGAGACATTTTTAATTTAGAATTTTTCGAAATTTAATAAAATGTTAGTTGCGTTTAAATTTAAAGCATTAGAAAAAGTTATATTTTGAAATTGCATCAGAGTTGTGATTAATTAGAAGATCCTCTTAGAGAAATATATCACTGTAATGTATCAAAAATGTATCACTTTAAAACATTTTTTGCTTCCAAGCTTTTCAGGTTCATTGAAAATAAATTTTACAATCATTTTTAAAATGCAAATAAAAAAATTTTCTGAATTATGTTTAATTAAAAAAAAAACAAGTGATATTTTTTTATTAACTGAATCAAAAATTCCCACAAACACTTCAGACAATCTAATATTTATTATAATATTTTATTAATTACCTTGGAATTGTCATACTGCTTGCAAGTCCGCTGCTATAACTACATGTTAATAGCAAACTAAGTGTTAACATCCAAATCAATATATATTTAAACCCAGTCATATTTGTGACCATGGTGTCAGGTACTGGTTGTAATAAAAATAAGCCAAATACTACAAAAATTGAACTAGTCAGCGTATTATAAGTTCTGTAAATAATAAATATTTATCATTTAAGTATTATATCAACGAATTAAAAAATGCAAAGAAAGTAGTACACTATTTTAAATGTAGTGCTGATTTATTGCCTGCTGTGTCCATTATACAAAGTAGCATAATCAAACTCTTAAAGTTTTCTTTTTAAGCGTACAGAAATGTATAAGTATTTTTAACCGTATCCTGATTATATATATATATATATATATATATATATATATATATATATATATATATATATATATGTATATATATATAGGACGTTGCTTTGAAAGCCCCTGTTGACATGTACGTATACTGTGGGGAGTTACAGATGTCTCTTACGTCATTTTGAAGTGTGAACATTTCCCACTAAAATTCAATCATCAGACGCTATCCTGAGGACTTGTTTATACAAGTGCTTTTTTATAATCGAATTAAAATAGAACACGATAAGTTGTTTTTCCGATGTGTACTTCTACACTACTTTGATTTGAAAAAATGCAACTGAAGCTCATCGATTGTTTGAGAAAACTTATTGTTAATCTGCTCCATCGGAAACAGTATGTAGAGATTGGTTTCGACGATTCAAATGTGGTGATTGTGACATTCACGACAAACAAAGGCCAGGTCAATCGAAAAAGTTCGAAGATGAACAACTGCAAACTATATTGGAGGAAAACCCTGCTGAAACACTCAAAGAATTGGTTCAACAGCTTGAAGTCGATAAATTAACCATTTCAAGACGTTTACAAGCCATGAGAAATATCCAAAAAGAAGGGAGATGGCTGCCACATGAATTGACCAAAAATACCATTTTTAATCGTTTAAACATCTCGATTTCTTTGCTTGTAAGGCATAAAAAGAAGAGTTTCTTGTGGTGTATCGTGACCGGTGATGAAGCATGGATCTATTTCGACAACCCTAAACGCAAGAAATCATGGGTTGACCCTGGCCAATCATCAACGTCAACACCAAAGCGAATCATTCACAATCACAATGCAATGCTCTCTATTTGGTGGGATATGGAGGGTGTTGTGTATTATGAACGTTGAAACTGAAGGAAACAATCACTGTCGAACGTTATCAAAACAATTGGAGCGTTTGAATGATAATTTGATCCAAAACCGGCCATCAATTATATCAATTCGCCGAAAAGTGATTCTCCTCCATGACAACGCTCGGCTCCATGTTACTATAGCCGTGAAACAAACACTGATGGAGCTCGAACGGGAGATTCTCCCGCACCCAGCGTATTCTCCGGACCTGCCGCCATGCAATTACCATCTGTTCCGAACGATGCAACACGCTATGGAAGATACACATTTCCTTAACTACAGAGAAGTCGAAAATTGGGTTGTTGAATGGATTGACTCAAAACACATACCATTTTTCGTCATGGAATTCAAATTCTGCCATAAAAATGGGAAAAATTCATAGCTTTCGAAGGTAAATACTTTGATTAATGTATTCACATATTTTGTTATTGGAATAAATGCTCAAAAACACAAAAAAACAGCGAGTTTCAATGCAACCTCCTAATATATATATATATATATATATATATATATATATATATATATATATATATATATATATATATATATATATATATATATATATATATATGTATATATATATATATATATATATATATATATATATATATATGTATATATAACAATAAATAAGAATATAGAATATGCCAAAATACTCGTATGTAAATTATATCATAAAAAATGATAAAATTTACTTTTTTTAATATAAAAATCAATAGAAACATTAATTTTCGTTTACTTTATGGAAGTGCATGTGCTTCATAATAACAATCATAAATAAATGTTATTTAGGTATCGTATTTGTAAATATTCAATATACAATAGCCAATTGCGCAATAGTGGAAAGAATACATTTGTGATTTTAAAAATTATTTTTATTGAAAATTTATAATTTCAATTAAAACTTATACAAATAATGTGGTCGGATAATGTGGTTAAATAAACTAATATAATTAGTATATAATCTAATTAACATACTAATATAATTTACTTACTTGTTTTCTTTGTCGTATTTATTCTGGAGACACATTTGTTTATGGAATTTTCGGTAGTAATAAATCATCGATGAAATATATGTAACAAATTTCACACTAATTATACAAAATAATGCACTGAGAATAACCATTAACCATAATTTCGCTTGGAAAGGAAATAGTGGTCCAAAAAAACTTGTTATGCGTCTAAAAAAAATATTTATATAAAAGAAAGTATTTTGAATTTTCTATTTTATTCAAACATATAAAAATAATTTAGAATATTTTTCCTGATTTTTAATCACTTACTAAGTACTTTTGTAAAGGAAAAATTCAATATTATATCTAAAAACGACATTTCCGCATTATTCTAAAAGTAAATTTTAGACTGCTTCATAAATGATTTAAAAAATATTGAAAAATTTAGAATTATTATGTTAATAGTAAAAGTGATTTAATTTTCTATTAAAAGTGCAAATTACTGTAATTCAATTAATATATATATATATATATATATATATATATATATATATATACATACATACATATATACGTGTGTATATATATATATATACATATATATATATATATATATATATATATATATATATATATATAATAATAATAATATTACGAGTCAATATTGATTACTGAATATTAGGTAACCAAGAAAGTTATATCACTGTTATAACGTACAATAATTCCAAGAATTGTTTACACTTGTTATCGGACAAAATTCCGAGAATTGTTTATCAGTAATATAAGCATGTTTTTTAAATGAATCCCGAACTGTTCACTTTAATTTAAAAACTAATTCTGACCCTTAAAATGAATAATAATGTAGTACGTTTGGAGAAAACACAGTTACATCAAGAATGGCGCAGAAATGGTTTAAACAATTTTCTGCCGGAGATGAATCCATTAAAGATGAGACCAGATCAAGCAGACGATTAAATTTAAATATCGACGAATCGGTGACAATGATTGAAACAAATTCCAGTTTAACGTGTCAACAGCTTGCAGAATTGTTCATAGTAAGTGACGAAACAATACGGAACCATTTACACAAAATAGGAAAGAGGTGCAAGTTAAGTAAATGGGCACCACACGAGTTAACTCCCAATAACAAATTACAGCGTCTTACAATCTGTATATCTCTTATTTCACGACTAAAATCAGAGAACTTTTTGGATTATTTATTCCAACTACAAACGTTCTCACCACTGGCTCTCATTAGGTGAACTTGTCTCACAAAGTCCTAAATGAAAGTTAACATCGCGAAAACTTCTTTTCTGTGTTTGGTGGACTTCAAAAGGAATTATTCACCATGAATATCTACGAGTGGATCAAACCCTCACGGAAAACATTTATAGTGAACAACTCCAACGAGTACACGATGCATTAAAACAAAAACAGCCAGCACTTGTAAATCGTAAAAAAGTTTTATTTTTGCAAGATAACGCACGACCACACGTTGCAGTAGAGACCAGAACAAAAATTATGAATTTAGGGTGGGAGATCCTCTCTCATGCCCCGTATTCCCCAGACATATCTCCATCAGATTATCGCTTATTTTTATCTTTGGACAATCGTATGCGTGGTAAACAGTTTAATAATGAAGAAGAATTAAAAATGGAGGTGTCTACATTTTTTGAAAATAAAAATAATCAGTTTTATAAAAATCGAATTTATAAATTATCTTCTCGCTGGGAAAGGGTTGTTCAATGCGAAGGTGGATATTTTGATGAATAAAGTTATTTTATGTAAAAATACACAAGTGTTTTTTTCTCAATTCAAAAACGACAGAACTTTTCTCTCCTTTAAATATTAAAAATAACAACCTATTGGTTCAAACGAACGAGACTTAATTAAACTAAATATGATTTTTTCAATTTTTTTTATAATATTATTTTTATACACAATCTTTTGATTCAGTATTTAAAGTATATCTTATAGATACTTACTGGGGATATATAATTGCATGATGGGGAATATACAATCGCTACATGTTAAATTTAGTTATAATTAATTAAAATTTTGACAGTAAAAAAATATCAAGTTTTTTAATTAATGGGAAGATTAATATTGTTTTAAATTCAGTTAAATAAGTCAGTCAGTTAATTAAAAATATTACAAAATCTTCCTTGCTTCTACTTATTTTTTCAAAATAAAGTAAGCAATAATGGTAATGTATATAATTATATCTCAAGCTTGTTTATTTTTGCATATATTCTATTAGGCTGGTAGGAAAATAATTGCGATTTTTGTTTTCTAAATTTTAACCTTCATTTTTTTAATAAAAGTGTAATTTCATCGTTTTTATGTATTATTTTAAAGTGCATTTCTTGGTCTGTATTTTGGTAACATCGATATTATTTTTTTATTAATTTTATTTCAAATTCGATTATTGAAGTAAAGATGGAAAATAAGAGCAATTATTTGTACGAGTTCAAAATGGGCGGTAAAGCAGCAGAAACTGCTCGTAAACGAAGCGATGCTTTCGGTGTGGGTACTTTTAAGGAACGTACTGTCCAATGGTGGTTCCAAAAATTTCGTGCTGGCGACGAGAACCTTGAAGATAAATAAGGTCGCGTGCGTCCTTCTTCAGTTCAGAACGATCGACTGAAGGCGTTAGTTGAATCAGAACCACGCATAACAATTTTAGAGTTTACACAAAAGTTAGGCGTTAATCATCCAATAGTTTTGGATCACTTAACACAGCTAGGACAATCAAAAAAGCTTGACAAATGGGTGTCGCACGAACTGAACGAAAACCAAAAAATCGCCGTTATGAAGTTTGTTCTACGCTTCTTTAACGCAACAGAAACGATCAATTTTCCAATCGTATTGTAACGTGCCATGAATTGGATCCTTTATGATAACAGAAAGTGATCTGTACAATGGTTGGACAAAAATGAGGCCCAAAATCATTTCGCGAAACCGAAATTACACCAAAATAAAATTATCGTGAATGTTTAATGGTCTGCGTTCGGTATAATCCTTGTTATAATACAATGTTTTGAATCCTGGTGAGACCAATACAGCTGAGAGTTATTGTCATGAAAGCGACAAAATGCATCAAGAAATGCGACGTCTGGTCCTTGCACTGGTCAATTGAAAAAGTTCAATCCTGCTGCATGACAATGCACGACCACACGTAGCATAATTGGCCCTTCAAAAGTTGAATGAATTGGGCTATGAAACATTTACTCATCCACCGTACTCACCAGACATCTCATCAACAGATTACAATTTCGACAACCTCTTACAGGGTAAGGTCTTCAGCAACCAAACTGCTGCCAAAAGTGCATTTCATCAGACAATTCAATAAAATGTAAGAATCTGTGCGAACATGTGTGTGTATGTATGAATGAGTAATTAAAGATGTGTACGAGTGTGCTAAGAAGTGTAAGGGATGCGAGCAGGGTGGTCGTCATGGCGACGGACGACTGATGAAAGCAAGGTGGTCGAGATGGCGACAGATGAGTGATACGAGCGATTGGCGTTAACGGGGGTCGGGTAGTCGACCTTGGGACTCGCGTGGAACATGACGTGTTGGCTTAGCGTGTAACTTTCTTATTGTTGTGTATCAGTTTTATATAACATTATATTAATTTATTCATTAAATATTCACTTTTGTCTGAATTGAAGTTTATTCATCTTGACAAACCAGAAACTCCTTACAAAAAGAAAGAATTGAAACTTGAACAATAAGTAATTTACTAAGATCACAACTACCAAAATCTGCAACATATGATAATGTACAATGAAAAAACCATTCATCGACATCCCATGTAATTAAATAAGGAAATAATGGACTAAATTTGAAATTGTTCGATCAAATTATGGAAAGATTTTAAATTTATTAAATTTAAAACTATACCATTTCATGCTTTTCATTAGAATGGTATAGTGCTGTTCACCGTTTTGTAAGCGGTATCTTATTCAGAGTAAATGAATTGTAAACTTTCTAGATGAAACAATCTTCAAATTGAAGAACTGAGTCAATTTCGATCAATTTTTTATTAGTCAAGATAAAATCTTCATGAAAGAAGTCAAGAACAACTTAATGGTCCAAAAATTGTTGCTTGGACTGAAATTAAAATATGAGCGCAGTTCTGTCACACTTGTTTTATTATCACTAGAAAGAGTTTTTTGTAAATTTTGGAAATTATTGTTTCTTCTAAAATAATAACCTGTTCTCACTATAACAGCACAACTTTCATTTAGTAATAATATCTATCTTCGTTTCATCGACGTATGTCTTGCTAGTGTGAAGAATCTTGAAAAGTGAAGCTTTTTCATAGAATTGAAGAGATTGAAATTGTCTCCAAGAACAAATTGAAAAGAAATATATTTGAATGATGATAGATATGTGAATTTATAAAAATATATCAAAGCACTCTAATTTATATAATCAACATGAAAGATTTCATTTTAAATAATTTTTGTTAAAAAAAGTGATTTTATTTAACAATTGACTTTTTACTCCCAGTGTATTATATTTAATTAATTAAATAAATGTTTTTGGTTATTTACGACGATATTCCATCTTTCTGTAACTTTTTTATATTTTTCTCGGCGAAGAATATAAGCTTAAATTTAAAGATATTCTCAACAACAGTTTTCTAAATTAAAAACTTATTAAGATTTTTTGATAAATAAATGAACAAAAAATTAAAACGGCACGAAATCTCAAATGGTAAACATAATATTAGGTTGGTGAAAAAATAATTGCAGTTTACGACCTTCAAATTCGTATACATTTTTTAATTTAAGTGGTTTCAAGTGGTCCAGTACAGTTGGATGACTAACGCCTACTTTTGTGCAAGTTCTCGAATTATTGTAAGTGGTTTTAATTCAAATAACGCCTTCAGTTGATCGTTATGAATTGGAAAAGGACGCCAGCGACCTTCTTTATTTTCAAGGCTCTCGTCCCTAGCATGAAATTTTTAAAACCACCATTACACTGTACGTTACTTAACAGTAATCACACCAAAAGTATTATTTATTTTACGAGCATTTCTGTTACTTTACCACCCGTTCTGAGCTCATACAAGAAAATTGCTCTTATTTGCTTTTATTCCATCTTTATTTCAAAAGCCTAATTTGAAGCAAGATCAATAATAAAACTAAAGTGAATCTTACCAAAATACAGATCGAAAAATGTACTTTAAAATGATTTTAACATAAACTCGATGAAATGGTAATTTCATTGAAAAAATAAGGTTAAAATTCAGAAAACAAAAGCCGCAGTTATTTTCCTACCAACCTAATACAAACCCGATATTAATATTATTAATATTCGAAAGTAATTTTATTTCATACCTAGAAACAGGTACAAGGCAAGTGACACCAGTCCTTAAGACTGCTTTGGAATAATCTAGATAGTTGAATTCATGTTCCCATGCATATAAAGATCCTGCAAAAAATAATGGCAAATATATCAATAGGAAAATATATATATATATATATATATATATATATATATATATATATATATATGTGTGTGTGTGTGTGTGTGTGTGTGTATGTCTACTCAATTTATTTATTACTTGTGAAATATCGTTTTTATTAAATTTAATTTAAATAATTAAATTTCATTGAAAAATGATTTTTTTAAAGAATATGTTTATTTTTTGAAATATTCTTTGCCTATTTGATTCACATTTATTAGTATTATTCAGAAACGATGGAACTTCTTTAAATGAATAAACTCATTGAAGTCTTTTAAACAATAATCAACATTTGTAAAGTAGTAAATACAGCTCTAGGTGACGTTTAATATGAGTTAAAATAATGAGATCTCTTCATGAGATTCATTATCAGTCCTAAATGAGACCTAGCTAAATATATATATATATATATATATATATATATATATATATATATATATACTTGCTAAGTGTGAAATTTAGACGCTGAGATATTTTTGATATCTTTCCTAAAATACTATACAATGCACCGCGGCGCGTTAGCGGCTATTATAAATACATCATTAGAAAGGTTATTATTCTAAGATTTATTTTTCTGTTTCACTTCAATGGCTCAAATTATTCTTGAGGTTTAAAATCATATGTACATTTTTTTAACCACCTCTCAGACTTACCAAACGCTAATTCAGCAGTTCCATCTAATAATGTTCCCATTAAATCAATTCCTGTCCAGTTTGAATACACTGCGCCCCAGAAATTATCAGTTATTACAATTTTTGGTGTACAGTTAATTCTTTTAGCATATTCTAATGCTATTCGACCATCGGTACCATCAACGCTTGCTGGTCCAGCTACAAAAATAAATATTTAATAATATTTCGTTCTAAAACTATTTTTTATTAATGACTTGTATACTTATATATAATAGATTTTTTTAACATTTTCTATAAATATCTTATATTTGTTTATTCTAATTTATAATAAATGATTAAAAAAATATTTATATTAAATAGAAGCTCATCCGTGTTTACATTGCTAAATTTGTAGCGTTTATAAAAGATGAAAAAAAAGTAAATACAAAAATATACTGCATTTTTTAATTATATAACTACCATATTGCTTTGAGGATATATTCACAAAGTAATACATGAGATTATGGATATAAAATAAATAGAATATTTATTTAATAATCATGTGTATTAACATCAAAGCCAAAAAAATTAATATTTCTGTGTCTTATAATCATTAGAAGAAAACTTCACAGGATTATTTAATATATTCCACAATTTGTCTCTAATTGAGAAAATTACAATATTAACCAATACACTACTGAACGAAAAAACATAAACGTTTAGTTGCAGTAAGATCATTCAATCACCCATTGAATTAAACTACATCAATCAAATGTCGTTATTGGTTTACTAAGTCATCGACTAACTAAATCCCATCGTTAATCGAACATGTCATTTCGATTGATCGTAGCCACACTAAATACTTTCAACTTATCGTGTAGAACCAAAAGACCTTTGGGCCTCCCAGTACTGCCGAAATTCCGAATACTGAAGCTTATAACTTAACATTTTCGTTTTTAAGTTTCGTTTCAGGCCTTAAAAACGTTTTTTTCTAAAATCAGCGTTTAAAAAAAGCTTCATAGGTAAATCTGGCACCCTGTAAAACAACTTTTTACATTTCAGTCAACAAACCTTCTAAATGCCCTATTCTTTCTATTGAGTTGGAACAAAAGTTCGCAGCGTTTTCCAATAGATGTCATTAATTGCAGATTCACGCGCAGTTCGATTATTTGATATGACTCCATATGTGTTATTTTTACAGGTGATATTTCAATGTTTCTTTTTTTGATATTTTTGTACAATTTTGTAAATTTTAAGTCTGTTAATTTTAAAATTGAAAGTGGATGAATATACGGTGCATTATCATCATTTGATTGTGTTTTATTTCCGGAGATGAAAAAGCGCTGCAGAAACAGCAAAAAAGATATTCACCGTTTATGGAGAAGGGTACCGTAACTGGGTATTGTTCGAAAATGTTTCTCTCGGTTCATGGATGGAAAATACATCCTGGAGGTTCAAAAACGTTCCGGTAGGCCTGCAGTTGTTGATAATAACAAAATTGCAACACTTATTGAAAATAACCAACGTTACACGACGACATGTCACATCGCAGAGATACTGCAGGTGTCTCATACGGATGTTGTGTGGCATTTGGAGACACTTGGATATGTGAATCGCTATGATATTTGGGTGTCTCATTATTTAATTGAAAGAAATAGAAGAAATAGAAGTACTCAAGAAGAACTTCAAAGAAATAGAAGTACTCTTCAAAATACATTTTTTCTGTGCTTTCCGCGCACTTATTCCAACGTTCTTTCCACTTTTAAAAACAGTATTGAAAGTCCTTCTTCGAGACTATTCTTAATTGCGCTGTCGAGGCTGCTTCGATCTTCGGAATTGTCTGAATATTATCCCACTATATTAACATTTTCACTTTGAGAAAGAGCCCAGAAATCGCACGGCGGCAAATCTGGTAACTACAGTGAATAGGGACACATCGTATTTTTTATCTAATAAAAATTGTCGCACTAGAAGCGATGTACGACAAGGAATAATGGAGGATGAAACCGTTTGCCTATTTCTCCTGCCTTCTTCTATGCACATCGATTCATAAATGTTGCAATACGCCCTTATACTCTTACAGTTCAAAGTTCATCTCTGTGTCTTAGTAGAAACTCCGCTCGCACAATTCCTTCAAGATCAAAAACACCTTGATATTGGATTTCGATTGATAACCTTCTTTCACATGAGCCAAGCTGGATGATTTTCAATAAGGACTCTGAGCCTTGGTCTAAAAATCATAACCGTATACAAAAGACTCATCTCCAGTAATAACACTTTTGAAAAAGTTACAATCTCAAACGGCATGGACTTACAACTCCAACAAAATTGACAAACGCTGTTCCTTTTGTTCGAACGCCAAAACGCACACGACAAATTTTGTATTCACTCTCCCCATGTTGAAATTTGTCTATAAAATGCTTTGAACAGAATCGTAAAAGATGTTCAGATCCTCAGATATTTCCCGAATAGTCAATCGTCTATTTGATGGATACATTTCATTATTTTTTTCAACATTTTCGTCGATTTTTAATGTTCAAGGGCGTCCTGATATTTCCTTATCCTTAATTGACTCACGCCCATTATAAATCGCTCGAACCATTTGTAAATCATCTTAAGAGTCACTACAGCATCTCCGTAAACTCACATTAACGTTTTGTGGATTTATTTGGTACTTTTCTGAAGTTTGATACAAAATTTAATGTTTATACCTTATTCATGGTCAATTTTTACGATAAGATTAAAAAACCTGTCTTCACAAAATCATACTTCAATACTAACTGTCTGAACCGAAAAAATTGGAACTTGTTACATATAGTAAGGAGGATTGAAGGATTAAATGACAGTATGAAAATTCCGACTGTTTCTACTGGATTGCGCTCTGTGGCGGTATTCACCGTACTTTTTGATCTCTCCTCGTATGTACCCTTGTTGGTTGTTTAGCCCGTCGCCAGCAATTTAAAATGAATAATTTTATCTATAACATTCCACCAAACATTTCGGCAAACAAGATTCTTTTCTGAATATGGCCCATTTTTGGATTATAGTTACAGATATTTCTCGTTTGTTTATGTAACTTTTCTTAAAATGATCTTAAAATCTAAAATCTATCTTCTTCAAGTTATAATCCAAAACACATTTCTCATCTACTGTCAGTAACTCGTCAAAGTCTTGTTCGTTCTAAAGTTGAAAAATAAAAGTTTAAAACACCACTAGTCGTTACAGAAAATTAGTATCTGACAATATGTAGTATCCACTGTCTGAACTTGCAAACCTTTCCAATCTTTTATAAATGACGAAGGATGAAGAAATGCGTGGATTCCAATTCATTGTTAATGAATCTTAACAGCTGCACTACTATTATAACAGTTAAGCCGCGTGCACACTATTGACACGTCACGGCCAGACATACAACCAAACGTAGCTTGACATAATGAAGGGGGGTATCAGACTATCATCACGCGTGCTGTCACATTTTGTATTTATGCGCAGTCGCGTGTATACTATTGACAAGACTTGTGTTTGCGCGTCATTATCATATAGCTGGACGTCATTGATTTTATTATTCAAATTATAATGGAGAGCGAAACAAGTAGTTCATCCGATTTTGATGAAGAAATACCAAGTGTTTGTACTGTGATAGCTCACAATCAAATTCATAAGAAAATAATTTGGGTTCATGAGCTAAATTTAAAAAGAAAAGGGTGAGTTCCAACGTCTTGTGAAGGAGCTTCAAGAGCATCCCAATCGGTACAAGATGTATTTCAGGATGTCGAAAGAAAAGTTCGAGTACTTGCATGGCCCTATCGAAGAGGATATAAGGTCCAAGAACACACAAATGCGAGGAGTCATTAGTACGAAAGAAAAACTCACCCTGTGTTTAAGGTAAATTTAACACGCATAAAACGACTATCTTAATTTATTTATTTATTATTTCCTTGTAATCCTACAACTATATGTTGTATTTCGCTCTCAGATGAAGAGTGCGAAGTAGAATATAGAGCTGTCGACAAATTCTCTACGTTCTTGATGTTTGTTGTCGTTTTTTGAGTAGTAAAGATGGTATCAAAAAGTACATATCCCTCTCTAACTTTCAGGTAACTGTAAAATGCGACACTTGCTGAGCAGCATCTCCACTTTTTTCTACCGTTTACAAAACTATTTAAATTGAATATTTTATTTTTAGATTTCTTACCACTGGAAACTCTTTCAAGAGCTTTGAATTCAGTTATTGCATGAGATTCAGTACAGTAGGACAGATAGATCTGTTTGCAATGCTATTTGGAAGAGATTGAATGCAATTTTCATGCCGGTGCCAAATGAAAACATTTGGAAAACGTTGGTTGAAAAATTTAAAAATCTGCGGCATTTCTTAAACCGCGTTGCAGCAATTGATGTGAAGCATATCGCCATGCAGTGTCCGATTCGAGGAGGCTCGAAATATTTTAATTATAAAGGCCGTTCACTAGTTCTACTTGGAAAAAAGTTGCAAGAACAAACACTTTTCACATCACCAGACAGCTCATCGAGTGAATTTTCTCCATCGCTTCCCTACGTTATAGTTGAAGATGAAGCTTTCCCGCTGAAATCGTACTTACTTCGACCATATAGTAGACATCACCTTGCAGGAGATGAAAACAAAAAGATATTCGATTATCGATTGACGAGAGCCCGAAGAGTTGTTGAAAATGCGTTTGGCATTCTCACATCACGGTACAGGATATTTCATCAGCCTCTATACTGTTCTGTGTATGCGCACTGTTCTCTGTATGAATTACACCGTTACAAGATGTTAAACATCATGTCGTAGCAGTTTCACAACTTTATATTGCTACGTTTACCCTTACCTAGATTTTAGAACTAATTTATTGGGCGCTATCAAGATTTTTTATATTATTTGATAATAACAACTGTTATAAAAAATATTTTAATAAATAACAATGTTGTTAATTTATTTATGAGTTATTTTTACATCTGGAGGAACCAAATTGTTTTATTAGGTTATATTATACTATACTGTATATTATACTATATGTTATATTATTTTTACTATATATTATACTAGGTTATAATATACTATACTATAATAAAAAAAATACATTTTTATGTTATTTTCAATTAAAATCGACACATTTTCAATTTATCTCGAACACTTTTCAAAACTGAAATGTCAATTGACAACTGATTCAAAAGTGTTATCACGTCACAAAATGTCTGCAGAAACAGAAATATACATGAACGTGTGAACACTAGTCGAGATAAGAACCGTACGCGTCATGCGTGATGTGTATACAGTGACAACAGTGTGAATGGGTACCATTGAAACAAATAGAAAAAATAGCGCTCATATATGATCTTATCACGTAATGTTACGTGACGTGTAGGTAATGTGCATGCGGCTTTACACAGTTATATTAGTTTCTTACAGTTCTTTCCCTGTTACTGTCACTAGTTATTCATCAAACACAATGAATGTTTATAAATAAGATTTATCTTCAAGATAGTCTTTTTCAAGTCGAAAAACATTGACTTTTTTACTAGCTTACACTTATTTTTCTCTCGCTATAAATCTTACAAATATTTTTTAAAAAAATTTGTCGCATTATTCCTTTTGCTTAACTATATATTTAGCTATTTAATTATTCTAACTCTAAAAGCAATTTTCATCTATTTGATTAAATTTTCAAATCACTTCTGTTATTCTTTTTTTAACGCAATACTACCAAATACGGTTTTACTTTCAGTTTTAGGAGTAAGGCCACTGTAGTACTATCATCACTTTTTATAGAAATTATTATCCACCAACCTCTACCTATTTTCGTAGCAGAATATAACTACCTTAAACATCATGCACTACTTATAGGTCATCTAATGATATCAATACCAACAAAATATTCCATTAAAATGTTATATAAAAACATTAATTAAAATTTACATTTCACTTACTTTTCACTACATATGGCGGATAATCAATGGTTCCAAACGCCAGAGTTCTTCCATAAAAATTACTCATTTTGTCAGGAAAAATTTTATTCATAAAAGAAAAATTTCTTGTTTTAGAATCCCAATAATCTATCGTTATCACTTCAGTATGATTCGTTTCTCCTACATATCTGTGAGTAGCTAATTCGAACCTATATTCTTCATTTGATATCATATCATTGTACGTTGTGTACTGAAATATATATATATATATATATATATATATATATATATATATATATATATATATATATTAATTAAACATATAAATCATCAATTATTTTCAATGCGATATTTTTACGTCAGCTCTATTTCAATCGTGACAATGTAAAGACGTGTTCTGTTATTATTTATTTGTAGTGTGGATTGTGTCACCTTTTACCTTCTGAAGAACATATCGCCATAATATGCTATTATATTTTCGTTCAAGATTTAATACAACAACAACAACAAAAATAGTGATATTTATGAAAATGTATTAAAAATTAATAAATTAACGCTGGCTTAGAAAATTTACTACATATGATTTTGACTTGTCTGATAGTCCTCGAAGTGGACGGCCTGTCGAGTTCAATAATGACGTCTTAAAATTCTTAGAACGAATTCGACCTAAAATTAAGCATACAGAAATTATCATGTAGACTTGTGATCAACTATACAAATATATCTTCATGAAATTATCATTATTAACAAGTAGAGAATATGATTTCCATACTAATTATTATCGAATAATGCTTAACAACGAACAATTTGCTTTTTCTTTCTGATAAGATTACATAACCATTCATTTTTGATCAGAATTGTTATTGGAAATGAGAAATAGATTCTGTATTAGAAAATGAAACTCTCTTAACAGTGACTATCTGCGAACAAAAGGCCGAAACCAACTCCTAACCAAGCATATCTTTGCGAAAAGTTCCATTGTGTATTCAATGGAATTACACACTCTTAGTTCGTTACGAATTGTTAAAGCCTGAAAAAAATATTCCCGTGTAGTCATGCTGTCATCAATTATAACAGTTGCATAAAGAATTGTTAAAAAAGAGGCCTGATTTATTCAACAGAAAAGGCGTCATTGTTGAACCCGATAATACCAAACCACATGTGACAAGAATCGCATAAAAAATAAGCAGTCTGAATGAAAATTTCTACCATATCCACCATACTCTCCTAATATTTCATCAGATTATTCTTATTCCGGTCATTCGAGCACTCCTTAATAAATTAAAATTTTAAATCCCTATATTGGATGTCTGAAATTATCAAGGTTGGTTGATTATTGGGGATTTAGGGCGCTGAAATTATCAAATCTTATTTTATATCATGCCAGGTTTCTTCAAGAAGGGGATTGAAAATTTATATATAATTTACAAGAATGGTAAACTATCCTTGATAATAATCATTATTATATAGAACATTAACCCTTTTGCTGCTGTGGGCGCCTTTAGGCGCTCAACTCATATCGCCTTGACATTGCTGTAAGCGTCTTTAGACGTTTAATTGACATTGTTGAAATGGTGCTGTTGATGCCTATAGCGTCAGACAGAGTGAATGCCTACCGTCCACCATGCGCGCTCTGGATTAGATTTTGGCGCAGCAAAAGGATTGAGAAATAAAAAAATGTTTAAATATAAATTTGTCTTTTTATATAAAAATAATTGATTACTTAGAGGATCCCCTAATATATATATATATATATATATATATATATATATATATATATATATATATATATATATATATATACTAATAATATTTCCAAATATTAGTTAGTGGAAAAAAATTGTTTAGATTAAATGTCAGTAAAATTTAAATAATATTCTAGGATTAAAATAAATAATAGAATGCAAGCGATTACATGTATCGAGAATACATATAAGGAATAATTAATTGATATATGTTATCAAATAAAATTTATCGCAGTTTAAGGCCTTATTCGCACGAGTGTTAGAAAAACGCATCAACGCGCGTTTCTTTTTTCATCTTTTCAATAAAACATGAAATTCGGTGTTTCTTTTCACATGCCGGCGTTTATTTAACGCGAAATAAAAAATATAGAACTTGATCCATTTCTAACGCAGAGCGTTTTGCCTTGAAGTAAACAGAACATATGGACGAAGGTATTTTCATTCGCATAGGCGTTTAAAAAGCAGCTAATGACGACGAATTTATCAGTCAGTCTTGCTTCCACGTTGGTACTGATTACAAGTATAACCGAAAACGGCAGACGGCGTTTACGAAAATGACGGTATTTGATACTGAACGTTTTATTTTGGAGGTGGAATCGAGATCTTTGTTATGTAACAAAGGTTTACCAAATTATTCAAACAGAATTTTGAAGGAAGACACGTAGATGGAAATCACTTCCAAAATAATTCCAAATTTGGAAAATATCGTAGATAACAATTCTTAACAATCCATTAAATGTTTCAATTTTCATACTGAAGTAGCTGAAAAACATCCGGATACAACTTTCAACCTTCATAAATAGCCACAAACTGTCCTTTTAAGTATCGTTGATCATTCAGAGGATGCACACAGAACTTTTTCATTTTTTTTCGCCTTCTTAAAATACATACAGCTATTGTCAACAACTCTTCTGAATTCATGCGTCCGAAGGTGATGAAAAGGAGTGACTTTTAAATGCTCATATGAACACTATATCTGCGAGCGTTTTAAAAACGCTAACGCTAACTCTGAACGCAACGTTTTTTAACGCTCGTGCGAATAAGGCCTAAAACTCATGTATAATAACCATCGTATCAGTTACTTAATTTCACTCATTTAATAGTTTAAACTCGGTTTGCAAACATTTCTTAAAAGATGCACAATATTAGAGAAAAATAATAAATGAACCGTGTAGAAAGTTGTATGAGGAAATAAGAGTTTTGAAAATTCTACTGGATCTGCAAGATCACTAATCATTAATAATTGAAAAATATCATAAGCCCAAATTGAGTTTAGAATATAATTACACTGAACAGCGGCAGAACGACTTTTTTCAACAGCTAAATTATTATTGATGAACAGTGAGAAAACGAGACATAGAGATTAAAAATTTAAAAAGAGCGTTGTTAGGGTACAACGTGTGACTTTTTAATAATAAAAAACCCTATTCAAAATAAGCGAGCGATAAATTTTATAAATCATTCTATTTCGACCTTATTGGTTAGTTTTGGAACATTGAAATAACTGTAACAAAAAATGAGAAAAAAACAATTCATCAATTAACACTCATACAATCCTCAGAAAAAATAACGTAAGAAGTCCTCGTGGATTATATACCACCCATATGATTTTTCAAAGGTAAATTATTAAAACATTTTAGATTTTCATTAGTTATTTAATTCTATTACATTTATATACTCTTTACAATTATTGCAAAAATATACGGCTTTTTTATGCTCACCACATATATACTTTTTACAATTTTCACACAGTGAATATGCATTACGGTAATTTTCAAAAAAAAATTTAACGCCGAGCTCCTGAGGATATTTTTCTCTTTTTTACACTAGATTTTCCTGTTGAAATAAATGGCTATGAAAAGCCTTCAAGTACATTAGCATATTGCTGAAAGCTGTTAATAAGGTGAAGTGATGCACTACCGCGTGATTTCTTCGGCCGTCACAATATTTCTTCATATACTAACTGAGATCTAAATTCTTCCAACGTCGAACAAACGTCTTCAAAATAGTTTATTTTTATTCCAAATCGGTTCTGTTTCTAGCCACAGAACATACGCGTTGACCCCTAATTTGTCAATTATATTGAAAAATAAACTTAATGACCAACAGTTGGCATTCCTCTTTTTATGTGTGTACTGACTAGCTGGTCCGATGTATCAACATCGGCTTTTATCTTGTTATAAAAATCAATTATTTCCGGTAGTTTTTTTTTCATCAGCAGAAGTTATATTGTACTGATGAAAAGTACTCACTACTTAACAATCTTATATTGTTTGGGAACACATTCCACCAAAGTTACCTCACCGTGAAATAAAAAATGCTCGAATATACTAGCCGCTTGCGAATGTCTTCTTTTATAGAAACTGGTAAAAATGTTTTGTTGTATCTTACCTTACCAACGATCGTATTTTTCTTCTACAATATTTCTATATCAAAATCGTAAATGGCAAAAAAATATCGCATGTGATGTTTTGGCCTTTCAGGTCTTTTACTAAATTAGATACTACTCTCAGTCCTTTATTTAGTTCTGGTGCCTCGTTTGGTTCTTTTCCCGTATACTTTTGCATATTAAAGGTAAAATTTGTTCTTCTGTCACGTAGAGCGCAAATTTTTATTCCATATTTTGCAGACTAAATGAACATCGGCCTCGAAAAGCGACCAGCTGTCCATCTACAGTGATATTTTCATATGGGATATACAAATGAGGAAAGTTATTTACCCACTTATTCCATAAATCACAGACAGAGATCAATTTGTCATGAGCTCGGTATTTCTGTCTATCTATTTTTATCATCAAAACGAATAACTAGTGAGTTTTTCAAAATACTTCTTCAACATAGTACTCAAAATATTCGTCGACCGTTACTGTCATCCCATAATTTATCAGTATATTCTCCATGAGACTTATAGACGCCGGCTAAAGTGGGTATCCCAATATATTCTTAAATTATATAATCCACGTCTTTCGAATTTTTACTGAATGCTCACTGACCCTCTATATTTGTATTATCAATGACGATCTTTTGTATAGATTGGGTAAAGCATAATTCAAAACCATCTTTAATCATTTCGATTCGAGAGATAGCATAACGTGTTGTTCCAACTGTATCCTTTATTATATTTTCAACTCGTTTCTTTCTTTGTTGATTGCTCACTACATTTGCCCATGTACATTTCTTATCTTTTGATCTACAAGTAGTCTCTAAGGGTACTTCTGGAATGGGCACGATTTTCTTTATTCTCAGAGATATAACTACTCTCTACAAAATAGTTCTTCATTATCTTCTTTCGTGTGTCATGACCATGACTCATCACTGTACATGCGTTTTATAAACACTATTTATGTATAAACAATATGACGAGTGAAATTTCACCCAAAGACCGATACCGTAAGTTTTCCATGTATTGAAATATAAATAATTTTATATATTTAATATTGGCTCTTATTAGCTGTGATTATAGTTTTAAATAAATAACAAAGAACACAAAGTTGTAACTTGTACCTTTAGCTAGTTATAGTATGTTTAAAATGAAATTGGATGAAAATTCACCCGAGGATCGTATGAGGGTGAATGTTTTGTACAGTTATACTTTTATAATATACTGTGCCAATACAGGCCCGTAGCCAGACCATCATTTTAGAGGGTGAGGGTGAGGATGTTGGAAAACAATATTTGATGGGACAATTTTTTTTATATCAAAATTGTTGGGGGTTACGTTGACAACGCGCTCATAAAAACGATTTTTTTCACGCGTAGAAACGTTTTTAATCGTCCAAGTAAACCCATTAGGAAAATTATCCCAATGATTCTCTATGATTTTTTAATCTTCAAAAATCGTAATTTTGTTGGGGAGACAAACGGAGCAACCAGAGAGCAGGGAGACAAACGGAGCAACCTGTCTCTCCCTTGACTACGGGCTTGTACCAATACTCTCATACTGTACTTTATTTCTAATTCAATTATTACATAATAAAAAAACATACTTACGTTTAAACTGTTTGCTTCTTTTATTTTATTTGGAATAACAAAAAGGACATTTGGAATAAATTCCAAATGTGCAGGATGTGTAATATTTAAAATATTATTTCTAGTCAATGTAAGTTTACTACTAGTATTAAAATTAGAAACAAATATAATTTTTCTTTGGCCAAATCTAAATGTACTCTCTCTTATGGCAAGTTCAAGCTTTTCAAAAACAAATTTGTTATCATCCGATTGAATAATAAATATTTGACAATAGTAATGTAAAACAGAATGAATTTGAGACTTTAAATCATTTTTATCACCTTCAAATAAATTAATGTTTATTGTCGGAATATCGAAACCGACGTCGAGAGATCTTTCTGATATTATCAAGACACAATTATTGTTTTTAATATACATTTTTAATATAGTATTTAGTAACAATTGTAAATAAAAATTGTACATGTTACACACTTGGTTTATTCGAGCTTAACAATAGAAATAACTGATATATTTTATCAGAAACAATCGATTTAATTTGAATATTAGACAAATTATATTCGAAAATATGTCTAGTAAAAAATAAATAATTGCTTATATTATTTTCAAACATCAAACGAATTGCTGACAGTTCGATACATTTTGTACATATTTTATTCATTACTTTCAAACAGATAAAAGCGGGAAAAGCGAATTCATTATTCAATTTATTGACAGAACTAATCAACATGATTGTTCTATATGCTCATACATCAGATAACTAAAAGTAATTTGTATCAAGTGTTTTAAACGAAAACGTAATTTGTATCTATATAAATTAAAATACATAATACACAAAAAAATATTGATATGACATTAATTCGATATTGATACTATTGGTTGAAATATCTTGAAGAATAAACTATAATTATTTTGAGATTATATGAATTTGAACAGGTACACACTTGAATTTCAGTACAGAAAGAATAATATGTTATCATATCTTCTATACAACTGGTTTTTAAATAAGGTATCTGCATCCTAAAATGATACTTTGATAGATGCTAAGGGGCACAATTCGGCCTATTCACCGATCCAAAATTACAAATTATCATATGTTTAATTTTAAGTAAAATATTTGTCAATTAATTACCGTTAATTTTAATTCTAAATAACATGAATATTTACGATATTTTTAGTAGTTTTCATACAGAGAAAGAGAGAAATCTATGACAGCAAATCTCTATTGATGGAAATCTACTTTCATTGTATTGTGAAGTACACAAACGCACTTTTTTAATTTATTTTTCAAATTTCTATTGTTTTCTTTTATGACCAGTATTGTAATCTATTAAGTAATGCAGGGGGTTTCAAATAATTAGATTCACGTAGACAAAGAAAAAGAGAGGTACGTGGATGTTATCACTATAAACCGTAGTTAAAGATTGCAGTGACTTCTTATTATTAAAATTAAAACTCTAAACAATAGTTATAAAGTAAAAAATAAGAAATGATTAAAGAATATATTCACCAACTATTACTTTGCGAATTCAGAAAAGGGAATAATATAATAATAGCAATTAAAAGTATTTGTGAAGTTTATGATTAAAGGTAAAAAAATGAAAATCAATACTTCAGTGAGAAATGTGAGATGTAAAGTATGGACTATAAAATATGTAAATCAAACAATTAGATTGGTGCAAAAATAATAGTGGTTCTTACGTATCGAGTATAAAGACGCATACATCAATTAAAAATTATATTTATTAATCAAAATAAAGACAATTGGTCAGCACACATTTCTCACAATGGGAAACAAGTTTGTTTATTCCTACAAGATAGAATTCTGCAGTCCTGGAATTAATGAATTCCCCGAAATCGCTTTGAGCCGATGTTTGATTTTTCAAAACCTTATCTCATAGAAAATTACTCAATTGTTTAAAAAAAAATGATAATCTGTCGGAGACAAGTCCGAAGAATAAGGTAGGTGAGGTAAGGTTTCATAACACAGTTCATTTAATTTTTTTAAAGTCATTTGTGAGACGGGTGGTCGGGCGTTGTCACGAAGAAGAATTGGTCCTCTCCGATTGACTAATGCTGGCCGTAAATGATGCAACTTCTCATGAATTTTTTCAACTTCCTGGGAATATTTTTCTGTTGTTATGATTTCAACACAATTTAAGAAGTTGTAGTGAATGATTACATTTGTCGATCACCAAACAGCAATCATAATCTTTTTTAATGAAGCTTCGGTTTAGGAAACTGTTTTGGTGCTTCTCTTCGGTCTAGCCACTGTGATGAACGTTTCTGATTATTGTAGAGAATCACACATTTCAATTCATGTGGCAAAGCGATCGAGAAAGGTATCATTTTTGGTATACAAAAGAAGCGCATAGCAGACTTCGTATCGCCAAATTGCTCGATATTAATTTAGTTCATACGGCACCTATTTATCTTGCTTTTTTGTTTTTCCAATCAGGCTCAAATGTTGAATAACTGTTGAAAGATCAACTTTGAGTTCTTCTGCCACCTCTCGAGTTGTTTTACGTGGGTCCGCTTCAATAATGATTCTTACATCATTATTGTCTATAGCTGAAGGACGTCCACAACCCTCCCCATCATCAAACGACTTCACCAAAAACAAATTTGATATTTCTAGCAATTTTTGTTGCTTTATGTCCCAATTTGAACTCATACAACACAATCGCGAGAATTTGCTTTTTTCCCATGAATAATTTAGAGGTTATATCTAACAATACTAAATAATGAAAACAATAGATATAAGCTGAAATCAGTAATGCTAATTTCATTGTTTACAATGATGTACGAGTATCGTATGAGTATAACAAAAGATAACGGTAACTAGAAAAACCGGCGCCAAACTTAATAAGATAAAAACTGCGATTATTTTTGCACCATCCTAATATCTTTTTAACATTAGAAAAACAGCGCAATCCATTTAAAATAAAAACAGCAAGGCAAGCGAACACAAACGTGCGTATGAATCAAGTGTGATTCTTTTAGGAGACTAGTCAGTGAATTTTACAAACGCATTTCACCTTCTCCATTCCATTTACTCTCAGATAATGGAAATCTTCACTGATAGTTTATATTTTTCATTCATTGTAGCAAGATCATTATCAAAAATACGTTTTGCTAAGAATAATTTTTTAGCAAGTCCGTCAAAACTGTTCAACAGTTAATTAATTCCAACGACAATTTAACGGTCAATCTCTGACGGATCGGTATAGGCGCAACCTTTTGTCACGCATAGTCCTGTTCATCTTTACTATATTTTCATCAGTAAACTCCACATTAATCAGTAATTAATCCTTGCAAGTCAAAAATCATAGGTTCCTTGTCAACCTAACAAAATGGCATTTACACATTAATGATCGATCTGTCCGTTATCTCTCTCTCTCTCTCTCTTAATAGACACGCAATGTAATAATGTATGCCTAAGTATTACCAAAAAATTTTTTTGTTAAATACAATTAATGACTAGTGCATTTTATAAAAACCGCAATTATTTATACTCTAATTACCTAAAACATCATTAAAAAATTGTATATATTCTCTTGTAGCCATTTCCTACTAAATGGGCAATATATGCGTCCTATGACTATCAATTTATTCACCACGGTCGAATCGAGGTCATCCTGCTAAACGAAAAACGTCAATTCTAACCTGAGATAAACGGCGTCAATGTTGCGGCTTCACCGCGAATCATTGCCGCAGTGAGGTGCAAGCATTTGTCGTTAACGCGTTCAATGTCAATTCGCCGGCGTGCTGGTTTCTTACATCAACCAGATATAACATTATATACCATTATAGTATTTTCAAAAGTGTAATATGTACATCAATTATTACAAAATATATTTTTTTAAATATAATTCATATCTATTTTATTTCACAAAACATCTCCATTACCTATATTATTATTTTTTTATACTCTCTTGTGATGTAAAGACTTAAAAAGTATAAATTATTGTTTTCGTCGTAAAACTACTTTGAATACAAATATCTAAATATTGGTTCATGTTGAATATAATGGAATTTCAATTTCTTGTATTTGAATATTACAAATAATAAATTTTCATAAATAGAAATGTGCGCAAGTTTAAGCAAATAACACAGCGAAATGAGGTAACTTTTCAAATAGGTAATAATACTCTGTTCACACATTTCTCGCTCAATAAACATGTCTTACATTTTTCACTAAAATGAGTAGCGGCCTTACAGATAGTTCAAAAATATTCGATTTCCAAACTATAACTTTGAAAGTCAGCCGCGTTCAGAAAAAAATGTCAAGTTTAATAAAAATCTGTAAAGTGCAACATTCAAATTGATGTCTTAAGTTTAAATATTGAAGAAATAATAGAAAAACATAAATCTACATATTTCATTGTTTATCGAGGCATAAAATACTGTAAAAGTTTGCAAGTACAGCGATTGTGTCAGGCGAATTTTTAGAATCAAATCTTCTGCAACGAATAATCATATCTTCATCTTTTTTCTCCTGAGAACGGAAGGTAACACTGCGAACAATGAATAAACAAAAGAGAAACGCCTGAAGTTCAACACACATCAAAAATCCATCTCTAATAATCCATGAAAATTTTATGAAAATATATTCTGATAAACAATAAAAACATATCTACATTAAACAGCTTAATCGTTTGAAAGTAGCATTTGAAAAAAACACCCAACGTTGATTCAATGCTATCAAATGATATTTCATTAAGACAAACACACATCGTATACTATACTAAAAAATAAAACAAAAGTTATAGAAATTAAACTAAAAAATTTCTCCAACTCCTTATTCTCCCAATTTAGCATATTCTAATTGTCACATTGAAGTCTTAGAATTTGTTGAATAGAATATAAATTTGTCTTGAAGTGACAAAATCCAACAGATACTTGAAAACTTTGTTCTATTGAAACCAAAAGAATTCTATAGTATAATTTTATACTGAATTTAGTTTTTTTACTAAGTTGGAAAAAATTAAAGAAAAATACATGATTGATTAATTTTCCTAATTTATTTCAAACTATATAACTTATTAAATATTTCAGTTGCTTATAATAATTATCAACATAAATACTTGATGAATCGTGTAAATCTAGTTATATACTTGTAAATATAATTACAGTCGAGTCTGTTTTTATGTGCATCTTTTTAATGCGGTTTTGAAGTAATGCAATGGATATTTCATGTAAATTCGGGGCTTCCCCAGTTGTATATATATATATATATATATATATATATATATATATATATATATATATATATATATATGTATGTATGTATATATATAACGCTGCACGTTGTTTCAAAAAATTGAAATTTAAATTATATTTTGTAAAATTTATATATATATATATATATATATATATATATATATATATATATATATATATATTCTTCTAATTTTCTATTTTGGACTGTTTAAATCATGTTTTATCTATCGATTAAATAAGACAACACTCTTTAAATGCCTGCTGGAAAGCAGCTTGGCCTGGATGTGTTACAACCAGTGAAACCATTTAAACATCGACATTACCAGCTGAAAATTACTTTTGCATATGAAGTTGATGAAGAAGGTTTTGATACCTTTAACCAGTATTATGTCGACGAATTGCTTAGCAATAATGGCTTAAGTGACGATGATATGGTATAACTTTACATATCGTCGAAGATCCAGAAAACGATAGTGAAGCGGAAGAAACCCCTATCACTGCAAATATAATTCGAGAAGGTCTTTAACTTTTCAATAAATTGGAGAATCATTATCTTGTCATGACACAAATTCTGAGCGAGCCTTCAAAATTCCAACCTGAACTGAAGAATTGTGCCTGGATATCGCAAACTGCATAAAAATTAGTAAAATCATCAACGCAAAATTTAATCACTGATAACATTGTTAGAAGAAAAACATCAACACAAAACGAGGATGAAGTTGATGCTAATTCTATTTGTGAAGAACCATTGTCTTTACCATGCAGATCTGATGCACTGATTATCTCTTCTAGTGAAGAAAGTGATTTCTAACTAGTTTGCAAATGGTGCCGAACATTGTAAGATATTTCTGATGAAAAAATATAAAAATATTGTAACTTTCTAATAAAATTAAATGAATAAAGTTTTAAAACAAACTTCTTTTCAGTTTTATATGAATTTCTTTCAGATTTTCGAAGAAATTTTTTAGCCATTCTTATTTTCCTGAATTGTTATAATTTTTTAAATGCGATTTTGGGTGTATTTTAATTCATTGATTTCGTTTAATGCCGTTTTAGAAAATTATGAAACGTAACGCTAATTTTTCAATGTGAGTTATGTTTTTTTGTACGATTATTTTATATGCGGTTTTCTGTGGAACGTATCTATCGCATAAAAAGAAACTTGGCGTAATTTAGAAAATAAAATATTTCATTTATAAATATTGTAAAGATGTATATTTTTTAAAGTGTATTTCCATACGCATTATCTATTATATATTTTTGTGTTTGATAAAACAAAGAAACAATTTTCTTTATAGCATACTCTTTTGCTTATAATTAAATTAAAATGGAATTTTAATAATCTTCGGGTGATCTTAACTAAAATACAATAAGTTAGACAAACAATTGAATATAATTAAATAAATTGTTTTCTATCCGTAAAATAATTATTAAAAAAATTATTTGTTAAATTTCTTTATGTTTATTTACAGATATAAATGATAAGACGTTGAAACGTTTAATTCAATTCGCAGTGAAAATATATAGATAAAAAAAATGTTTTAAACTAACTCAAACGTTTTAGGGAAAACAGAAAAATTTTAATAACAATAATAAAAATTTTGTCAAAATCCAGGAACATATGTTCTTATCGCAGGTTATCATGCAATATTATAACTAAGAAACTTGCCATGATAAGAAAACTATTAAAAATGTTTGGTCACTCTCACACCAACACTCACACGCACACTCTCACACGCACACTCTCACACGCACACTCTCACACGCACACTCTCACACGCACACTCTCACACGCACACTCTCACACGCACACTCTCACACGCACACTCTCACACGCACACTCTCACACGCACACTCTCACACGCACACTCTCACACGCACACTCTCACACGCACACTCTCACACGCACACTCTCACACGCACACTCTCACACGCACACTCTCACACGCACACTCTCACACGCACACTCTCACACGCACACTCTCACACGCACACTCACACGAACGCATACATACACTCTCACACGCGGACGTTCACTCACAGACTCATTCATACATAGGTTTACTCATGCACCGACTCGCTCATGCACAGACTCGCTCACGCACAGACTCGCTCACGCACAAACTCGCTCAAGCACCGAATCACTCACGCACTCACTCAAACACAATTCTCATGATATTTTTACAGCCGGGCTCTGTACACGTAAAAACATAAACATGCAACACGGACTCTTGCACACGCGTATGTACATACGATTACACGCGTATGTACATACGATTACACGCACATTCATGACAGGCACATATGCATGCCTGACACCCGCTTGAACACGCACGCGTACGCGCAATTGAGCATGTTCGCGCACGCACACGCAAGCGCACTGTTGTACATGCGTGCGCTCATGCAGACATAGGCACACACATGGAACTCCACAATTTTTATATATTTTCTAATAGACATTAATAAATAGAACTTTCTTAATAATAATAATTTATACCTTAAAAAATACATGTCATTTAGGAAAAAAATAATTTTAATTTTGCTTTTACTTTCTAAACAAAATTTATTTCAGTTTACAGAATTGTTTGTAAGTTTTAGACACTGTACCTAATATACCTAATAAATAATACAATCCTAGAAAAAAATATTTAGTCTTTATCTATGCAAATATCTATCAGCGAAATTATGTTCATTTAAATATTTACTCTAATACATTTACATACAAATTTTATAAACGCTACAAAAAAATGTACATTTAAACGCTAATATTAACTGAAATATTGTTCGTTCATAAAGGTAAATAAATAAAAATGGCTCGTAATTATTCCACTATAATAATTTTGATGACTGAAAACAATTTATCTATACATGAAATTCGTCAAAGTAAATTGCGTAAAGTTAAATGTTTACAATATTACTTTGAAAGTTAACTTCAATGGATGAAATAAAAAAAACGAATTGTAATTTTGAAAATATGTGTAGAACTTGTTTGATTCATAGTGATAATCTGAGGTCAATTTTTGAAGAATCGTTTTCTGAAATAGTAATGGCATGCTCTTCTGTCACTGTAAGTATGTTTTTTTTTAGAAAAAAGTAAATACTTCTATAAAAAATATAGCAAACGTTTATTTTTAGATTATACCGAACGATGGTTTACCAAGAGCGATTTGTTCGGAATGTATACAACAATTACAAATTAGTTACAGTTTTAAGAAACTTTGTGAAAAGTCTGATGCCTTCCTTCGAAATTGTATACAGAATACTTTGGTAATTTCGAGTAAAAATTCTAATATACTTACCGAATAACTCATTAGTTGCAAATGATATGAAATTCATAGCATCTAATCTTTTGTTTATAATTCTAGCAAGATGAAAATGAAACAAAAAATAAAGATGAAAATTTAGTAAATGTTAATTTTGAAATAAATGAAATGAAAAGTACTACATTATTTCAAGGTAAGATTATGTGAATTTAGTAAACATAAGAATGGCTAAGTTTAAAAAAATTTCTATAAAGGATTTCTTAAAAAAATAAATAGCATATGAAATTAATATTATTTTTTTAGTAAAAAAATATATTTATTATTGTTAATAATTCAAAGTGGAGTAGAATTCATTTATAGCGACCTCAGCTACAATAACATGTTAGTTCTAATAGCATAAATCGAATGCTTAGTTTAGTTTCTTATTGAATTTTGTTATATATCCTTTCAATTATAGTGATGAATTCGGTTATAACAATTTATTTTAAAGTTTTCACTGAACCGAATTTCATTGTAAAAATCAAACATAAAAATACTTCATCACAAACTCTTGAATGTCGCTGTAATTGGATTATACTGTGCATATATTTTTTTTAATAAATAATGCTGACATGTATTTAAATGTAGATGAAACTCTGCCAAGTGATAATGAATCATTAGAACAGAAATCTGCAGTTCATCGTTGTTTAGACTGTGAGGCCGAATTTAATAGTGAAGAAAAATTAAAACTACATAAACAGTCAGTTCATGATAAACAGTCAAGTCAACATCAGTGTTTAATATGTAACAAAAATTTTAATGGTAATTTATGAATACTCAGTTTCAGATCATACTTAAGTTGTAACTAACTTTCAAGTTACATTATTACATTGTATCATATTTTTATATGATATTTATAAACAATATTAAATTTACATATGTAGTTTAACATTTTACATTTAACATTTTTTGTTTACAGTAGCTATATTGCTCAAACGTCATATGAGAATTCATTCAAACAAACAAATTACTCGTTCAAAGCGAGGAACCAAAAGGTAAGGAAATTATGTATATAGGTAGTGTGTAATTTATGTATTAAAAATGTATTATATAGAAGAAAAACATCTGAGATAACATTTAAAATAATTTTAAATTACTGAATTTCTATTTCAAATATTTATTTTATATAAAAATTTCATATTATATAAGATAAAAAATATACTCTACAATGCATAGTATTTTTATATATTTATGTTCTGAAATTTATATTATTTATTTATAACAATGTTCACATTTTTCAAGTCTATCATACATATCTTCTGTTTTATTACATAATTACATACATAAACATACATACACATGCAAATTCAATCATTAGTCATGGGAATTAATTGTAAGTAAATTAAAATCATTTTTTTAGGACTCGTGTAAAAAGATCACCACCTAAAAATTTACCACCAGATTTAACTGATTTTTTAGAAAATGATTTATCTTTAAATACTGTGAATGGAAGTGAACAACTGTATCATTGTATGTCATGTACACAATCATATAAATGTGAAGAAGATTTACAATTACATGAAACAACACATACAACAGAGGGTTCACATTCTTGTGCAGTTTGTTTAAAACAATTTGCAAGTAAATATTAAACTAATAACATATTTATCAGTATTTAAATTAATAAGCATACTATTAGTTTATTAAAACCATTTATTTACGTCTCTGTTATAGCCAGACAGATGTTAAAAAGGCACATCAAAATACATATGCAAAATAAACCACACATTTGCCGAGAATGTGG
>CM068318.1:27654086-27756586 GCA_034766995.1 Acanthacorydalis orientalis | reverse complement strand
GAGTACCATTTCCTACTCGCTATGCACATTACCCCCCCCCCCTCACAAATAACAGAAATTAACAAATTATAACCAAAAAAATCCACGTAAAATGTAAGTCATAAAATTTTTATTGGAAAAGTTTACAAAAATTAACTACAAAATATAATATTAAAATGTGTAATAATTTTTTTTTACTCTAAAACGCTTCACTGAATACAACATTTTTAATAAATTTCTCATCAGTTTTACACTGAAATCTTATTACCCTCTTTCATTGTACACTGTGAGGAGCTAAGTACAATTGTCAATAACCAATCAGAACAGAAACTACATAATCGATATCGATCAATCAGAGAACGAATAAAACGTACACATAGCAGCAGAACTATTTTTTTAATTATACAAGGAGCTCTGCCCCTTTGTTGCTTTGCTCGTACATTTTTGGGGAGGGGCATCGCCTCCGCTCAATCTCCCCTAACAAATAACAGAAATTAACAAAATAACAAAATATACACAAATATTCTGTATAAACTAACAGCAAAATACAATGTTAAAATGTGTAACAATTTTTTATTCGAAAGCTTCAGTGAATACAATATTTTGAATAAATTTCTTATCAGTTTTACACTGAAATCGTATACCTTCTTTCGTTGTACACCGCGACAAAGCTACATACATGTGACTGATGTCAATCAATCAGAATAGAGATCACACAATTTCTATCAACCAATCAGAACACAAAGAAAATTTCCAAATAGTGTTCACGGAAATGATTTTTAATTATAGAGAAATTACACAGGAATGAGGAGCTATTATACTAAAAATGATTATTTTCCAATTGATTTATGCCGATTTTTAAATTTTATTTTTTCAATGAAAATA
This sequence comes from Acanthacorydalis orientalis, assembly GCA_034766995.1. Taxonomy (NCBI): domain Eukaryota; kingdom Metazoa; phylum Arthropoda; class Insecta; order Megaloptera; family Corydalidae; genus Acanthacorydalis; species Acanthacorydalis orientalis. The sequence continues at coordinate 27,755,722 of CM068318.1, read as the reverse complement.
AAGGTGTAATTATTTTTTTTTGTGATGAAAAATTAAGATTTTATTAATATTTTTTAGCTATATTAAATTAAATATAACAATGTATTGAAAGTAAGGTTTATTTCCAAAAATTTAAAGAAATAAATTTTTAATCAAATAAATGGTGACGGATTTTTCTTAATAGAGATAAAACATAAGTTTAATAGACAAGATAGTTTGTATGTATGTGTGTATATATATATATATATATATATATATATATGTATGTATATATATACGTACACACACACATACACACGTCATGTACTGTTTACATTATTAGATAAAAAAACATGAAAATACACCAACGAAAATATGTAAAAAATGTACAACAAGCCTTCAAGATATCTTTAACTTCAAATGTCAAGTTGAAAAGATAGATAAATTATTTCAAGAGCAGATACAATTGAAATTCATTAAAAAAATGACTTGTCCATCAGATTGGTTTCATAATTATGAATCAATATCAGATATGATAATTAAAACAGAATCTAGTTCTGATTCAGATGATGATAATGATCATATCGAGATTATAGAAAATGAAATCAACAGCAATAGTCAATCTAATATATCTAATTCAACACCCATTTCTGAAATGGAGTCTAATGCAAAAATAAAAAGTGACATTTTTAATATTAATACAAATCACAATTCTATAATCAAAAATGATGAACTAAACGATACAGTTGTTTCTTTTCAACCGTCCGTAAAAAAAAAACGAGGACTTATTAGATCTAAAAGACAAAATACAAAAAAACTTATTACAAATGAAACAGAGGATCTCAATAATATAGAAAATGTTATTAAAATATCAGATAATCTAAAAAAATCAATTGAAACACCAACAGTAAAATCAAAAAGAAGTTTTCAATGTGATTTATGTGGTAAAATATATACAAAAGAATTCAATTTGACAGTTCATATGAGGTAGGGCTTATTTTTATGTATTTCTGTTAAAATCTAAGAAAAGCAATATAAAATTATTTTCATTTTTAAATTTTAGTTATATTAAAACTTTCCAAATAATAAATGCTTATTATTTGAATGCAAATTTATACATATATTTTTAGAGATCACACTGGCGAACGACCCTACGAATGTGATATATGCCAACGAAGGTTTAAATGCAACATGTTGTTAAAAATTCATCAGCGAACACATACTGGTGATAAACCATATGCATGTAAACTTTGTGATAAAAGATATTCAAGAAGTGGCAATTTAAAGGAACACATGTACGTACATATGGGAATTAAACGTTTCAAATGTCAGTTTTGTGAACGTCCTTTTGCACAGTATGCACATTTGTTTCAACACATGAAATTACACACAGGTATTTTATTTAATTGGATTTGAATATACATATATATTTTAAAAATAAGAGACAAATATTGCTTTATACATTTCGTTAGCTTTTTTGTAGTACATAATAGAAATAAATATCTGTCTACACAAATGTGTATTCTTCTGATATTGTCAAATATTATATAATTCTTCTATTTCCATAATTATATTTTATGTTTTCTTTTCTATTGTTGTCTTTTATTTGCTAGTCTATCTGTTTTTTTTTATCATACTTATTTATAATTGATTGTCTTTATTACATATAGTATTTGTTTACCCTGTTTATTGTAACCATTTCAAATATGAGAGGTCTATCAGTTCATTAAAAAAAGTGTTCGTTAATTAAAAAAAATAGTTTGACAAAGATAACTAGTTGTAACTTAAGAATATGTATGGCCTAATACCAGTTTTAGGGCCACTTGGTAATTTTATAATCATCAGACAAATAGTCCTTGTATGTAAATAGAATGGTCTGTGCAGAGACAATCATTGAATTTCTTAACAAATTTCGTAGTCATAACCTTCATACACACATGGTTACTTATAAAATATGTATTCTTTTTTTATTTATAATCTACCAGTGTGTTTTACTATTTATTTTTTTTTTTTGTATCAGGATTAAATATATTTCATAACTCAGTAATAAATCCTGATGAATTATTAGAGTAAATTAAAGATAATTTAAAACAAAATAAACTACTATTTGAAGTTATTTCAAAAAATATTATATTATTTGAAAATATTACAAGAATTGAAAGCTGGTCTAAAGGTAATTGAATAAATTTTATAATAAAATTTTTAATCGTACAAAGTAAAAATAACATTACTATTAGTTGTATCTAATATAACAGGGCACAAGTATTTCTTAAGGGAGATATCTAAATAGAAATTGAAATAAAAATTGAAGTAAAACTAAAAAAGTATTACAGTCCGGAACAACAAATGAAATTTATTAGTCTCTTCAATCATTAAATGTATACAATTAATTGTTTTTGTTAAAATTATTTAATAAAAATTTCCAACCATGTTGGGTTCTTTTCCAATTCTTCTGGTGATATTTTTAATCCATTCACAGCGAGTGACATAAGACCGCAATGCAACTTTTTCAAGTAATTATAATAAATAGTATGTGTACAATTAAAGTGATAATTAAACTAGGAGCATTTGTAAATGATAAATCTCTATTATGTGCATGCTACTATCATGTATCTTTACTTTCACTTGAAAAGATAAATTTGAAATATTCTCACTACAATCAGAATATCTCATCCTAAAGAACAAATATTATATTTATGTTGAAAATAAATGTAAATAAATATTATTGAATGAATACTTATATTAACACTTTCACGGCGAGCATTTCAGATGCGGAACTTTCGTTATCCGCGGGTATTATTTGCAGTCACTCATGCGGTAGTAACTGATCTAAAATCACATTTATGATAATTGATTTTGCTGCACTTTGGTTTTTCAAAAAATTGTGTAATTAAAAAGATATTGATCGGCATGATCTACACCTTTCATATATTTATTATATTCTATTACACATGTTGGCTTGTCTTGTTCCTTTTGGAATTTGTAACATCAATTGTATTTGCAGAATGTATTGTTGATATCATATAATAGGAGGTTGCATTGAAAGCTGCTGTTCACATGTAGATGTCTCGTATGTCATTTTGAAGTGTGAACATTTCCCACTAAGGTTCAGTCTTCAGACGCCATTCTTTGTTTACACGAGTGCTTTTCTATAACCGAATTAAAATGGAACGCGATAAGTTGCTTTTTCGATGTGTACTTTCACACTACTTTGATTTGAAAAAAGTCCAGTTGAAGCTCATCGATTGCTTGCGAAAACTTATGGTGAATCTGCTCCATTGAAAACAGTATGTAGAGATTGGTTTCAACAATTCAAAAGTGGTGATTGTGACATTCACGACAAACAATGGCCAGGTTAATCGAAAAAGTTCAAAGATGAACAACTGCAAACTCTATCAGAAGAAAACCCTGTTCAAATACTCAAAGAATTGGCTCAAAAGCTCGAAGTCGATAAATCAACCATTTTACAATGTTTACAAACTGTGGGTAATATAAAATCTTTTTTTCGTCTTCCATGTTTGCATCAGGACATTATTTTTTCTATGGAACATTGTAGTGTTTTCCTCTAATTTTACATTTTTTAAAATGCTGGTACATCTCTATTCTTCCTTTTAGCTCCACACACGTATTCTATTTTGTAATAATCGTTGTGCGACTTGTACACTGTTATTAGTAATTGTCCATATAGATGTCATACTATAAATTTATAAATGAGTTTAATAATGAAAATATAGTCATGTTCACTGTATATTCTTGGCACAATATACTTCAAAATTGCAAATATATTCTGTGATACTTTTGCAGACTATCCTACCAATATTCTGTATTTTGTGATTTTGGCTGGATTGTATGTTCGAAATGAGAGTCTTCCCTTCCAAGGTATGATACTTTCATCAAGGGACAATTCTTTTCTGGTTTGTATACTGTTCGAAATTTTTCTTGAAAATATGTAAGAACAGGCGTAATTTTGTCTAATCTGTCTTTGCAATTTTCATTGTGAAGCTGAAGTGCCAGTATCTTCATATCTGATGGAATATGTCAGTGCTTATTGTATCACCAAAGATCGGTGTATGAAATAATGGATCTGTGGACCAGTAATCATCTTTCTCAGACTTTTTCACAAAACATATTAGAATAATAAGGCCAATAATATTTTTCGTTTCTATATTGCTAATGTTAATTCAACCTTTTATTTGTTATGCTGTAGAAAAATTATACTTACCACTAGTGATGGATTTAGTCATTTTTATTTCGCCCTGTACTTTAAATAAACAAAAAGATATCATGTTCGGTATAGATTGTCACGAGAATGATATCTTAGGCATGTCTAACATCCACCGAAAACTACTAGCAGCCAAAGTCACGCATACGTGTTGCCTGTTGAAAACCGCTGGCAGCCAATATCATGCATATGTGATGCACGCCGTGAAAGTGTTAAGAAACAAATTTAGCACAAATTCAAGTAATTTTATATGTTAAAAATTTGTGTCTTCAGTCGTAGAATTTCTGACCTAAATGAATCCTAGTTTTTGATTATTAAAAATATATATTATAGTCATTAATTGATAAGAATCATTTTAAAAAATTCTTTTTTCTATAAAATAAAAAATTATTAGTTAATTGAATCTATAGTTGTATTAGTTGTCAAATATCTATTATTTAGTATGTATTTTAAATATATACACATACAAATTATTTTAGGAGATCGGCCTTTCAAATGCACTCATGAAGGATGTGATGAAGGTTTCATAACAAGAATACATTTGAATAGACATCTGAAATGGCATGCAGGACAAAAAGATTTTCAATGCACAGAATGTGGAAAATGTTTTATTTGCAAATTTGAATTGAATAAGCATATGGAATGTCATAGTGGTAATGAATTAATACATCAATGTTCGAAATGTGATAAAAAGTATGCTCGAAAAGTATCGCTCGCCAAACATATACGAAAACAGCATAAATAATACATTAGTAACAGTTATGTGTACAATTTATAAACATATATTTTCTATAAATTACAAATGATAAACTCAAATTTTATTAATAATTTTTTTCTTATTTCACAAACCACAAATAAATGATTATTGATCATTTATTATGGTTATCGATAATCATTTATGAATATTTTTAATCGAAAAAAGTTTTGTAGTTTGTTTAATAAGAAAAAAATTAATTTTTAAATATGAATTTAGCCACACTACCAAAACTATATAATTGTGAGCTCAAAGTTATATATTTTTATCTACTAGTATTATATATTTTATACTCTTTTTAAATAAAGTATTTTCGTAAGATTTTCTTTATTCAGCAATGTATGTTCATTTTTTTAGTTTTATTCATTCTAACAAAGTTCTTAATTATATCATAAACGAAGAGCATATATCACCTATGATTTTTTTGTTTAGATTTGATTTATACACATAGTCATAATAAATACAGAGTAAGAGTGATTTCATATGAGTGTTTCTGATGCCAGAAAATGTATCGCAACAAAGGTACATAATAGCTTTCTTTTTCAAATGAGTGATGTAATCTTTGATTGTAACATATTTTATGGAACTAAAGAGTTTATCTATGGTGGACATAGATCACATGAGATGGATATATCATTTTTATTCCAAAAATAAAGCTCAGTTGTGAGAAACCTTCACATTTGTCTTGCTTAATAACAAAGTTATTCTAGGCATGCCCTAAACTAGATAAATTAAATGGTGAAATAAGTTTATGATACATAAATAATTTTATCAATTAATCATCACTGTTGTCTTTTGTATGTTAAAACCGTAAGAGTATATATACCTTTTGGGACCTCAAAAGTAGCCTATTTTCATGATTTTTTTTTCATATGGAAAATGTTTTATTGCAAAACCAAATTATACATTTTGAAGGGAATACACTGTCGATTATTTTAATATTTTTTTCAAGTCAATTTTTTGTACCATGTGCTAGTAGTAACCGTAGTAACCCATTATTAAGGTGACGTAATCGATGCAGCGTTCCGCGATACCAGGTGTGTATATCCGAGAGATGTTATCTGAATAAATTTTTTTAAATTGCAAATTAAGGTAGATAGACTAAACTAATTAGTAACGTCGTTTTTGTTTAAACAATCATTTCTTCGGAAATACCAGTTGTTTGAAAAAAAAACATGAAATTTTGGCTCTGAAATAGGCATCTATTTTGTTAATAACAAATCGAATAATACAAATATCGGAACGATTGCACGTCAAAAACTAAATAATGATCTAAGAAATATTTATGCAAAATTTCATGCAAATCGGACAAGTATTTGTTGAGATATTTCTGGTACCGATTTGGAAAACAGTTTTGAGAAAAACGCATTTAAAGTTTCAAGTAGATTTTAAAGCCAAATGTCGATTAAATTTTTTAGTGAAATAATGTTTTTCTATTAATTTACACGCTATCATCGATGCCTAAACTGTAAAATTTACCTTCTGTTCGAGTGAAGGTTTCTCTTCCTCCTTTTTTCGGGGTTTGCACGCTGTCTAGGCTTCCTTCTGCGTTGCGCGCTCACCGGAACTCGACCCCCTGAAATCGTTTTTCTTGGTCCACTGATGAGCAAACCTTCCACAATCAATTTGAATCATTTTTAAAAATGCCATTGGTACCTCGTTGAATGAACACAAGCTGCGATATTTGTAGCAATTTCGACTACGAAAAGACCGCTGTGTAATTCCTTCAACACTATTTTCCAAATCGAATAATTTAACTTTTCATTGTTATTTTGTGCAAAGCTTCAATAGACTTTCTGAACTCAGATCTTTGTAAATGGGTTTTATCGTTTCAAGAACATGGAAGTTCTTGTGCAGTAGTCATATTTATACATTGGTAGTGTGCCAGACGCCGCACGGCACGGTGTTCCGACCAGCAGTACATTTTTGGATACAGTTCTGTCAATTTAACAAATTTCACAATAACATTTTATAAAAATATTTTTAAGGGATAGTACAACCCGAATATGTGATTTTTGAAAAAACGATTTTTTTCACCGCTTAAAGGTATATATGCCCTTAAGGCTATGTTTGTCTTTTTACGATCGGTTTTGATTTTTAGCATCGGGTAAATTTTGAGTGTAAATATTTCAGAAAATGAAGAGTCAAAACGTTACTTATAGAAAAGTTAAAATTAAATAAATTGAAGAATTTAAAAAAAGTCAAGCATAGTTAAAAGAATGTTGCATAAGTGCAAAATTTTGACATTTAATCAAATATTTGAGGGTACATTTGAGTTAAATCGACATTTTTCATCAATATATTTATCATAAATTTCACTGGTGTTCACTCAAATTTTTTCAGTCTTTAGTCAGTCATACCAAACGAAACAAAACACAATTTTTTACACACTTCTGAGTAAGGATAATTGATTATATACTCATTGATTTATTTTTTAGACAATTACATTATTACAATTACAAAATGTATTAAAATAAAGTTTAACCTCTTCTGATTAGATATTATTATCATTATATATTCGAATGCAGTTATAATGAGCACAGATATGGTAATTTAATAACTATACTGTAAATTATTCATATTACATCTTCGACCTATCTTTCTAGTTATCTTTCTAGCAAAATATGAAAGAAAAATAGTACAGCCAATTCTCTTTTATTTCACAAATTATGTTAATCTTTTTATGAGGCCAAAGCCCACGGGCAGGAACAGTGGAGCGTTAATCTATAGACAAAAGGGCAATTTCCTGGAGCCCAAACTAACAGAGGAGAGGGCTAATTCAAATTTTCCTGAACCTCATGAAGCTATAACGCGCCACTGGGTAGGAACAGTCCAAATTTTCATCTTATTCAATTTATTCACTTACCTACCCGAGTGAACTCAAATTGCCCCTTTATTGTCTGGATAGCCATTATTCAGTCATTTGGCTGACCCAGCAACTCTGACTATCCACACGGTGGTGTTTGTGTTCCCAACCGAATCACCAGTACTTACCATCATCTTAACCACTAACGAGTGGTTACACAATGCTAATAACGACTGGAATATATATTGTACTGACTGCCCATCGTTGTTTTTGAATCTTTCTGAAATGTAGTTAGGGGCCCCCTTCTCTTGCAGGAACAAACGCCGAGTACTGTGATTCACGTCTCACTCTATTCAATCGTGGAGGTCTCGGGTTGGAATTTTCGTTAAATAGTGGAGCAATTTTTATCCCCCCCCCCCCGCTAACGAGATCGCATCTCGCAGTTAAGCCAGTGAAGCTCCAGAGTTCCCATGAAGACACCCTCTTACTAACCTGGTTTGTGAGCTGTTTCTAGACGACTTGCAAATGACTTTGTCAGTCACTCGTCATATGATAAAAGCAGCCATGCCGTTTGTCAGTAGTACTTAGCCACGAGTTTGTTGTTGCCGAGTAGGCGCGTTCTCGTTAGCCTCGACTACACTACAATTTTGACTGCCTTAGCATCGAAAAAAATTGTCAATAAATCCCGAAGACCCACAAACTGGTTTTGAATCACGTTTCAACTTCGTGTTCATAGGATTGTAAATCAAAACCGCATCCGGCCAAATACAACAGAGGTGGAGCATATACTTCTAAGCGACAATTTCGACTTCCTATTCAATAGTAGATACAACCTGCACAGCTAAACCTAAGCCTTCGTGAGCAGATTTTGAATATGGTTCTTAAAGTTCAGAAGTTTATCGACAATAAACCTCGATATTTCGTCCCATTCGCCCACGTGATCAGGAACTGTTCAAGCACAAGATTATCGGGTTCGTGTCTTCAAGAACACATTGAACTGAACAAGACTGCTACGGTCTCTGTATATTCACCTTCACTCCCCACGTATGATAGTTTTAAGCTCGAGAAAATTAATTTACAACTTTGCGTGGATGATGTTGCCATAGCTATGCAATTACCATCGTAAAGAGGGCCATACTCTGACTCTTTACACGTCGTTGACGAACAAGTTGAATAGTATAATATTCATTATGTTCTCTTGTGAGAACTCGCCACTATAAGTTTGATGGAAGACCGCTGTCCGACTAGGTCCACCTAATAGTCTTCTTGACAAGAAGTTACCAGATGGATCATACTACCTGGGAATCTTAGGTACAAGAACTTATAGAGAATGCCAACATCTTGTCGACTTTTTCCTTTTTCAGTATCGAGAAACATGACACTAATCACTAATCATCAATTCTCATTAAAGCTGTCACATGTTCCGTCAAACGGACAACTGCTGAATAATTTCGCACTTCTTCCAAAACCCGAACTATTCATAGATCGATTCCTTGAGTAGACACATGGGCGAAAACTCATCGATCACATTGTTCTCTCATACATCTTATTTAGGTTGAAGAACAGGAAGATCGAATGACAATTCACGAAGAATTTTTGTCACAACGATGACTCTTAACAGCAGAAAAGAAAGTGCCTAGTACGATAGATACTGTTAAAACATTCACCAGTAAGACCTATTGGTTTTACTGGCGAATATTTTTAGTTATACTGAATTGTCTTCTTAGGAAAACATTTTAATGTAACATTCTCGACTTTATTGTCTACTACCTCTTGCAGTTCAATATGCAAATAGAAGCGACGTCTTCGGAATTAGGGAAGTCTGCCGAGTGGACCGGTTCAGTTGCAGTTCGTACCTTCTTGTCAGTCAGGCACTTTTTTTTCCTGTTTGTTCATATTATTTATTACAAAATCCTTGCTCCCCCGACTTAAAATCACGTTTTACATTATAATGAATCAATTTAGCAAAAAGTTTGAATTTTTGAAGTGTTTTTTCATACAAGTCCTTAAACTAAACTATTACCAAATAATTTACTTCCAGCTGATAATTATAAATACAAAAATTAGATTTATGGGTAAAATACGATTCTTTAGTACGCTTAGACTATTTTCAATGAAATGATTTAACAAAAAGCAGATGTGGACAACACCCTCGTCTGTAATATATATATATATATATATATATATATATATATATATATATATATATATATATATATATATATATATATGTATGTATGTATGTATGTATTATTTATACCATATATCTCAGCGTATAAGGCAACTCTTAAAACTCAAAAAATAGGGAGTCTTATACGTCCAATACAAAAACAGAAACTTTAAAATAACACGAATAATTTATTGTGCTTATATATAAATTAAATTCTTTATTTGTAAAAATGGAGCTTCCTTTTGATATATAAGATAAATTCATTGAAAATTTAAAAAATAAAATACAAAGCCATAGCCTTCTAGATACAAACCATGCACCAAGGCGGCTATAAGAAGGAAAACGAACTCTGTCGATTGCCTATTGTAATCAATTTATGAAACCCGACCATCGGATGGCGGCGCTAGTTTCGGTGAAAGGCATTATGCGCGTGGGCCGATGCGCACAATTCTCAGTACCACAATATATGCTAAGTACAACTAATTGTGAATAGAGGCGATTAGTATCGACTTATTTATTGTTTTTTACGGTGAAGTGTGCGAAAAATTGAATCGTAAATAAAAATTATTTAATAAAATCTAAAACTAAACTTCATCAACTTCTTGCATGTGTTGAATTAAAAAATGTCTGTAATAAATATATATTTCGTTAAAATAATAAGTCGTTTATTCAACAATATTGTGTAAATTTAATTATAGCTCAATTTTAGATGAACTTAGTTAAAATTGCATTCAAACAAGAAAATAGTAATATAATTCATTCTTTTACTGCACTTTTGCTAATTTTCTGTATCGATACACTTTTTGCACTTTATCATCCATAATCGCATTGTATTTTTTTGCAATCATGTTTGATCGGCACAACATGTAATAATTCACAATATATTTTGTGAGGCTCTCTTAATGTTCATGGCAGCCGATTAAAGGGAGTTCATCGTACGTAACGTCTCAGCCATACTCAAAAATGAGTCCATTTGAATTCACTGAACGCTGCAAACCTGCATAATGACTTTTCGCGTAGCGTAGTCCGGAATGGACTTCTGACCAGATCACATGAGGAAAAATGTTTCTCACAAATGAATAAATTGCCCTGTATAGTTGGGCGGAATCGGCGGAAATGATTTTGACATTTCTCTAGCCACGCATTTCTCAAATCTGCTTTCTTCAGCTATAAAAGAAATATTTTTATAATAATAATAATTCATTTTGAATAATTTTTAAAGCGTCGAAGAATTGTAGATTTTATGTATTTCATAAAAATTACGAAATTTTTTAACTACAATTGTCAAATTTACAATTTACAAATTCCAACGATTACTTACCGGTGGAAAAGAAAACATTGCTTTCCACCATCTTTTGCTACACGTCCTTTAATGCAACAAGTCTTGATAATTTTTTTGTGCACGGCAAATCATGTGATAACAAAATGAACGTAAACAAGACAATGAGAACTTTCAGGTTAGAATACTTCTATCACGTGCTTTTCTATGCGCAGTGCGTTCCGCGCAGAAGTCACCTGACTGAAATTCGAACACCACTTTTCAATGCCCCCAAACACCTAAGTTCGTTCTCCTTCTTATAGCCTCCTTGCCATGCATGATGTTTTAATAAACAGTATGTCGAAGCAAGATGATTCCCAGAATGTTATTTTTAAAATTTCATTTAAGAGGTGCTTAACTTAGGATTGTCTTATACGACCGATAAATTATGTATATTTTTTATCTTAAAATTTCTACCTTGTCTTATATATACGTAGGTCGCCTTATACGCCGAGATACACGGTAAGTAAAATTCTTATTTCAAATAAAATATTCATTACAGGAGGTTGGTACTTATATAATACATGTATTAGGATGGTAGAAAATAATTGCGTTTTATGACCTTCAAGTTCATATACATTAACGTAATTATTCTCCTACCACCTAATATATATATATATATATATATATATATATATATATATATATATATATATATATATATATATATATATATATACATATAAATGTAAAAGAAGTTTTACAAGTTTTCATTATTAAGTTTAATTTTTTTTAGAATATGAATAGCTACTCACTAGATTAACTGACATTCAATTGATCATATCTTCTTTCAATGTGCCAATTAAAATTTTCAACCAATTTCCGATAATTAATTATTAATAAACATTATATTTCCTATTACCATATTTATTTTATTTATTTACATTTTAAAAATATTTACATTTTTCTTAATTGTCTAATCGAAGTTATAAAGGAAATTTTTCAAAAAAATATTAGTATTCTTTCTGATATGGAAGACTGTTATGAACGTTAAACAAAACCAGACCAGTCTCGGATTTTAAAACTTACAATCTATAATATACAAGTATATTTTGTAACTAGTCTACTTTATCTTTGTATATGAATATGAATATACATATATATATATATATATATATAACAGGTGGGCTGAAAAATTCGTAGGCTGACACATAAATGGCGCTACTAGTATCAAATCCATATGATTTTTAGTTAGCCCGAACCTTCAAAAGACGCGTGTATAAATTTGACAGCTGTTGCACTATTAGTATCTGAGTTATAGCATTTTTAGTGAAAGAACTTTTGTTACCTTGAAAAAATGGATAAAAAGGAATTTCGTGTGTTAATAAAGCATTGCTTTTTGGCGAAAAAAAATACTGTTGAAACCAAGGCTTGGCTTAATAAACATTATTCGGACTCTGCACCAGGAAAATCAACCGTAGAGAAGTGGTTTGCTAAATTTAAACGAGGCGAAATGAGCACCGAGGACGATGCACGCAGTGGACGCCCCAAAGAGGCTGTTACCGACGAAAACATCAAAAAAGTCCACAAAATAATGTTTGATAACCGTAAAGTGAAGTTGATTGAGATAGCTGAGACCCTAAAGATATCAAAGGAACGTGTTGGTCATATCGTGCATGAATATTTGGATATGCGAAAGCTCTGTTCAAAGTGGGTGCCGCGCGAGCTCACAATCGACCAAAAACAACAACGAATCGATGATTCGAAGGAGTGTTTGGAGCTGTTCAATCGTAATAAATCCGAATTTTTGCGTCGATATGTGACGATGGATGAAACATGGCTCCATCATTTCACACCGGAGTCCAATCGACAGTCAGCCGAGTGGACTGCACGTGATGAACCGACTCCAAAGCGTGGAAAGACGCAAAAGTCGGCTGGCAAGGTTCTGGCATCAGTATTCTGGAATACTCATGGTATAATATTCATTGACTATCTTAAAAAGAGAAAACCCATAAACAGCGACTATTACGTAGCGTTATTGGAGCGTTTAAAAGACGAAATCGCGAAAAAGCGGCCTCATTTGAAGAAGAAGAAAGTGCTGTTTCATCAAGACAATGCACCGTGTCACAAATCAATGAAATCGATGGCGAAATGAAACTGAAGCCTAACTAAAGTTCTTTCACTAAAAATGCTATAACTCAGATACTAATAGTGCAACAGCTGTCAAATTTATACACGCGTCTTTTGAAGATTAGGGCTAACTAAAAATCATATGGATTTGATACTAGTAGCGCCATTTATGTGTCAGCCTACGAACTTTTCAGCCCACCTGTTATATATATATATATATATATATATATATATATATATATATATATATATATATACGAGGTCAGACAATTAAGTAATGCGACCGATTTTTTTTCTCGGCCTGTGGTAACACTGCGAACCTGTAACTCCGCCACCGTAATAGCAGATCCCTACTCTCTCGATTGAGACCTTGACCACCCTCATACGATCATTTCTTCGCCAGCTGTTTAGTGTTTTGTAACAACGCGCGAGTAGTGCATGTCACGAAAATGGAACAGAGAAATTCGAATGAACATCGCTCAAGATTGTCTCAAGCAGGTTGAAAGTGATCCTACTCTTCTCTATCGAGTTATTACTGGTGATGAAATTTGGTTCTTTCAATATGACCCCGAAACTAAACGACAAAGCCAACAGTGGCTGTCCCCTGGAGCACCAAGGCCAAAGAAGGCGAGAATGAGCAAGTCCAAAGTGAAAACCATGTTGATTTGCTTCTTCGACAGCAAAGGGGTGGTTCACAGAGAGTTCGTACCACCTGGACAAACCGTAAATCAAGTATTCTACCGCAATGTGCTCGAAAAATTACGAAAAAGGGTGCTCAGAGTGCGTCCAGAGATCGCGAAGACTTGGGTTCTGCATCACGACAATGCTCCCTGTCACAGTGCGTTCAGTGTCTCTCAGTTTTTGGCGTCTAAAGGCATCGCAACGTTACCACAACCGCCCTATTCACCGGACATGTCACCCTGCGACTTTTTCCTATTCCCCCATATGAAAAAATTCGTCAAAGATCGACATTTTGACTCCGTTGAAGATATCCAAGAATCTGTGACGAGGGTACTCGGAGAGGTCCCACAAGAAGTGTTCCAGAATTGTTACGAAAACTGGAAAACTCGCTGGAATAAGTGTATAGATGCGGGAGGGGACTACTTTGAAGGGGATCGCAGCGATGTACCTTAATTTTTAAATATACTCGATTTTTGAATTTTGTCGCAGTACTTAATTTTCTGACCTCATATATATATATATATATATATATATATATATATATATATATATATATATATATATATATATATATATATATATATATATATATATATAGAAAGATGTGTTTGATTGATGCTGGATGCAGTAACAATGCATTTCTGATATTCAAATATTACTTTATGGATCACAGCTGATGTCAAAAAATAAAGAACCAAACAATTTTTTATTGAAACAATTCCACCATTGTTTCTTTAATATAGTGAAGCATGTACAGTTAGCAACACTCAAAATGACTCAATACCAAATTGTTATTGAAAAAGTAAATATAAAAAAAACTTTAAAAACAAGAAATTATTTTTATAGATAATTCAATTTGTTGCTATTTACAATACATAAAAAAACAAATAGATATACAGACGATGTTAAAAAAGGGTAGAAAAGTAAAAGGTTCAAAAATGATGTAACATTCAAAATGGCTCATGTAAAGTTTTTCAGGGCGTTTGCGAGAGTACTGATTTTTCATTTTCTCGGAAAGTATTGAAGGTCTCCATTGGTAATCTGCACATGTATTTGATCGCGAAAAGTTGAATCATTGAGCAAAATAAATTCAATAATGCGTTCAACAACAACAAAAATTCGAGAGCATATTATTTCCTTATTTGAGGAAGAAAAAATTCAAAGAGAAATTGGAAGAATAATGAATAGAAGTGCGTCAACCATTCGAGATATCAATAATCGTTTTAAGAATGAAGGAAGAATTATTAATAGACCTAAAAATAAAAATATAAAAATATTAAATGACTAGGATGAGCGATGGTTAATTTGTATAGTAAAAAATAATCCTCAAATCAGTGCATCAATGATAAGGAAGCGATGATGCACTTAAATAAAAAGATTAGCGCACAAACAGTTCATAGGGTCCTATGGAAGGAAGGTTATCATAGTAGGATTGCAAAAAAGAATCCATTCATCAGCAAAAAAATACGTGAACAAGGATTTAGATTTTTGAAAGGAAGTTATCTTTGCTGATGAATGTAAAATTTATTTAATCGATATGATGTACACCCTAAAGTTTGGAGAAAGTGAAACTCGGCGGCGGAAATGTTATGATCTGGGGATGCATGGCTTCATCTGGTGATGGAAACCGTCATTTGATTGAAGGAAATATGGATAAATTCATGTCCTTGATATTTTAAGAACCAATTTAAAAGTAAGTGCCGAAAAATTGGGTCTAAGACAATCATTCACCTTTCATGAGGATAACGATCCCAAACATTCTTCTTACATAGACACAGAATGGCTTTTATACAATTGTAAAAAGACCATTAACATCACCCTCATCTTAACGTAATCGAGTACCTTTGGATAAAAATCAAATTTAATTTAAAAAACAAGATATCCAGCAAAGACGACCTAAAACATATACAAATGAATAGAACTTCATAAGTCCTGATTTTACAAAGAAACTGGTAACATCTATGCAACAAAGTTTCAAAGACATAAGATATAAAGAGGGAGGTACAAAGTATAAAGATGATGAATTTAATATTGTTCATTCTTCAAGTTAAAAATCTGTATTCTTGCTTACATAAAGAAAAACTTTACCTGAGCCATTTTGAATGTTGCATCATTTACGTATCGTTTACTTTTTACACTTTTTTCACATCATTTGTGAGTTTTCATTTGTTTTTTTTTTCATGTATTGTAAATAAAAACAAACTAAATTGTTTAATTGAAAATAATTTCTTAATTGTTTTAAAGGTTTTTTTTTTAATTTACTTTGTTCAATAAGAATTTGAAAGTGGTGCGTCATTTTGAGTGTTGCTACTACATCATAGTCGAAAAATATTGATAGTGAACTGTAAAGTAAACTGTCAACATTTCGCATGTCCTACAAAGTTTTTTAAAAGTAGAAACTCATGTAGATCGTAAGATTTATCATACGATATTCAATATGCATATACATTTATATATATATATATACATATATATATAATTTATATGTGTGTGTATATATGAGTCTTATCTATGTATACATACATGTATATACATATATTTATATATGTATATACATATACATACATGTATATACATATACATACATGTATATACATATAATATGTATATACATATATATATATATATATATATATACTTATATATATATACTATATATATATATATATATATATATATATATATATATATATATATATATATATATATATATATATATATATATATACTTTTTTTTCACATACATTCAATGTAATCAATAGATCTTTTCTGTACATTTCTAACCTACGAATATTTTTAAACCGCATCATTAAAACAGATTTGTTATCAAATATATTTTTATATCATTGTTGTCGTGCCTGAAAAGATACCAATAGATTTTTCCTAGGGTTAATAAATATTGGAATATTAAGTTGATAATTGTGACTACGAACTTCAAAGTGGACTAAAAGGTCACCTTTATTTTACACATTTTCAATTCTTTTTCAAAACTAGTATATCGTTTGTCATTGTTTGTATTTAAATTTTTTCTCAAATGTCTGAAATCGAACATTTCAGTATGGATTCAAGTACTCCATACAATATTCAGTTGTCTGGATATTATAAACGAAGTTTTGCATATTACACTATGAAAGAAAGATTGCCTGTGATATTAACTAGAGTTGTTGACGGACTGGTTCGAGAAAAAGAATTTATTAGTGAAGAATACGGTCCCGATTCTGTGAATGAATTAAAAGAAATAATTGGTAATATTTCAAAATTAAAATATGAAATTCAAACGAATAAAAAAATTGAATTGCTAGAATCGTCTGCACCAGATGTATCGTTTTGGAATCAGTATTTAGTAGAAAGATCTGCAATCGAAGGAAATTGTACATATTTCAATACCATATTCTTGTATTCTGAGTGTTATATGTATAGAAAGTTACAAAGCTTTTTTGAAAACACAGTAACACTTCAAGAATTTGATCCATTTAGAACTCAAAAAAAAAATACATTTGATTCATCTTTAAATGCCATTAGTGTTGGAGGAAATTATTTTTTAAAAATGGTTAATGATCATTCTATAAATGTGAATACAAAAGAAGAATTTATAACTCTATTGAAATTAAATCTTTGGTCGAACAAATGTGATTTATCTTTATCATTAGGTGCTGACAAATCTCAAACAACGGATCCTATATTAACATTACTACAAAATGACATTAATATTTTAGTCGATGATTCCCAAAAAGTTTGGGATATAATTTCAAAACATCATGGTTCTAACATTATTGATATTGTTCTTGACAATTCTGGTTATGAACTATTTACAGATTTTTGCTTAGCTGATTATATCCTTTCAAGAAATTTAGGGAAAACTGTACGTTTCCATATAAAAAAAATGCCATGGTATGTCTCGGATGTTACTAACTATGATTTTCATTGGGTATTAAATTCATTGGTTTCGCAAAGTAATGAGAATCTATCAGCTATTGGTAAAAGATGGATAGAATACGTTCAATCTAATCGTTGGATAATAGAAGTAGAGTCTTTTTGGACTTTACCATTTGATTGTAGTTTAATGAAATCGAAAGACGAAGCACTCTATAACAGACTATCGGAAAGTAAAATTATTTTTTTTAAAGGAGATTTAAATTATCGTAAATTATTAGGAGAAGTTAATTGGGAACCCACCACGTCATTTGAAAAAGCATTACAAGAATTTCATCCCACCAATATTTGTACGTTAAGGACTATCAAAGCTGATTTAATTTGTGGTTTAGAAAAAGGAATGCAAGAGACTTTAGATATGAAAGAGCCTGATTGGATGACAACAGGTAATTGGGCTGTAATTCAGTGTTTCAAATCTGTGTGACATTTTTGTAATTTATTCTAATGACTTAGCTATTAATTAAAGTGTATAAAAAATTTATATAAATTATGACAAGTCTTTATTGAAAAAGATCTGAACTTTTTTAAAAAAAGTAACAATTGTAATTTTTTTTAATATTTAAATTATTCTAAATGCTAATATTTACAAAATTTATGTATTTCTTGAATTGCTATTAAAAAAAAAAACAGGTTTTCATAAAGAAAATACTAATTTGTGACTTAAATACAACCTTATATTTATTGTCTTATGAAAACAAATAATGCAGTTCATGTGTAATCTTTTTACTAGATATCAAATAAACATATTTTTTTAGTAATGTGATTATAAAGATAATGGTTATTAATTTTGATTTAAATATCAAGAATAATTATTAACTTAATTGAAAAGAATTTCTCAAATGCAATATGCTTACTGAAAATAATTACTATTTTATTCATATTTTGTGTAAAAAAATGTTACAGAACATTAAATAACTTTTTTTAAATAAAATAAAATATTTTGTTTTATTTATGAAATTTAATGTTGTCTTATTTACTATTAGAAAAAGCATGGTTA
This sequence comes from Acanthacorydalis orientalis, assembly GCA_034766995.1. Taxonomy (NCBI): domain Eukaryota; kingdom Metazoa; phylum Arthropoda; class Insecta; order Megaloptera; family Corydalidae; genus Acanthacorydalis; species Acanthacorydalis orientalis. The sequence continues at coordinate 27,736,813 of CM068318.1, read as the reverse complement.
CTTATTCCAAACTTAAGATTAATTTTGCATATGTATGTACATGTTCTTTACATAATTGATAACACTTTAAAATATACTTAAATATGCACTTAAAAAAAATAAACATTCTACTATTTCTCAATCAAATGTACATGTAATATTAATAATTTGTAAATGTTTGCCTTTCCTCTCTTATTAACTAAAATTGAGTAATTTTTTTATGCATATGAAATCATGCATATAGCGCAAATTATACTGTATGTAATATGTATACACACATATACAATACATATTTTTCATAAGATAAATATATTTTAGAAAATCTGTTTCTATTAGGTAGTCAAAATAATTTGAATGACAAAAATATAATGAGCAAACATTGATTTTTGTTATATTAAATAGATAACTTACTGGTCAATATTTTTAAATGAAAAGAAATACTTTATACAAAAAAAATGTATAATGTAATCAAGTATATGTATGTGTTTGAATGTATGTATGTATATATATATATATATATAATACATAATTGTTTAATATTTTTTTAAAAAACTAACATTCTTTAAATAAAGTATATGATTACAAACAAGTAATACCTAGTGAATCCTAAAAGGCAAATCATATTGATACAACCAACAATTTAGAAAAATATTACTTTCAAGTACAAGTAAAGAAAAATGTAAAATATAGAAATATTTGTTTTAGAAAAATTTACATCTTAATACTATTAATACTTAAAAATAAGTTAGTTCTAGAGGAATATTTATAGCACATCCTTCAAAAAAATTTTTTTATGTTATAACATTTACATAAAAACATTAATTTATGAATGTTTTTATACTGTTTTGAACAACAGACTTTAAAATTTTGTTATTACAGAAATGTTTTAAACTTGTATCAAAAATATTGTTAAAATTATAGTTCGGTTTCACAATAAACAAAATATTTAGATTATTCTGTAACTAAATTTACCCATGCATCTTGTTCTTCACCATCACTATTATTTAATCTCACTTGAACTAAATGTATAGGTCTAGATGATTGAATCATTTGTGAATTTTCTTCAACAAGTTGATCGGTTATTACTTCTTCATATTCATCATTTTCATTCAGCATTTGTTCTCTTGTTAAATCTCCTTCATTAATTTCATGTACTTCATCACCTCCATCTTCACCACGTGTAGTATAATGAACCTGTATTAATTAAAAATATATCATCTGTAATAATGTAATTTTATTCACAAATGATTACTTTTTGTGATAATTTCGATTCATCAATAATAATGCACAATTAATTAAAATGTAACATACACATTATAATAATAAAATATTACATTATAGTTTAAGTAATTTAAATGACAATCTAAAAAGTACAAATGAATATATAATTGCTTATTTAATAATACCTGTGAATTTTGTCAATCTAAAGTATTATAAAATAATAGTAATTAAAAATCTAAGTTTATAAGATCTGTTCACTTTTTGTATTTACATAACCAAAACAAATACATGTTACCTGTGTAATATACATTTTGGTATTAACAAATTTGCTAACAGTTATGAATTTACCATCAATTATTATGTATGTGTGCACGTGTGTGTGTATGTATGTATGTATGTATGTATGTATATATATATATAATATTAAATACTATTTCATATGTATTTTCTAAAGACCTCACACATATACATATACTTGTGTGTATGTATATAAAAGCATATTTATTTACTTTCATTTTACTATAGGATATTTACTAATAAAATTTGGTATTTCATAGTTTTATATAAACCTTTACAAAAATGGGACCAATTAAAATATTCTACAAAAAAAATAAATACGTAAATGAAACAGAATTATCATGCTCATTTATTTTTGAAAACAAATAAAATTAATGTCTATAAATTTAATAGGAAATTTAGATAATGTTTTTATAATTAATAAAAGTAGAAAGAACCTATCTTTAGGTTCTTTCTACTAATTATCTTTATTTTAAACATATACTATTATTCTTTGTATAAAATTATTTACTTTACAAAATTAAATAAATTAAAAAATTGAAAATTAACAAAATCATTTAACCAATAACAACAAAACCAAACTGACATCTATTTAACGTGTGTGGGTGGTGGTGCGTGTGTGTGTGTGGTGCGTGTGTGTGTGTGGTGCGTGTGTGTGTGTGTGTGGTGCGTGTGTGTGTGTGTGTGTGTGTGTGTGTGGTGCGTGTGTGTGTGTGGTGCGTGTGTGGTGCGTGTGTGTGTGTGGTGCGTGTGTGTGTGTGTAATTTAACATTTACAATACCAGTAAGAGTTGGGTATTTCTTTATTTATATTTCTTGCAAAACTAAAGTTTGTTCTGTTTTGTATTCTAATTTATAACTAATAGATTGAGTAATAAATGTTAATGATAAAACAAAAAAATTAATTTTTGTAATTATCCATTCTTCACATGAAGTTTAGTTATGCCAATCTTTCAACATAATAATAAAATTAAAATTATTTTTATATTGTCTACCTAATAAAATAAATTACATACAAAAAAGGATAAGATAAGGTAACGAAGTACAAATAATACGTAACCAATATTCATACATAAATTGTTTGTTTTACAAGTAAAACCCTATAAAAACATTCTAACGGGCAAAATAAATTTGTATTATGATTACAAAAGTACCTGAAATGAATTGTGTTTGTTATATATGTCATATATATCTTAAATAACAAAAAAATTATTTAAAAAAGTGGAAGTTTTTGTCATATGAAATTTGTCAGTGTCTGTTTGATGATGGCAGCATAATTTTTTTCCTATCAATGTGTATATTTGATTATAATGGTCAAGCAGTATTTTGTATATATGATACGAATATAAGTTTCTAACAGAGTTTAGTTAATGTTAAAAAATTGTGTAAATGTGAATACAAATCCTCCAAATTAATATACTTATTATAGATTAAAACATACCAATTCTTATCAAGATTTATTATGTTAACATGAATTATTATAAATAAAACAAATGGAAATAATTGTATTCCATTTATTACAAGAAAACTGTAATCATTAATAGAGAAATAAATTATACCATTGTGTTAATAAAATTATGAATTATAATTAGGAAAAAACATTGTAAAACATTCTCAAATAACTTTTTAAGAAAAAAAATAATTTAAAAAAAAATATGTGAATATAACTTACTTGTCCATCAATGATTAAATGTTCAACAGCATCTTGATCTATTTCATTTCCATCAGAAGTGGCAGCACCAACAATTACTGTTCCCTCATCAGTATTTTGAATAATAACATGGTCTTTTAAATCTGCAATGTATAATTTTGTATCTTCAGAGGCATCAGCATCTTGATCATCTGGATCTGCATTGACCATTTCCATTTCTCCTTCAATATTGAAAGTCACAACTTGATCATCTTCAGTTGTTAAACGTGGTTGATTTACAACAATCGTATCATTCAGATGTCCCTAAAATACATATATACATACACACACACACACATATATATATATATATATATATATATATATATAAACATGCGTGTGTGTGTGTACACGCTCGCTCGCACGCAAGCACACATATATACTATACACATAAAGTTCATAGATACAGAAAATATTGGATAGTAACTAAAATAAGATACTTTGGTAACTCTGTAAAAGTAAATACAGTAACAATTAAAAAAATTCTACAATTACATACCTGAGTTTCCATATGAGCATATAGCAAAGGCTTTCGCATGAATCCCATGCCACAAACAAGGCACTCGTAGGGTTTTTTATCACTGTGTACAAAACGATGCGCATTACGATTATCTCTCGAATTAAATGCTTTACCACAGACCTAAAAAATGAAAATCCATATATATACATACATACGTGTGTGTGTGTGTATATATATATATATATACATAATAATTTTGAAAGTTCATGTAATTTTAATTGTGTACATATCTGTTTGTGTGTGTGTGTATATATATATATATACACACACAAACAGATATGTAGACAATTAAAATTACATGAACTTTCAAAATTGCAAATAAAATAAAGAAATTAAATAAACATACTTCACACAAAAATGGCTTTTCTCCTGTATGAATACGACGATGTTTTTTAAAATGTTCAGGATAAACGAAAGTAGCATCACAAACATTGCATTTAAAAGGACGTTCACCTGTATGAACAGCTTTCATATGATAATCTAAAAGTCTAAAAAATTTGAATAAAAAATTAACAAAATAACACAAAAGTACAAAAAACTGTACCATATACATATTTCAACCATTACAAATTCTATATCAACATTATACTCTTACCTTCTTCTTTTAAAACCTTTTCCACATTCTCGACACTTGTACCTTTTATCATCGTAATGAGTTGCTCGTTTGTGTGACTGAAGATTACTTCTTTGACTGAAAGTTGCGCCACAAAACTCGCATTGATAAGGCCGTTCCCCAGTATGTGTTCGTTCATGATCTCGAATTTCAGCTTTACGAGCAAATGCTTTACCACAAGTTCGACATATAAAAGGTTTATAACCTGTATGAACAATACTATGCACTTCAAGATTATGTGGTGAACCAAAAGCTTTACCTAAAAATAATATTAGGTATCAGAATTAAACATTACCAATCACTTATTTACATGATTATAATATAAAAATATTGTGCATTAAATTTAATATTTACATAATGAAATATTTTTTCTTTCAATACATACATAAATGCATTTTTATATTTTTTTATTTTATATTAATGTCTCATAAAATTTTTATAGCAACAAATGTATATATTTTACATAAAAGCAAAATTTGGCCTTTACTTATGTTATTCTTATTCTTTACTTTCATTACTAAGTAACTGCTATATATAGAATGTATGTGTACACAAATATACGTGTGTTTCTGTATGATGTGTTCGAGTGTGTATGCATAATGTGTATATTATATAATTATATATATATATATATATATATATGGTGATGTGTATGTATAGATTTGTAAAATTTCAATTTACATTTAGAAATGTACCAAGTAAAAATGTAAAAAAGGGAACGAAGTGTTCAAACGTATCTAATGTTTGACACACAGAATGCTTTTTAAATTTTTATAGGAAGTTTTTTTAAGGAGTTCCAATGACAAACTTTGTCAAGAAACATCTTTACTTCCAAAAATCAATTCACAACAATTTCATTGTACATATTTTCTTGAACTATAGAAATTCAGACCGACACAAATAATAAAAAGATATATTAAATAAACTAACACATCTTTTTATACATATTTGGTATTCTTTTAGTGAAAATTAATTTTATAAATTTAAAATAAATGTACAAGTTAGTACATATTAATATATCAAATGTGCTCATACATTTGCAGTACTTCATTAAAATTCTAATTATTAAATTTACTCTTATAACAAAATAAAAAAAGAAACATTAAAAATAAAAAAAAATCATTTCAAATAAAAACTTAAAATATTCACATATAATACAATAAATATGTCCTCTTAGATCAGTTATTTGTAACATACTTTAAAATTATATGCAAAAATTTGTCTATAATTACAAATTCATTAGTTCAATCAAATAAGTAAATGTACATATATGTAATACTTTTTTAATATTCAAAATATACAATTATGAATTAATTAAAATGTTTATGTACTAACCACATAAATGACATACATAATCTTTAATGCCAGTATGCGTTCTTTCATGTTGTGTTAAGTTTTGTTGACTTAAGAATGTTTTTTCACATTGTGAGCATGAAAAAGGTCTTGGCCGTACCTGTAAATATGAAAGAATATTAAAAGTATATATATATATAAACCCGATCAATGCAGAGTGCATCTATGCTTTCATTCAAAAATCATGTCACATGTTTATTATATATGACATATTCAACTTTTTTAAATGGAAAACCTTATATTAAACACTTTAAAGTGCTTTTGGTCGATATAAATTTTTTAACAGTTATATATTAAATTAATAAGATTCTTCACACAGAAGTCATCTTTTACAATTATCTTAGATTGTGTTTCATATATACACTAACAAGTAATGATTAGGTTAATATTATTTTTTTACATACTTCTAATATCGAAATTCAGTTCAGTACTTTTATATACTTACTTCATGTGTTTTCATATGAGCACGGAAAGTATATTTTGAAGCAAAATCTTTACTGCAAACATTACATACATAGGGCCGTATTCCTGTGTGAGTATTGATATGTTCATCTAATAAATTACGAGAACTAAAATAAATATACATTTTATGATTATATTTCATTATTTGAAAAAGTACTTATACTTTAAAAGCCATACATAAAACCAAAATTTAATTAAAAAAAAATCAAAATTGTTGGTAATTTAGTAACAGTTAAAATAATAATTTTATATATAATTTAAAAATTATATATAAAATTACTGTTTTAATGAAGAGAATTACTTGATAACTACAAAAAAATACACAATATCATTTTTCATGTGCAAAAATTTATAATTTATCAAGAGCACACATAAAGTAAAGTTACTTTATATCAAATTGTTCAAAAAGTTGATCCTGACTTTTTCATTAAATAAACTTTTAATTAAACTTAATTTTAATAATTAGCAACTTTTAATGAATTATGTATATCTAAAATGTTTAGATTAAAATTTTTTTCAAAAAATGTTGAAAACCACTTTTAATAGATTCTGTCCAATAAAACTTTTTAAAATCACAAATAATTTTTAATATGCGAGTAGCATTACTTTAAAATTTTCAAATTTTTAACAAAATAACTGTTTAGTACTTTATTGCAATTCCTTACATGTTTAAAATTAATTTAACATGTTAATAACTTTATTCATTTCTCTTAATAATACATTGTTCTACTAAAGAAAGTCAATAAATTTCATTAATTAAAATCGTAGTTATTAGAAATTAGTATGAACTTTCTGAAATATACATTATTATGACAGATAATAAAGAATATTCAATTAAATATTTTCTATCTTACTATTATATTTTTAAATATTTCATAAATAATTTAAATTAAATATTATTTGTTTTTGACACAAAAATAAAATACAAACCTGTATCTTTTACCACATGTTTCACAAGTCCACAACTTTGATTGTGGATAATGCATTCTTTTATGTATTCTAAATAGTCTCAAATTACAAAATATTCTATTACAAATCTCACACTGGAAATCACCTTCTTCTGTTGCAACATGTTCATCTAAATGTAGGCTTAATTCATTGCGCTTTCGAAAGTCATCACCACATACATCACAGATATATACACGCAGATCATGAACTGTTTTCACATGTAACATCATTGATTTACCATCTCCAACAGCTTTTTCCTCACGATCACATATTAGACATGTATACAGGGCTCCATCACGAGAGACAATCTAAGTAAATTAGACATTATTTAAAGAATTAATAATTAAAAATACTTATTAAGAGAAAAAAGTAATATTTACAGGCTCCAAATATTCATCGTTTTTTGGTTTAAGAAGTTTACGAACACCAACTTTGCGTCTCATTAATTGTTTAACATCATCATACATCATATCTGGTTCAATTTTAACATTATATACTAATGATCCTATAACAATTTTAAAAAAATATTAAAATTAAAAAAATATCCCAATATTAATACACAAACCATCTTCTTGAATTGTCTGCTCAGCCATAGCAGCTGCTTCTAATAATGCAGCAGTATTATCTTCTCCATTTTGTTTTTCATTATTTGATTCCCCATTCTGTATTACTTCTAAAATTAATGGTGGCTGATAATCTGAATCATCAGAATTGTCAATAGCTCCTATAAGCAGATAAATTAATAAATAATACTTTTATTATGGTTTTTATTACTAAAATGACATCTAAAGCACTTAAACATAAATAAAAATACCTGCATCAACAGGTTCATCAGATTGAGTAAAGCCATGAAAACTATGTGAAGTGTCATCAGCATCACTAGTTTCTGGTATTGATATTTGTGGAACATTTTCTGTGCATTCATCAGCATCTTGAATAACTTCCACACGTTCAACTATCTCATCAACTTCCATATCTTCAGCAGATGCATGCATTTTTTCCAATTGTTCTTCAATGTCACCCATTTCTGTCGATTCTGTTGGTTTCTGAAAAATGTTTGAGTTCAGCGTCATGAAAATGTAGAATAAAAGTTAATTTATGATCAAAAACTTTTATGTTGAATTTATGTTAATTATATTATCAAAAACAATTCCATTTATTATAAAATACCAGAATTAACAGCTTGTCATTAATGATATGTGCAATAAATAAAATTATTTCTGAAAATATAACAACACAGAAGTTTTTGATGATTAATTACTAATTACTCTACATTTTCAACAATATATATATATATATATATATATATATATATATATATATATATATATATATATATACATACACATATGTATGTATGCATGCATAATGTGTAATACAAATTAATGGCAGACAATACTTGCAACAAATAGAAATACAACAGAAAAATAAAAACTTTTATTTTTCTATATATTTTTCTTTTATTTTTATATAATTTTTTTAAAACATATATTGTAAAAATATATTGCAAAGAATGTTTATTTAAAATAACCCACATTACCACTAACAGAAGGAAAGAATATATATATATACACACACATATATATATATATGGTCAGACAATTAAGTAATGCGACAAAATTCAAAAATCGAGTATATTTAAAAATTAAGGTACATCGCTGCGATCCCCTTCAAAGTAGTCCCCTCCCGCATCTATACACTTATTCCAGCGAGTTTTCCAGTTTTCGTAACAATTCTGGAACACTTCTTGTGGGACCTCTCCGAGTACCCTCGTCACAGATTCTTGGATATCTTCAACGGAGTCAAAATGTCGACCTTTGACGAATTTTTTCATAGGGGGGAATAGGAAAAAGTCGCAGGGTGACATGTCCGGTGAATAGGGCGGTTGTGGTAAAGTTGCGATGCCTTTAGACGCCAAAAACTGAGAGACGCTGAACGCACTGTGACAGGGAGCATTGTCGTGATGCAGAACCCAAGTCTTCGCGATCTCTGGACGCACTCTAAGCACCCTTTTTCGTAATTTTTCGAGCACATTGCGGTAGAATACTTGATTTACGGTTTGTCCAGGTGGTACGAACTCTTTGTGAACCACCTCTTTGCTGTCAAAGAAGCAAATCAACATGGTTTTCACTTTGGACTTGCTCATTCTCGCCTTCTTTGGCCTTGGTGCTCCAAGGGACAGCCACTGTTGGCTTTGTCGTTTAGTTTCGGGGTCATATTGAAAGAACCAACTTTCATCACCAGTAATAACTCGATCGAGAAGAGTAGGATCACTTTCAACCTGCTCGAGACAATCTTGAGCGATGTTCATTTAAATTTCTGTTCCATTTTCGTGACATGCACTACTCGCGCGTTGTTACAAAACACTAAACAGCTGGCGAAGAAATGATCGTACGAGGGTGGTCAAGGTCTCAATCGAGAGAGTAGGGATCTGCTATTACGGTGGCGGAGTTACAGGTTCGCAGTGTTACCACAGGCCGAGAAAAAAAATCGGTCGCATTACTTAATTGTCTGACCTCGTATATATATATATACATATATATATATATATACATATATATATATACATATATATATATACATATATATATATACATATATATATATATATATTATACATACATATATATATATATATATATATATATAGATTACACTTTTAATACCAAATAAGAATAATGACAAAATATGAATTTTACAATTATAAACAAATAGCCTAAGTTTAAAAATCTAATAATATTACTTAATAATATAAAATAAAGTATCATTTAAAAAAAAAACAAAACGAAATACATCACTAATTAAAAATCGATTAACAATAACATTAAACACACTTACATTTGATATCTGTTTTTGTTCATTTGATATCTGTTCATCCTTTTTTTGAAGAATTGAATTACTTATTTTTTTTCCAAGTTCATAACTGTCTTTAACCTGTTCTTCATCTTCTTCTTCTTCTGGTTCTTTTTTTATTGTAATTTCTTTCAATTCATTTTCTCCTTCAACTGAAGAACTGTGTTTATACTTCGATAATGTACGTTTGTAATTTGTAACTATTTCATTTTTTATTTCTGCTGATCTGAAATGGAAAAAATATTTTCAGAATCTTTATAAAAAGCTAATTCATAAATACATTTTTATTAACAAACACAAAAAAAGACAAACCTTGTTTCTAATTCATCATATTCCAAAAAAAGTTTATAACATTTCTTACAAATTAAATGAGATTGAACATTATCTTCTTTTACTACTTTACCCACCACTCCAGATATTATAGTATCCATAGGGCGTTCCGAACATGTTAAAACCTAAAATGTAAAATATATATATGATGATATAATTCATATAGAACTATTACTATGTAAGTGATTTTAGACAATTATATATACAAGAAGTTAAAGAATATATTCTTTTGTTCTGAAAAATAAGTAACTAAATACACATGTACGTAAATTATTATTAAAGTAAAAATAAAAAAGTGTTACTTTCTTCATTTAATACCATTATGGAAAAAGTATATAGTAATGAAATTAATAATTTTGTATAAATATTAATGCAGATTGAAATATAGAGCTTATTTTTGATAAAATTAAAAATTAAATTAACTGTAAATCAAATAATAGTAACTTTAACATACTGTTCATTTATTGTTATCTAAAAACTAAACATCAAATTTACCATAACAATTTTAAATTGATAAATTTACATAATGTTTAAAAAATACTGTTAATAATCGCTTGATATTTCAATGGAATTGGCTTAAGAAATATTCAAATACTTCATTAAAAATAAGTATTAAGTTTACCGATTAAGAAATATGTAGATTTATAAATATATATATATATATAATGTATGTATGATGTACATACATTTACAAGCATGCACAGTAAATTATATTTTACCTGTTTGTTGAAAACTTGAACAGAGTTTCGAGTAGACACACCTACACGACTGTTGCAAATTAAACAGTGAGGATTGTCCCTCACAGATGTGTTTAACTGACTCATAATTATCTGCAAAAAATGAAAATACATTTTTTGTTTTAAAAATAAGGTTATTATTACGATCATGATAAAAACACGGCGAAAAACATTCGTTTATTTGCCAAGCCATGATTAAAATCAATTTTAATAAGGATTAATTTTTATACTAATTACGAATTATTACAAAAATAACAATCTGTCACTACAATATTCTTTAAAAAATAAATTGAGACTTTAAAGTTCCCTAGATGATAAAAATATTTAATATGATCATTGTATTATTCTGACATGTCTGCCTTTTGGAATGACCTAAGCGTCAGCCATGATTACAAAATCAGAAAAGTTGCTGTTGAAAATTCCTACATGTCTTCGAAAATTAGTAAAATTTCATTACCTTCCAAATTTCAAAATGTATTTTTAGGGAAACATTTTACTTTTCGTAAAACGAAACAGTGCTGACCGGAGAACAAATGCTGCCAGCCTTCGAACTTGCTCAAACGTTCGTTGTGTTGGAATTTTTGGCTGTCGTTTGTATATGCGCACAAATCTCGTACGCATGTCTTGTACCTACTGCCGCTAACTAACGCGGTTTCTTTAAATTATTGACATAAGATTTTAGTGAAAAGTTTAACAATTCTGTATTTTTGTTTTCAATAGAGATTTCTTAATAACAATAATATATATATACACATAAACATATTGTTTTTGATGATTTACTATTGGATATCTCTTCCACAGTTTTTTCATTTAAATACATGAGTGCCTCTTTTCCCATACATTTTATGATAGTTTATTTCACTTTTTGTGTTAGCTTTCATTTTATTTCTCTTGTTTATTAATCATATCTTTTGAAAATATATCCCAGTCATTTGCATTCTTTGCTTTTGTTGTATTTATTAGTTACAACTTGTATTTGTTTTCAGAACCATTTTTTATTCTTTTTGTACTTCTTTTTTGTTATTTCTAACATACATATTCCCATGCTTTCTGTTATATTATGTAGTGAATTATTTTCAAATTCAAGATCCATAGTTCACTTCCATACATAAGGAGAGATAAAATACATCAATAATTTTTTATCTGGACAAAATGAAATCTTTAATTTAAATATTAAAATATTTCATATAAATTACTTAAAATCACCTATCAATGGCACATATGATGAAACTAGTAGTATAAAATAGAAACTAAAGTGATCCAAAATGATAAAAACCATCAGATAACACATCAATGAAATCACAACTACAAAAATGACAAATGTAATTTTATGTTCATGTATATATATGAATATATATATATATATATATATATATATATATATATATATATATTATATACAAATTAAATTTTTTGTTATTTAAGAATTTATATTTTTTTTACAATTGAATTCAATTCAAGATGGACTATAAATTATAAAGTATCCAATTTATTTAGACATTTTTTTAAAAAATCTACCTTCTTAAACAATTAAATTTATGAAATATTTATTTATAAGGTAAATTACTTATATGTTTACAAAAGATATATTTGTTAATTTTTGATTGTTTTTACAATTCTACAATTTTTTAAAATGATATTAATATTCACAATAAACAGATACCTAAAAACAGTCAAAAAAATATTAACAACATATGGCTATAATTAAATACTAAGAAAAGTGTGTTATTTCATTATTGAAATATAATTACAAAATAACCTGATTAATTAGCAAATTCGTGTGCCCCCCCCCCATAGCCTATAATACTACAAAAGGTATTTAACACCTTGCCTTATGATTTAATTCACGACAGTGCATGCCCCATAGTCAAGCTGTATCACGAATCTCACTTGTGTTTCTTAATTTGGACCGAAATCTGTATCACAAGTCTCACTTGATATTATAAGGCAAGGGGTTAAAAGCATACCAAAAACATTGATCTAAAAACATACATTATTCTTTTATAATGAATAACAATTTCATAAAATCATATTTAATTAGAATTTATATGATGAATTGGGTTTTGAATAAAAATAATTCAATAATTTCATTATTGTAATAATTTGAAAATAATATAACTTGTTAACATTTTTTATAAAATTCTATATTTGCTCAAAAAATGTTACTTTTTAATTTAATCAAAATATATTATACATACTTGGTTAATGTATGACAAACATTTTTATGTATCATATCAAATTAGATTTTGTTGGATCAAAAAGACCCTGACTTTACACTTAGGATATCCAACAAATTATATGTTTTTCTTAACTAAAAATATTCGTTTTATTTTTTTTTATAAAAAAAAATAATTTATAAAAATTTCAAATAGTTATTCATCTGAATTTCAGTAAAATTCTCTGATGGCATGCTCATTTTAATTATTAAAATATTAGATTTGTTTCTATTACTATTTATTTTAACATGTGTATGAAAAACATAATACATAAAGAATTATTACAAGTTGCACTTCAATATATGTATATCAACAAATATTTTTTTTAAATAAGATTAATTTTAATTTTACATTGTTGGAAAACATATTTACATATCTTCCGTACTCCACTTGTATGCAATTTCTTCTCTGGCTTTTTTTGCATTTATAGTTTCAAACCATTTTTCTTCATAACCATTAGATCTATCTACTCCATCCCAACGATAGCCTGGTGGTATATTAAAACGATTTGGCATAAATGATCCTTTGTACTGAGGTTTACCTTTAAAGTTAGAATAAATACATAGAAATTATAAACAAACATTTTTCAATTATTAATATGTGGTTTTTTATAAAATATATTTATTATGAAATAAAAATGTTATGACATGTAAATTTCATATATGTACATATACATACACGCATACACTCACTCATGCCTTCACTCATCCACGCACCATTACTCACCCATGCAATGTTCATACACATAATATATACAATAAAAATTATTTAATATTAACATTTTTTTATTGTAACAATAAAATTTTTTTATTTCATAAAATATTGGGTGTTGGAATTAATTTGTAATGTTTTCTTCATGAAAAAAGATCGTTTATTTTAAATGAAATTGAAAAACATATCATTCAAAGTATTGTCCATCGTTAGCCACTACTTTTTCCCATCTTTCGGGCAGGAGATGAATACCACATCGGAAGAACGTCTCGCCTTTAGATGCAATCCACGAGCTGACCTATTTTTTGCAATCTTCATAAGAAGTGAGCTTCTGCCCAGACAGCCCATGACTCATCGATCGAAACAAGTGGTAATCAGAAGGAGTAATATCTGGAGAATACGGCGGGTGGGGTAGGACTTCCCATTTGAGCGTTTCCATGTATGTTTTGACCGGTTTTGCGACGTGCAGACGAGCATTGTCGTGCTGCAAAATCACTTTGTCGTGTCTTTCAAAGTATTCCGGCCATTTTTCCTTCAATGTACGGCTCAAATGCATCAATTGTAGTTGGAAGCGATCCCCAGTGATGGTTTTATTCGGTTTGAGGAGCTCATAGTAGATCACACCCTTATGACCCCACCAAATACAGAGTATGAGCTTGGATCCATGGATATTTGGCTTCATCGTTGGTGTTGATGGTTGGCCGGGCTTAACACATGACTTTCTGTGCTTGGGATTGTCGTAATTGATCCACTTTTCACATCGCCCGTGACAATTCGATGCAAAAATCTCTTCCTTTTCTCCCGCTGAAGCAGCAGTTCACAGGTAGAAAAACACCTTTCAACGTCCCTCGGTTTCAATTCGTATGGGACTCAATTTCCTTGCTTTTGGATCGTTCCCATGGCTTTAAGGCATTTTCCTACCGTTTACAAGTCCATTCCCAACGATTCAGACAATTCGTGAAGTGTTTGACATTAGTCTTCATTAAGTAATGCCTCCAATTTTTTATCGTCTTACTTTTTCGGCTGTCCAGGTCGTTCCTTGTCTTCCAAGTCGAAATCACCACTTTTAAAACGTGCAAACCACTTCCGACACGTTTGCTCAGCTAGAGCATGGTCACCATAAACTTCCACTAAAATACGATGACTTTCGTCAGCACTTTTTTTCATGTTAAAGTAATGAAGTAAAACTCCCTTCAAAAACAATTTATCCGGCACGAAATTCGACATATTCGATAAAGTAAAAAGTGTTATTATTTACGCTTCAACCAAATGACATATACTGAAACTGATGCATAAGGACAGCTGTTTTACGGGGAATATTTGGTTAAAGGGAACAACGAAAGAATGTACTACCTACGCCATCTTTTGTAAAATGCTACGAATTAATTCCAATACCTAATATAATAATTATAAATACTTGTATTCCTTCATATAAAATATATTCAATGAAACTAATTCTCAAAAAGTACCTGAATACTTACTTGATTTTTTGGTATCAAATTTATCTTCTTTTTCTTTTCGTATGTATTCTAGCATAGGATCCCCTTCTCTTTCTTGGTTTTTCAAATAATTTTCTAAATCTGCGTCATCTGCATATCTTGCTAAAGGTTTTGACATTTCATACAAGTCACTTTGAATTTTTTCGTTTATATCATCAACTTGCTTCAATCCCTTTCCCCATCGAGAATATTTTTCTTTTTGTACATTATCTCTTTCTTCTTTTAATTTTTGCTGGGTAGCCTCTTTCTCTAAATCACGAATTCGGCCTGTCTTTCGATCTCTAACAATTGGAACTGCATTAACACCGGTAAGATCTGATGATAGCTTATTAAAAATGTCATTTTCATTTCTTTTTATCTCAATTAATTCATTCTTCAAATTATGTGAATTTTGTAAACCTGCTACTTTTCCATCCAATGTTTTTTTCAATTTATCACTATGTGATCTTTTCAAATCACTTTTTTTGATCAATTCATGTTTGTTCTGTTTGGTTAAGTACTGACGATCTGGACTTGAACTATGTTTGTACTTTCTTGGAGGACTCATATCATCATCATTTTTATTTTTTCGTAAAGAATTAGATACAAAACACTGAAAGTTATTTTTTTTTCTTGGTGGACTTGCATCTGAATCACAATTAGATTGCTGTTTTTCAGAACACTGAACATTATTTTTTCTTCTTGGAGGACTTACATCAGAATCATGATTAGACTTTTGTTTTCCAGAACTTAGAAAGTTACTTTTTCTTCTCAGAGGACTTGCATCTAAATCATAATTAAAATGTTGTTTCTCATTACCATGAGAATGATTTTTTCTTCTTGGAGGACTTGCATCTGAATTATAATTTGACTTTTGTTTATACTTTTCATTTATCATAAGTTCAAAATCTTTATCTTTCAAATTTTTATTTTTTCCTGAAGGACTCACACTATACCTTTCTGCATGATTACCTTTATACAAATGTTTACTTTTAAAGTTTCTTTCTTTCAGTAAACTTTCATCTTCCTTTAATTTTCTTTCCTTATAATTTGAAAATGACTCTTTTTGATTAAAAGAATTACTTTGATTATGTTTTCTTGGAGGACTTACATCAGATTCACTACTTGAATGATTATTTAATTTTCTCTTTCTTTGATGAGGTAGGGTACTATCAAAATCGACATCTACTTTATTTTCATATTCAGAACACATTTTTTTATAGTCATTAGACTTTTTTGTAACAAACTGATCAGTGTTAGTTTCTTTACCACTCTGTTTAGCATCTTTATTTATTTCACTTTTAATACTTTCTTCACTAACTTCTTGCCAATGATTTCTAAGTTCAAATTTTTCTCTTATTCGTACTTCAATTGGTCTTTCATCAATAACAGCCACCACTTGAGGTGCATCTTCTGCTGAAGCAAATAAGTCTATTTCGGCCTCGTTCAAAGGCAATTCCGATAAACCAATATCATCGTCAATAATTTTAATGCTATAAACCATACAATTAAGTTAATCATAGTTTCTTTTTTTTAATAAATTAATAATATAAAAATTACCCATCGCTAATTTGAGACTTTTTTTTCTGCTTTTTCTTCTTATCTGGCTTAGATAAATATTTTTTTAAATACTTTTTCTGATCAATTTTTGTTGACATGTTTACATTTCTTACATACATAATAGGTTAGAATTTTAAACATCGCAATAAATTCTGTAACCTACAAAATAGCGTGTAAAATTTAAAATGGTTTCAGAAATGAATAGCAACTAATAGAGTTTTCATTTTAATCGTTTACATAGCTATCCATTAATTAAAAGTATATGTATAAATTGGGATATAAACAAGTGGTAGAATTAACATGCCTGATATTAAAATAACACCATTGGGGGCCGGTCAAGATGTAGGAAGAAGTTGTATTTTATTAACAATGGGAGGAAAAAATATAATGCTTGATTGTGGCATGCATATGGGATATAATGATGAACGTCGTTTCCCAGATTTTTCATATATTACACCTGAAGGTCCAATTACAGGACATATTGATTGTGTAATAATATCTCATTTTCATTTAGATCATTGTGGAGCTTTACCTTATATGTCAGAAATGGTCGGATATTCTGGCCCTATTTACATGACACATCCTACAAAAGCTATAGCACCTATACTTTTAGAAGATATGCGTAAAGTATCAGTAGAACGTAAAGGAGAAACTAATTTTTTTACATCTCAGATGATAAAGGAATGTATGAAAAAAGTAATAGCAGTTACTTTACATCAGTCTGTGATGGTTGATTCTGATTTGGAAATAAAAGCTTATTATGCAGGACATGTTTTAGGAGCAGCTATGTTCTGGATTAGGGTAGGTTCACAGTCTGTAGTGTATACTGGGGATTACAATATGACTCCCGATAGACATTTGGGAGCAGCGTGGATTGATAAATGCCGTCCAGATCTTTTGATAACAGAATCTACATATGCAACTACAATAAGAGATTCTAAAAGATGTCGTGAAAGAGATTTTCTTAAAAAAGTGCATGATTGTGTTGATCGAGGAGGAAAAGTACTCATTCCAGTTTTTGCATTAGGCCGAGCACAAGAATTATGTATATTACTTGAAACTTACTGGGAACGTATGAACTTAAAGTTTCCAGTTTATTTTGCTCTTGGTTTAACTGAAAAAGCAAATAATTACTATAAAATGTTTATTACATGGACAAATCAAAAAATAAGAAAAACATTTGTACAGCGTAACATGTTTGATTTCAAACATATAAAACCTTTCGATCGAGCTTATATAGATAACCCTGGTGCAATGGTTGTATTTGCAACTCCTGGTATGTTACACGCAGGATTATCATTACAAATATTTAAAAAGTGGGCTCCAAATGAAAACAATATGGTAATTATGCCTGGGTTTTGTGTTCAAGGAACTGTAGGACATAAAATATTGAATGGAGCAAAAAAGATAGAATTTGAAAACAGGCAAATTGTTGAAGTAAAAATGGCTGTTGAATATATGTCTTTTAGTGCACATGCAGATGCAAAAGGAATAATGCAGCTAATACAAAATTGTGAACCTCGAAATGTTATGCTTGTACATGGTGAAGCGGCAAAAATGGAGTTTTTAAAAGATAAAATTCAACAAGAATTTAACTTAAACTGTTTCAATCCAGCTAATGGCGAAACTTGTACAATTGAAACACCAATTAAAATTCCTGTTGATGTTGCACTTCCTTTATTAAAAAATGAAGCAAAAAAGTATAACGCGTTACCTCCCGATCCAAAACGTAGGCGGATATTACATGGTGTTTTAGTAATGAAAGAAGATTCTTTATGTTTAATGGATGTTGATATGGCATGTAAAGAAGTGGGAATTACTCGGCATATTGTTAGATTTACATCAACAGTACGATTAGAAGATATGGGTCCAGCTTCTTTAACAGCTGATAAACTTTTAAAACTTATTAGAGAAAAGTTACCAGAATGGCCTGTTCATTTTACAGATGGTTCTATTTCTGTAGAATCAGTTCTTATCAAAGTTGAAGGAGAAGATGATGATGAAAAAAATGTTTATGTTTCATGGACAAATCAAGATGAAGATCTTGGAAGTTATATTTTAGGAATACTTAGCAATATTGGTCAGTAAAATGTAAAATGTTTATTCATGTATTATAAAATAATTTTGTATACTGTTAAATAATTTTATTAAATCATCAATACTGTGTTTTCATATATTCAGTACAATTTCCATTTGCTTCTTTATCATACATTGTTTTCTTTTGTATTTGGTGAAATTGTATGAAAGATTAAATATTTTTACAGTTTACTATTTGATATTATGATAAGAAAATGTTTCTGTATATGTTGCTATCATCTACTTGTGATAATATATCAACCAATAAACAAATCAATGATACATGAAAATATCTTTTTGTCTTAACTGATAATGATCTGATAATTTGTTCTAACTGGTTTGGCTATATTCAATAGTAAACACAAAGTTACAAGATATTAGTTACAATGACTAAAATTATCTCTTTTATTTGTAATTAAAAATTACATTAAATACAACAGTAGATACCATCAGAGATTATTAATATACAGTTATATTTAATAATTTTTTTATTTCATATAAAAAAGAACATATATTTGTATAATTATATAAAATATTTTAGTTTCAGATTTAAAAAAATGTCTAGATTGTAAAACATGTCTTATTATGTACATCTATATATATTGTCGTATCCCTCGGGCGTTAGTTGCCAGAACAGTTCCCTTCGCTGCCCGATGGTCGATCTGAATGATTTTTTTATCCACTGTCACCAGTGTACATTTATACTTTGTCCAAAAGTTTTGTATTATATTTAATCTTTTAATTTATTGTCAAATACAATTGATTAATTTTATGCATGAATACAGTTTTGTTGTCAAACAAATTCAGTAGATTAATTTCATGCGTATATTAGTTTTATTGTTAAATACTATCGATTATTTTTATGCGTCTATTAGTTTTTGTTGTTAGAACAAATGCTATCGATAATTATCTAAGCAACCTTTTTATATCAAGCTGGATTGATCTATGATATTTGTTTGCTTAGACAGTTATGAAAATGCATGTGTATATCGTATACCCAAGGAGACTATAATTTCGCTGCAGGTAGATTTGGCTCTTGTAGAGATCTTCGGTGTAGTTGCATAAGGGATGACTCGTACGGCTACTCGTTCATCTCAATACAAAATATTGAACTGCTTTAATACTTGTTGCCATGTAATTTGTGGTGGTCTTGCAAATCTTCGGGATTCTTGATGGTAGATTCAAGTAATAAAGCTTCGCGAGTTTGTTTAACATCTTTGCTCGATGTAAAAATTTGATTGCAAATAAATTTTTTGTATCATGTTCTATACATTTATCTTTATTTGTAACGCGAGCATATTGTGTTCAACTTTTAGCCATTAGTAGGAAATTATTATCAGGATTAATAATGGCTTTAGGATTCTCGTGATGACTGGGTGGTGGTAAGATATGATATGGGTTGTAATTGAGAATTGATGCAATTGGTATTTTAATCATTAATCGTTAAAATTATTTTGGTTTTTTGATTTTATAATAATACTCTGTATTGTCTTTTGATACAGGAATGGGTATCTCGAATTTATATAAATTTTGTAATTCTTTGAATAAAACCTGAAGGAGATACAATCGTATAGTTAGTTATACTATGCCGTGCTAATGATAATGAAAGATGATATTTACTTAATTCTTTTTTTTGTTGTCATTAATTTGTTTTAATAGCGTTAAG
The DNA here is from genome assembly GCA_034766995.1 of Acanthacorydalis orientalis. Lineage (NCBI taxonomy): Eukaryota > Metazoa > Arthropoda > Insecta > Megaloptera > Corydalidae > Acanthacorydalis > Acanthacorydalis orientalis. The sequence goes on along the minus strand of CM068318.1, from coordinate 27,716,104 downwards.
TGATTTATAATGTTTATTTGTGATGCATTAAAGAAATGTACTAACGTGTCATATTGATTCCTTATCCTAGTCTCGCCGATTTCAGTGTAAAATAATCTGGATGAATTCGTAATTAGCTGGTTATGAATCTTTGCCAGGATCGAGCGGTTCAGAAAATATATCATCGTTAGAATCATTGCATTCATCATCTAAGACGTAGGGTTCCAGCATATTATATGTTTTTGATTTACTTTTTACTTTTAAGGTCATGGTATTTGAATTTGGATGGTTTTGTACTATTTTGAATGGACCAATGTAAGCTGGTTCAAGTTTTTTATTTGTTGCTTGCATCCTTTTATTAGCTACTAATACTAGTTGGTTATTTTAAATGATTTTTGTTTAGCGTTTTTATCGTAATATGATTTTTTTTTAGAATTTGTCTTGTTTTGCGTTTTCTCTAATAATTTTTAATTTGTTGGCGATATCATTACTCAGACTGCTATATGTGGCTTTAATTTTTATTTAGCATGTCTGGTATTTTAGGTTCTATGCCAAATGTTAGTTTGTAAGGTGTTTCTCCTGTTGAACGATTTACATGAGTGTTATTATAAGAGTGAGTTGCAAGATATATTAGATTATCCCAATTTTGTGGATCTTTGTTGATATATGATCTAAGAAAATCTTTTAAAACTAGATGAGATCTTTTTAGAGATCCGTTTGTCTGTGGATGATAGAGATGTCTGTTTTTGTTTAAGTGAAAACAATTTAGTTATTTCTTTGAATAGTTAAGAAGTAAATTCAGTTCCCTGATCCGTTAGTATAGTGGATGGAAATCCAAATATTGAACAATATTTTAGGTGTATAGCACATATTACCGCATTATGTTCTGCGATTGGATGTGCTTGTAAATATTTAGTAAGATCGTCTTGTTCTGTTAAAATAAATCTATTACCATTATGTGTAGTTGGATAAGGTCCCATAATATCAAGTGCTATTGTATTGTTAAAATTTTCACTACCGGAAATGATTATCATAGGATTTTTAGGAGTCGTGTCAGTTTTTACTGTTTGACATATTTTACATTTTTGAATATATTTTTCGATATCTTGTTTCATGCCTTTCCAGAAATATTTCTTTATAAGTTCTGTTTATTCCCGGGTATCCTGAAAGAGGAGAATCGTGGTAATCTCTCAGTATTTGTAATTTTTCTTCTTTTGTTTTAGGATGGAACAAACCGCCTATTATTATAGTGATATTAGGTTCAATTAAATATTCTAATAGTGAATCGAATTTATCGTGTTTTATTCTGTTGTCAATTGTTGGGATGTCGATAATTCCAATCAATTTATTTTTATCATCATTTAACATTGTGCTTAATGATTTTAGTGTTTCGTATCGCATATTGTATTTAATTTGTTCTTTAGAATTTTATCGTAATGTTAATAAATAAATAATTTGATTTTTATTTAATGAGTTTAATTTTATTATTTCGCCTAATTGCGCGTTTTGTATGTTAGTCAAATCACAATTAGTTATTATATATGATGAATACGGATTTTTCAATGACATCCTGCGAATCCTGCGAAGGTATCACTAATGTTTGAAAATTTTCTGAAGGTGAATTTATACGTGTGAATTTATGTTTTGGATTGATATTTTGTTGACAGAAGGTCTTGAAATTATTAAAGGATTTTTCATTTATTTTTTTGATATAAATTTGTTTAATCGGAATTGTTTTTGTATTTTTATCAATAAGTAAATTATGTGGAATGTTTAACCCGTCTAAAAGTTTAGGTTCGATAACGCAAGTATCCCTTACATATGCTGTGATGTATGACTTCAGTACATGGGAGATTTGATTCGGTGGTAGTTCAAAATATTCTTGAATAATGTTATCGTTAAAGGATATTTCGTTTGTAGAAAAATTTATATTGGCTTTAAAATGTGAAAGAAAATCATGACCAATAACTCTGTCATAAGGAATGTTACTTTGATCGTCTACCAAATTAAAGTTGCAAATGAATTTTGTTCTGTTCAGATTTAAGAAAATTTCAATTTTGCCTAATGTTTGTACAATTTTGTCTGCAATTCCCGTTAGGCTAATTTGTTGATTGGGGTCAAATTTTGTTTTCTCGTCTTGTATAATATTATCTAGTTTTACGATATTGCAGCATCGGTATCTATTAGATAAGTAAAATTTCCGTTTTTTGATAGAGGTGTGCTAAATGAAAGTTTTTTAACATTTATTCCATGTGGTAAAAGACCGTTTGGTTTGTATCCATCATTGCGATCTCGGCCAATGTGGATCGATCGAAGTTTAAATTCGTTTGGTTTTTGGAATGCTATGCGAGGATTGGGGTTATTTTGTACGTTAAATTTCTTTTTTTTTACATTTGTCAATAATATGGCCTTTATTTTTACAATAATTGCATTGTTTAAATTGAAAATTTGAATTTGAAGGATTATTATAGTTATTATTAATTTTTTGTCTACAATCTATAGTGTTATGATTATTTCTTTTGCAATTTTTACAATATAGGCTTTTATCTTTTAAATGACCTTTTTTTGATCTAGATTCAGCTAACAAATAAGCTTCTTCTTCACATGCGAATGAGAAAGCTTCGTTTATCGTATTAAATTCTTTATGTCGAAGAACCGAGGATATTTCAGGTTTAGAATGGTGTGTGAACCTACGTAAGGCTATTCTATTAATTAATCTAATTTCACCTAATTGAATTTCGTCATTTGGTGTTCGTGCTATTGTTTGTTCTAAACATTTGTTTGTTATATTTTCGATGCGTAATATTCTTTGACAGTTTCATATGGTTTTTGTTTTAACATCTCTAACTGTTCCATTAAAAATGAGTATGATTCTACTGGTAAATAAACTTGTTTCAATTTTTGTTGTAATTGATCATACGATTGTATTTGCATCATGTTTACTTTTGTTTTAACACTAGCAGATACTTTTGAATAAATCATTAATATTAATGGTCTTGTTTGTGTTTTCGATGTGAGGTTTAATATGTTATTAGAGTTCATTAAAGAATTTGGCAATTCAGAAGAATTGCTGTTAAATGACGTCAGCATTTGTGCTAAGAAGTTTATTGGTATTTCTTTTGATGGTTTGTTGTAGAATTCATCTTGTGTGTGATTTGATTCGTTGTATGATTCTACGTTATTATTTAGATATGAATGTGAGGAAGTTGGATTTTGGTTATCCGTATTTTAGAAGATTGGATGAAATGCATTTTGACTAGAAATGCGAAATAAATAAAATGAAACTTACGGTTTTAATGGTGGAATTCATGAACATCTCATGGGAAGCTCGCTATCTACGACCCGCAGTCCGGCCCATGACCAGTTCTCGTCATGAAGGTGGAGATGTTCCCATCACAACGCCAGTAGCTTTGGCTGCCTGTAGTGGTACCGTGTGTTGGACGGGTCGTAAGCGCTAAGATTGTTGATTAGGGCATTTTGGCTTAATGCGGACCAGCCGTACAGAGTGCGAGCTTGACAACGCACAAACTCGCACAGTGTACGGATCCGGAGATCGTCATGCAGAGTATCATTCCAAACGAAGTAGTGCGTCCGCAATGACGCGTAGTATCTTGTTCTGAAGTACCTGCAATCGTTTAAGTGAAGCGGGTGTGAAAGCCCAGGCTGGTGCCGCGTACGTCATCAGCAGCCGAATCAAGCTGGTGTAAAGCATGGCCTTACTCCTCAGTGATAACTGCGACCAGTGATTGAGTAGCGGGTACAGTCTGCCGAACTGTCTTTCGAGTACGTTGTCGACATGGTGTCTAAACATCGGTCAGTTGTAGAGTGTGACGCCGAGGTACCTGCCCTCGGCGACCCACCCGACGGTCGTGTCGTCGATGTGTAGGTCGGGAGGATCGACGTTCTTCTTTTTGGTGAATAGGAGCACCTTGCACTACATTCAACTACTTTTATTCGTCTATTAGTTTTTGTTGTTAGAACAAATGCTATCGATAATTATCTAGCAACCCTTTTATATCGAGCTGGATTGTTCTAGAACAATCTATTTGTTCTATGATATTTGTTTGCTTAGACAGCTATGAAAATCCGTGTGTATATCATATACCACAATATATATATATATATATATATATATATATATATATATATATATCAAAATAATACTATACATGAAAAAAATGTTTTCATTTGTGAATAAAACTTGACAACATAGTTATACCAATTGAACACCTTAAACAAATACAAAAAAGTATTCAATAATTTTCCAACTAATCATAACTTTCATAACATTTTTTAATAAATAAAATGATTTATACATGGCTAAAAACTGAATGAATAAAATCAACTTAAAAAAATAAATATAATACTAACTTCCACAAATAAACAGAAGTACATTAAAGAATAAAATTGTTAAGATATTCAATAATAAAATCTGTTTTATTATGTGGGTTTTAATAATAATCATCTGCAAAGAATATGAAGATGATGGTGTTTCCTAGTGCACTGACAATCAAAAACAATATCATTTATTGAATATTTTGATAAATAATTTTATTCTATTTGATTTCCTAATTCATCTATGAAAGTAAACTGTGTCTGAGATTTGTCTGCCATAGTTTTAATCTATAATTAAATATTAAGTCACATATAATATTAAAATAATACAAAATTAAGTACAAAAAATTTAGTCCTTTAATTATATTCATTAGCATGTTTCTATTACATTACATTTTTATTGAAACTGCTATCTGAATATATTTACCAAAAACTATTATCTAAAATTAACAAATTAATCGATTAGCAAGAAATTTGAATTTTTACAGCGCGTTTTCACTAAAGTGATCAGTCTGAACTATTACCAAAAATAGATTTCATAAATTGCATGATATTTATTTTCGATATACTTGTTCATTTCAATGATCCAAATCAATTCTTCAATAAGTGAATAAATTTGAAGACTGGATCAATTAAATATAAAGAAATACCAATACGTGTTCGTAGTGCTCGTTCTGAAGAAAACATTAACTTGTGAAAGTATATCGGAAGAGATGTTAATTTCACGATGTTCACAGCAATTGGGCCTTTCACAGACGATCACATGGTCTATTTTGTTTAAGGATTTATTGTTGAAGGCTTATAAGGTTTAATTAACAAAAGAATTGAAGCCAGCAGACCATTCACTGTGTCTGAGATTTGTTAATTGGACATTGGAAGTTTTTCTGAAAAAATCATCTTTAACAATAGGACTTATTTAGAACTCTCTGGCTATGCTAACAAGCAAAACTGCTGAAACTAGAGTGAAGAAAATTCGATTGTGATTATTGAGAACCCACTGCATAAGAAAGAATGACTGGTGTGTACCTTGGTCCACTTAAGTCACTGATCTTCATTTTTTTGAGAATCAGGCTGGTAAGGCGACTACTGTGAATGGAGAAAGAAACCAAAACATGAAAATTAATTTTTTACAGGCAAAATTGGGTGATATTGATCTGGAAGCTATGTAGTTCCAACAGGACGATGCAACAAGCCACACAACTGGTGAAACAATTTATTGAGGATAAAATTTTTTGGTCGTGTTATTTCCAGAAACGGAGACATTAATTTCCCATCGAAATCCTGCTATTTAACAACGCTGGGCTACTTTCTATAGGGTTATGTTAAAGGAGTGGTGTACACCAATAATCCTAAAATAATTTCCGACCTAACAGATGAAATCTGAAGAGTAATTGGTGAGATAAAGCCTCAGATGCATAAAGATGTTATTGAAAATTTTAACAAAAGAATAGCTACTTGTAATAAAGTACATGCCGGTCACATTATATTTTTTTTATTTATAAATGGTACACCCCCAACTATTATTTACAATAAAGAAACTTGAAATATCAGCACAAATTCTGTTTTATTTCAAATTAAAAAATGCATCCTCATTGGAAAACCGTGTGTGTGTGTATACATATATACATATATATAAACCAAACCACACAAAATTATCTTCACACATGTAGGTGACGTAATTCTTTTAAAATATACTTACTTATGATAAATATATTACATTTTTTCCAGATACACTTAATTCACATAGTATTTTGTTTAAATAAGTTACGATTCAAAAAATTTCTTTCGTGGTGTTGAAAGATTGAAGGTTTTGTTAAGATCATTGAATTCTAAAGTTCTGAAAGCAAATAAATATATTTAGTTTAAAATATCAATAAAGATCGTAATTAATTAAATATTTAAAAGAAAACAAAACAATTACATAATTTTACATTTCATACATATGTACTTCATACACTTGCATACATCTCTCTCTCTATAAATACATATATATATATATATATATATATATATATATACACACATACATACATACAACCTTACTCTAAAAAAATATAAAATCTAAGACATCTCTCTCTATAAATACATATATACACACACACATATATATACACATATATATATATATATCCCGGTTTTTTGAAAATTTTTCCCGGAACCAAAGCAAGAGACATTAATAAAAACCACACAAAACACTACATACAATCCACACACCACAAATGCGGATCTATACCGGAAAGGTAGGGCACCGCACCAAAATCATGTAGCATAAGGCCAAACCCGGCCCTGTACAAATTTATAATCAATAAAATTCATTTTTATTTTTATTTTTTATATATATATATATATATACATATATATATATATACATATATATATATATATATATATACATATATATATATATATATATATATATATATATATATATACATATATATATATATATATATATACATATACATATATATATATATATTATATACACATATATATATATATATACATATATATATATATACACACATATATATATATATATATATATATATATACACATATATATATATACATATATATACACACTATATATATATATATATATATATATATGTGTGAGGCACTGAATCGAACAAAATGGAAAATCATGGAAGAGGCCTTTATCCAGCAATGGATTAACAGGGGCTGAAGATGATGATGATATATACATATATATATATATATTTATATATACACAGTAAATATTATTTATTTATAATTTTCTGTATTTAAAAAATCCTTATTTGATAACAATTAGTACTCTTAATAAATTCACTTTACCTTGGCTTTTTAAATGTGTCATTTTCTTCGTTTTCCAAATTGTTGACATTTTTGATTTCTTCGAATAAATCATTGCTCTGAAAACATTTAAAATGTTTTTAATCATTACTTTTATACATAACTGTAAAATATACAATTATCTTTTTATAAGTCATTTTAAAAAATAAAAGAATAATAAAAACTCACGACAAAGGATTCATTATTTTGACATAAAATTGAACATTTGCATTTATCAGAACATATTATAGACATTTTTCTACAACCGCATTGCTTTGTTGAACAATGACCTTTACACTGACATTTAATTTGACCATTTGAAGAACGTTTGACTGTAGTGGCTTGATTAATGTTACTGTCATCTGATGAATTATTTATAGTTATTCGCTAAAAATAATGAAAATTATGTCATTCAGTGGTTTTCTGTACCTATTTAGAGTGGTACAAATGGCTAATTGACATGTTAATAGCATTGAAACATATATTTATACGAATGCACATTTATGAAAAGAAGAAAAAAGTATTTGTATATGATGGATAAATGATTAGATTAAAAAAATGGACTTAGTTAAACTTTCAAGCGGAGGATACGCTCTTAGAAATTGAGTTGGGGACCACTTTGTGTAGTGGTAGGGTACCCCAAAGGTATTAATCTAACGTACTAGCTCACACTATTCAACCATTTTCGTGAAAAAAGGCTCTAAAGTTTCCACAGTGGGTTATGTTAGAAAGATTTTCTCCCGTAGTCAACTAGCTTGATAGCTAGGTGGTAGCACGCTGGCTTAACATGCCTGAGGTTCAGGCTCTATTCTCGATTTATGCAGTTTTTTTCCTTCACCCGAATAATTAATGCATTTTATTAAAAAAATTATTTAAATGAAGATAAGATTTACTGGCAATTTTTTTTTTTTGAAAAATACCGTTTTGTAAATTTTTACAATTTTATTTCAGAAAATGATTTTTTCACGAATTTTTTTTAATTTTTTGCAAATATATTCGTATAATAAAGTATTCATGTGGTATATTCCACGAGATATTGTGTATAGAAAGAGGTATAAAATTCTTTCATTGATATACACGTCAGGCCGGTCAAAATAACATGCAAAATATGAGCATGCTACATCGTCTGCAGCGAGGGCCTGAGGGGCCCATGTTTTCTTGAGCACCAAGCGCTCATGGCTCGCGTTTCTCGTATTCCTGAGGTGTTGCTGGATACGGAGATTCTCGTTTTTTGGAGCATTTCTACCCCCTCCGGGGGGTCGTCTCTGGTTTTGGGGCCAGCGGAGCTCCAGGTCGACCAGTGAAGACCGACCTCTTACTGGCCGTCGGGGAGGGCTGACGCCAGGTCACTGACCATCGTCCACCTCGCGCTGCGCCACCAGCAGCTAGGCCGCTGGTGTTTGCAGTGCTCGGCGACGAGGTCGTTTGTTCCCAGTCTGCGGACTAGGGCGTTTTCGCTGGACCTCGCCCGCCCGTACAATCAGCTAGCCTGTAAGCGGACAAACTCGTCGATAGTAGGGAGGCGGAGGTCCCGGTGAAGAGTGGTGTTCCTCACCAGGAAATGCGCATCAGTGATGAGGCGCATGACCCGGTTTTGGAACACCTGAAGCCGCTTGATGTTAGATGGGTTGTAGGCCCAGGCAGTACTCGCATACGTCACGATCGGCCGAATGAAGCTGAGGTAGAGCAGACGCTTACTTCTCAACGACAATTTCGACTTCCTGTTCAGCAGCGGGTACAGCCTGCAGAGCTGGCCCTGAGCCTTCGCCAGCACGTGCTTGACGTGGGTTTTGAAGGACAGGTGCCTGTCTAGCATGACCCCTAGGTACTTGGCCTCGCTCGACCACCCGATACGCGAACCGCAGAACTCGAGAGGCTCAGGTTCGCGCTTCGCGCATTTGGGCGGACGAAACATGACCGCCACCGTCTTCTGCGTGTTCACCCTCATTCTCCACGTACGGTAGTACGTTTCGAGCTCAGACAGGTGGACCTGCAGCTTACGGTGGATGACTCGGTTGCCATGATTGCACAATTACCGCGGTGTCGTCCGCAAAGAGCGCCATGTGCTGATCTCTCGGCACGTCATTGACGTACAGTAAATACATGGCGGTAGTTGTTCGATTTGTAAGTCATTTTATGTATCGTTTTACTATTGGCAGAAAACATAAACAAATATAAATGCCTCTGATTGGTCGAACAAAAATTGCATTCTTAGTAAAACAATGTTTAAAATTCCGCCTGTTATTGTTTATTATCGCTGTTTGTCTAAAGACACATATTGGTTTTTCGGGTCTTTTATGGCCCCCGGCACTATAGTGACGCCCAGGGTTAACATCTGTTAAACATAAGGCAAGATCTTGCCAAAATCGCTTGGCCCAAATCGCTGTTTGCACACTGTGAGAGCGAATTTTGCTCTGCGTACCTGTTACATTTGCGATGTCCCGAGGAATAAATTATTTTATTGCCCAAGGACGAAAAGCAGGTGAGTTATATTTTAATTTTGTTAACATTCATTGTTAATAGTTATTTATGTGTAATTATATTTGTATCGTAGAACACGACTATGGCTTCAAGCAATGGGAATTGGTGAAGAACATGCTGATGCTGCATCAAAAATGATAAGATTATGTAGCCATTTTAAAAGAAGCGACTTTACCAATTCCCTACAAAGCTGTTTAAATAGATCAGCCGGCCCCTCTTTGTGCTCGGAGAGACAGGCATAAAATGTTTTTTATCTGTTAACATCATCCACATCTGTTAAAAATAAATAAAGTGGTTTATTAGATATGGTTTTGAAAAATAACAATTTTTCAAAATCATGTTATGTGAGATACAATGATCCGAAAGTACCTAATTTGTTTTTGGGTAGCGATAAACATTTGTATAATAAGTGCTATTTAAATTTTAGTCAACGTCTGCAGTGTTTCCATCAACCAGCACAATGGAAACACCGATTGCTCCTACCAGTAACTGTAAGTATTCACAACTTTAATATTATAATTTATTTTGTAAAATTATAAAAAATTCTATTATAATCATTCAAATTGTAGCCATCATCTGCAATGTTTCTGTTATTATTTTGAATAGAAACACTGGTAGTATAAGTTAATTTAGTAATTCAAAATAGTACAATATTATATGATATAATATATGTATATTTTAGATCGCAACTTTGGAGGAACCGTCAGAAATTGCCACACTCCATACAAACTCGATTGAAACGAGTGACAACAACGAAGCAACGCCTTTAGTAGCGGTTCCTTTTAAAAAATCTCGTGTAAGTAGTTATTCTTTAGCATGATTTATACATCTGACATTCAAAATCTATTAATTTTATTTCCATTTTAGAAACCAACACTAATATCTCAAAGATATTAGGAAAGAAATGCCAAACACGTCGAGTACAGAAAAATCTATGAAGATTTTAAAAAAGAAACAAAAATATATCTGTACTCTGAAACGTGTTTGTGCAAAAAATAAGAAAAATATAAAGGCGTTGTTACGAAGCAGTGCAGATCACTTGAATTTAATTTTCAAAGATCTTCCTGCTACAGCCCGAATGTTGTTGGCCTCACAGGTATTAATTTTTCAAATTATTAAATGTTTACATTGTTGTTCATAAATTAATAAACATATGTATATTTTTTATAGTTTCGTGTCAGGGGTGTGGCACAGTCAGGCAGACGGTGGACTGAAGAAGAAAAGTTGTTTGTCTTTCTGAAAAAGAAGCCCAAAAGGTTATCGTTTATTACGGAAATTAATTGCTTTACCATCGATCAATACTTTAAGGTCTCTTTTGAGGTTGATCCTTTGGAAACCAGGTGTGAACGACTACATCATGTCGTACCTAACAAGCATGGTCAGTAATTTAAAGGTTAACGACAACTTCTGTTCATTGATGTTTGATGAAATGTCAATTCGCGAGGGGTTGTCGTATGACCAACCTGCTGATAGAATTACTGGGCACGTTGACATGAACACCGGATTCATAGGGAAGGAATATGCAAATAGCGTTATGGTTTTCATGTTGCAAGGTGTGAGACGTAACTGGAAGCAACCAATTGCCTACTACTTTTTTCGAAAGTTAACTTTAGATCATTTGTCACGAATGATCATTGAAGTTATTCGGCAAGTAGAGTTAACTGGACTTCGGGTTGTGTGCAGAGTTTGCGATATGGGATGCAATAATGTGAAAGCATTAAATTTTTTAAAATTGAAAAAAGAAGACCCCGTTTCTGGTTTCGAAGGTCGAGCAATTTTTACAGTGTTTGATCCACCCCATTTACTCAAATGCACCCGGAATATGCTCATGAAACGATATACGCTATGAAGTTACATTGAGGGACACTTCTTTCTTCGCTGAAGCCAAATGGACTTATATTCAAAAATTGTATGAAGTTGATATGGGCAATGTTCTCTATCGGCAATTGCCCAAATTAACAGAAGTCAATTTATCTCCAGGTATGCGAAGTATGAAGGCGTCTTTAGCAGCACAGGTGAGAGTCATTCGGTGACTGCGGGTATTAACAGCCTCGTATTGCAAGCAATTCTTCCAGGAGAAACACTGACAGCAGTTTTTGTAAAGACTGTCGACTCATTGTTTGACAGTCTTAATGGAGTCAGTGTTTCTCCTGAGAATGGAAAAGATCTCTGGTGCTGCATTTCAAAAACTTCACAGCATATACGGTTTTGGGAAAAAATGAAGCAGTTGTAAATTCCTGGGTGTATTTGACAAAGTCAGGAAGGCCCCTTACACCTCCCTCACAAAATGGATGGATTTTATAACACTGCAAGCAATCCGGGAATATGGGAATTTTTAAAAACTCGAGGATTTCGTTATCCTCGGACAAGAAGTTTGAATCAAGGTCCTTTAGAAAATTTCTTCGGCTTGGTTCGCTCTTGCTCAGGAGGTAACGATCATCCTACCGCAGAACAGTTTGAATCTGCATATAAAAGTTGTGTTGTAAATAAAATAACTAATTTTGGAATTAATGGTTCTAACTGTGAAGATGATAAAATGCAATTTTTAGCGGATTTTCGGATACTTTTCAAAATTCTTCCAACAAACAGGATGTATGTAATCCGAATATAGTTGTTGAAGAGCCATTAGTACTGGTAGATATAAGAAAAAAAAGAAAACTATCCAAATTAAATTAATCTTCACAGTTCGTCCATTCCTATATTATGATATTGCAGATTCAAATTAATAATTCTGAGGTTGTTTTTAGCTATTTCGATATTCCTAGACTTTTGAAAATCTTTTCCAGACCGTGCTGTTTAGTTATTAAGTGTTGTTTATTTTTTATTAGCATTTATTTATTATTAGTATTTGTTTATTTATTATTAGTGTTTAATTATTTAATATTAGTGTTTAATTATTTATTGTTAATATTAAGTATAGTTTTAAAATAAATAAGTTACATAGATAACTGTCTTTTTTGTTAATTGTAAACAGCATCATACAATAGTATGATTGGAAGAAAATTTAAATTTATAATGTATTTACATCCATTCAAAAATGTTTAATTTTAACACAATTCTATAATAATTTTAAAGTATTGAATTTCGTATTTTATATCGAATTCATTACTTTAGAATTATTATTAAATGTGTTAAAATTAAACATTTCTGAATGGGTATGTACATTAGCGCTAATATTCCAATTTGAAGTATTCAAACCTCCCGCACAAATATCGCACAGAGTGCCATCTAATTAAGTCCGCAAAATTAATACCCCGCACCCCACAGTTCATCATTTTCATGCCATAGATTTTTAACCCGTACCTTGTCATCTAGAGATACTTTATCTATGACCATATACCACGTGATCCCTTTAACAGGATCACGTACCACAAATACGTTAATATACAAATATGTAAAATAATGCAAAAATTAAAAAAAATTTATGAAATAATCATTTTCTGAAATAAAATTGTAAAAATTCAAAAAAAGCATTTTTGAAAAAAAAAAATTACAAGAAAGTGTTATTTTACCTTTATGGGTATCTTACCAGTACACGAAGTTTGGCCTCAAACTCAATTTCCGAGAGCGCATCCTCCCCTTGTTAGTTAATATTTTTTTTGTTTTATATAAAAAATGTGATTTACCTTAATTCTTCGTAATTTTTTATATGTAGGAGTAACTCCAATCCAATCAGGATCATTTTTATTATCCTCTTCTATACTAATATCATTATCATTGTCAGAAACATCACAAATTAATGTTTCGTAAAATGTCTTGGTTTTATTTTCTTTACCCTTAATGCAATACACTTGAATTAATAAACCATACCATAAAGTATATATAAATGTACATTTTTTACTATTATACTTACAGATATATTGGAATCATTACTCTGTTTTTTATTTTTGGATGCTTTTGAAGCTTGCTGCAACAACATTATTTTATTAAATAAATTAAATTGCTGTAAATTAGTTACACACACACACACACACATATATATATATATATATATATATATATATATATTTATTTCATTTATATTTTCATATTTAAATATATATACAATTCTTTTATAGTAATTAACACACACACATTAAATTTAGTATAAAAGAATTGATATATTTAAATATGAAAATATAAATAAAATATTTATTTATTATTAATGTCAGCAGTTTGTTTATGTTATCAATAAACTTTTCAGATGTAATATAATGTTTAGTAGTTTTTATATAAAATCGCCAAAATATATAAAAATAATTACCGTAACAGAATTAATTGCTTTGGCCTGTTCTTTTAATTCTTCATTTGATGTTTTGTAAAATTCTAACTGGTCTTGTAGTTCCTTTATCTGATCTATATGATTACAACACAAAGAATGATCTCCAATATTTCTTAACTGATTGAGTAATACAGATATTTTCTCTTCGTGATTTTGAGTTAATTCTGTGACCTATTACAGGATTTATGTTATAATAAAATACATTAATACATGAGATAATAAAATTGAATTCAAATAAATAAAAGATTTGATTGAAAAACTAGTCAAAAGAACATACTGTTTTATCATATTGTGCATTAGTTCCCATTATTTTTTTTTCTACTTTATTCAATTGAGATTGCAATTCATCCAGTTCTTCTTTATGAGTAACTTTTAATTCATCAAGTTTATATTCTGCTTTTAAAGCATTACGTTTTATATCTGCAGCAACTTCGAATAAATATTTTAATGCACATTTTGCTTCTACCATAGACTGCACCATATCCCATCTAGTTTTAGATTTATTTTCTGTAATAATAATAATAATAATTATATGTGTGTACAAAGGTATCCACACATTTGTCTATATATAAATTTATTTATTTCATACATAAAAATTAATACTATGATTTCAAGATGATTGTTTTAATCGTCACTCCACTTTATTGAATGCAAATTAATGTCGGTTGTTAGCCACGACACTTAACTCACTTGCTGCTACCACTTCCTAGGCCTGTCTGCCCCTCACTCTCTCTACACAACCAGCAGTCCATAGACGGTTGTCTCTCCATCTCCCTCTAGTAAGTACAATATCATAACACCCTCTCCTTTTTCTTTTAAATTTTTAAGTCAATAAAATTTTTAATTTTTTTTGAAACTTTAATATCTCCTTAGTAAAATCGCTGAAGATGTTGATTCTGATGTCGAAGCTGGATTCTCGTTGTGAATCTCAGGAGTTATCTTTGTTCTCGGTAATGGACTTGAATGTCGTTGAAACGAACACGATGAATCTGTTGCAAATGACGGAATTCCAAGAGGCGCCAGGCGTTCAGAAAGGTTTGCCATAAGTTGAATATGAACTAAATTTCATCTGTAATTTGTTGCATCAATCATAATGACATAGTGTCAGTCACTGAACTTATTTACGATCTTTTCCTTTTCCCACGTTTTGTCGACGTCCGGGTGAAATTGCAGTCATTAGTTGACCGATCTTGAGCCCTGGGAGATTTCTCCTCTCTGTCGTAGTAGCATTTTGCCTTTTGCCGATTCAACTTGAGTTTGTCCGGTACTTTGAGAATTATTTGAGATGGAAGTTTCTCCATTGTCATTGGAAGTCCGGTGCTCGTTCGACGAGAAAAAAATCCATTGGACAAGGCTTGAACTGATCTTGTTTGTTGTGTTGCGTCATTGTAAAATCATGAGTCATAGGTTTTCTCCAGATTCGTTTCAATTCTTGACTAGTTTCTTTGCAGTTTTGACAGTGGATTTTGCTTTACCATTCCCACGCTGGTGTTTTGGTGCAGAAGTGATAAGCGTAAATTCCCAATCATGGACGAGTTTCTTCATTAGTTGATTTTCGATGGTGGTTCCATTATCGCTACAGTTTCATGGGAATGCCATGTTTGCTGAAATTTCGTTTACATGTGGCGATAAGTGTTTCAGCCGACATGTCCTGTAATAAGTCAAGTTCAATGTAATCAGAATACTGATCGAAAGTAATCAAAAACTTTCGTTTATTTCCTTTAAACTCTGAGAAAAATATGTCCATTGATACGTACTGGAATGGGTAATTCTGGAATCTCGTGCGACTGTACGGGAGGATGCAGTTTATTATCTTTTTTAAATCATCTTGGAGGCTTATTGGAATTTTTCTTGTAGATCAAATAATCGGTTTCACTGACGGGTCAATTTCCAGTCTTGTCGCCGGAGATGTATCCATATCCTTTGGATACACCTGCATGTCTTTCAACAATCTGTTGAGCTCTTTTTTTTCCTTCTGCAAGTGTTGTGGTATCATCATTGTCGATTTTAAAGCAGTATTTTACCAGCTCCAGTCAGACATGCCTTTTCAGAGAGGAGTGCGCCATGGTTAACATTGACGACTTGAACATTTCTTATTTTTGTGTAAACAGAATATGTCTACCTCACCAAGTGTATCAATACTACTTCCGCCAAAGCTTTTTAACCGATATGGCGACTTTTGTATCTTTGGATTTGATGGTTTTACTAGTTTGCAATATTCCTTAAATCTGATGACGTTTGGCTGATGACGATGTGTCGAGGTTGCACGGAATTTTGGTCCAGTTCTCTCCAAATTTAAGTTTTAAGTGTACCATTCCTTTCCTTGTTTCTGCTTGGGAACTGGAAACGACATAAATCTTGAAATAATTCTCTTTGTCGTTTGTTTCTGATCCAGATTCTGTTGATCCATCTTGAATTTTATTCACGGCCTTTTCTTAGCTTTTCTGTCATATTTCATATTTGATGTCCAAACTTTTTTCTTTTTACAATCAACAAGTAATTACGTTCTTGGCACAATAAACATTTTTTACTCCAGACCGGACAGTTGTTTTTTGAATTCGTGTAGAGTTCTGCAAAATCGACATTGTTTATATGAATCTACACTTTTACTTTGAATTTTATTGACTGTTTTTTCCTCTGAATTGATTGCTTTGAATCTTTTCTCAGTTATCTTGTTAATTTTGCACGCGCTTTTAAGCTTCTCTAATGTCAAATCATCAGGGTTTTCACATAAGAACTTTTTTTTTAAATGTGGGTCACGAATTGCAAATACCAATCTGTCACATAGCATCGTACCTTCCGACACGTTTTCATTATATTTACAAACTTTTATAATTTTCTTGAATTTTATATAATACGTGTGGAATGTTTCTCCTTCGAGTTGGTTACATGTGTGAAACATATATCTATCATAAAGAAGATTCTTTTCCGACACGAGACATTTTTTTATGGCACTTAACACATTTACCGCGGAAGTTTTATCTTCGTTTGTCAAGTGAAAACTAGCGTATTTTTTTTTTGTTCGCTCTCCGATAAATATAAATATTATAGAATTTATATATATATATTTATGAAATTTAAATATTTCTTGAATGCTTCTAAGTAGTCTTTGTACAAAAAAGCCTACTAATTTACTAATTAATACTTACACATTTGTATACATAGTAAATAGTAATATTTTTTTTAATAAAAATAATTTAAAATTAAAACAATTTAACATAGTTGAAAATAATAGAAAAAGAAATTTAAATACAGAATAATTTTCAATAGGAAACATGTAATGAAGTGTAATTTAATAATAAAGTATTAGTTCGTAATAATATTTACAAAGGTACCTTGATCAGAATCAATAATTTTCTGGTTTAGATCAGCTATTTGAACACTTCGAAGGTTCAATTCATTATCAAGTTGTTTTTTTTGATTTTCAATATCAGTCGATGTTTCCATAGAATTTAAAGCTTTTCTTTGTGCAGCTAATAAGGCACGATCCTCCACTAAATGTTTCAATGTTCGCTCAGCTTCAACTGTGCTCACGAGAACTTCAAGTTCTTGAGCTACCCATTGTTGTATTCTTTCTGTTTTTCCTACAGGAAAAACAATTATTTTGAAACTTTTAAATATTTATTACATTATTTTAATTACTGATACTAATTGTTACTTTTAAGTTTATAAAAATAACAAACAGAATTAGTGACAATTTTTATTTTACATACCATGATTTTGACCACGACGATCTTGAGCTGCCTTTTGTAAAGCAAGTGCATCTCTTAATCTTTTATTAATAGCAGCTGCTTCTTCTACCTTTCTTTTTAAAACAGTTTGTTGTTTGGCATGTCGATTTTCCATCATTATCATTTGATTACGTTGTTTTCGATCTTGATCTCTTAATTTTGATAGTTCTCGTTCACGTTCCATTTTCCAACGCCTGTGTTTATCTGCTTCACTTTTCATTAACTTGACAAGTTTTACTTTTGCTTGTTTCATATTTTGAATTTCAATATTTAATTGTTTGATCTTCAATTCATCCTTTTCTTTTAACTTGATGAGTCTTGCTTGCTCTGTAACAGTTTTGTTCAATTCAGCTATTTGTAATGTTAATTCTTGAACTCTCTTACGACGCTGTTCAGATAATTTAGAACAAGTATTTGTATTTTGAGCATTTTTGAGCTGTTGTAACAGTTCATCCTTTTCACGTTCTAACACTGTTATTTTAGTTTCACATTCTTTTATTGCATTTGAATCAACTAGATCATTCATATTTGTTGCCATTTGTGAAGCCAAATGTTCTTTAACTGCTAGCGCTCTTGTTAATTCTTGAAGCTGCGTACTAAATGCTAACTGTTGCATTGTATGTGTTTCTTGTTGCTTATCAAAATTGATTTGAGAATCAGAATCAATAATTTTATCATTAGTTTCTTCAATCTGTAAAGAAGATTCAGAATCACATTTAAAAATTTCTACATCTACTCGTCTAGTATGATCTTTTATGTCTTCAATTTTGTTTTGAACTTGTTTATAAATAGCCACTTGTTCATTAGTAAGATTCATTTGTTGTAAAGTAATATTTGATTGCATTTCCAGTTCTTCAAGTTGTTGCTGTAAACGATCTTTTGCATTTTCTGCTATTAAGGCCTTTTCAAACAAGGAAGTATAGTCATTTATAGTATTCTGCAATTGTTCGGTTAATTTTCTATTCTTTGATCTAAGTTCTTCATTATCTCTGCGTAGATTTTCACATTCATGTGAAGAAAGTATACCAGTTCCACGCTCCAATAACTGAATCTGCAAATCTTTTATTTGTTTATTCAATCGAACAATTTCAGCCATTTTTGGATCTTGATTAACAATTGGTTTATTCTTAATTTTTCGAGCTCTATCTGCATACCGAAGAGTACTTAATGTTTCATCTAAGTTATAATCTGCAGGACTAACACAAGCAACCATTAAAGTGATCGAATTACCACCAAGTGAATCTTGCAAAAGACGTGTTAATTTACTATCACGATAACTTATAAATCCAGTATTTTTTTGATTTTCTTCACCGAGAGCAGATATTACATTTCCCAAAGCTAAAAGTCCTTTATTAATATTCACTCCTTCCCTAAATCTATCACCAGTTGCTTTTGTTTTTTTTGATCTTTCGGATCCTGCAAGGTCGACTAGATGAAATTTGGCTGAAGTTGCCATATTTTCATCATTTTTTTTTTGTTGATATATTGATAAAGTAAATATAGCATGGCTTCTTGAAGACTGAGCATTCATAGCTGTTGCACCTGTTACCCTACCTTGTGAACCTCTCATTAAACATTTTAAAGCTTCTTCAGCAGAAAAAACATTCTGTTCTGTTAAATTAGGTATTACAATTCCTTTTCCAACTTCCCTAATATCAACAACACATTGATCTCTAGGTCGATCAGCTAAGAGATCATACAATACTTCTTGATAAAGTTCCATAAATGATACAGTCACTTTATAATCATTTTCATCATCATACTCAATTTTAGAAAAAATGTCTGTAACTGCACATGGAATAACCCCTTTTTCACTTTCACCACAATAATTGGTTCCCATAGAATGAGTTTTCCCAGATCCTGTTTGGCCATATGCTAATATAGTGACATTGTATCCTTTAAATAATCGTTGTAAAACGTTTTTAATTGCACTTTCATAAAATTCTTCTTGTGATACATTATAATCAAATACATAATTAAACGTAAATGCTTTATCTGTGCCTTTCACAGAAACTTGTTCATTTGTAATTGCTTCTAAAACTGACTGGCATCCTCTTGTTACTTCACTTTCTATTAAAGGACGGATACGTAAAGCTACTTGAACTGATACACTATCCGCCATCTAAAATATAATTAAACTATTTATGTGAATATATTTAGACATACATGTAAATATAAAAACAGCATATCATTAAATAACAGAATAACATAATACATTTTAAAATTGGTGTTTATACTTTTTAAATAATGATTTTGAAAAAAAAAACATCAGAATAAACAAGTGCATTCTAGATAATGTTACACATTTTTACATTTAATATAAATTCAATTTTTCCACGTTAATATGATAGTAAAATATTAAGTTAAAAATACTATCAAAAATGAATGAATGGCCTGAAAACATTTCTGTTATGGAAATATTCAATATCTATTATTTACTCTAAATGCTTATATGTACTTCAATTGATATCATTATTTTCAGCCTATAGACAAAAAAATATTTTTGTGCTTATTTTATTTAAATATATAAACATCAATAAAACCATGAAAAATTTACCTTTACTTTCAAAATATAAAATACACATTCATAAACTCTCTCTTAAAAATATTTAAATTTCTTAATTTAATTACATTTATAAATTGTTAATTATCATAAAAATATAGATTTTTAATTAAATTATTCTTAACTAGTAACATTAAAAAAACAAACAAACGCTGTAAACTACACTTTACATAGATGAAGATTTTTTACTAGGGCACTACTAGGTATAATTACAATTTCTGCCAGGTATCAACCGTTGGTTTTCGAAGCTCTCATTGGTTAAATCAAAATGATATTTTGTAAACTATCCATAGAATATATTACGGTTTATACTGTGTATAGAAGTTTTCAAAAATGTAAATAATGTACATATATATATTAGAGTTGTCAGATGTTGAAACATCAAATACGGGATACAGGTGTTCAAAAAAAATCCAATCCCAAACTTTAAAACAATTTTGTTAAATGACATACTGCAAGAACATTATACTCTATCTTTTTAGAAAGACTATCCTATAGTTCTGTGCTGCGGTGTGATAAGTGCGTGACACAGGAATAAATGATACTATTCATTCGATAATTATGCGGGAGATTTAAACGCTTTTTTTATTTAAACGCGGGAGATTTGAAATTTGAATATTGGCGTTAATGCGTGTCCCTATTTAAAAATGTTTAATTTTAATAGATTTTTATATTAAAGTATATTTAAAATAATATCAGATATGAAATTCATTACTTAAAATTATATTGTATGAGAAACTAAATATTAGATTGACATCATTATTTATACAAATTATTTTAATTTTTTACAACTGTTATTTTTAGAAATAAGGCATATTTGTATGCATTCAGATTATTTCTGACAAATTATTAATAATTAATAAATATAAATATTAATAATAAATAACTGTACAATACTAGAAAATATTTTTAAAAGTATAGGAATACTGAAATTGTTAAAAACATCAGATTTATTAATTCGAACCTGTAATATTACATTATGGGAATTGACAACAAACTGAAAATTATTAATTGAGTTTGGTAAATTTGGTTGATAACAGCTAAGAATTGTTTAAATATGTCTGCTGTATTTGAAATATACACATGCAACATATGACACATAAAATATTATATTCAGCACATAATTAGTCACTCATTAAACTCTCGAAAATAGTTATTGAAAAATCAAACCAAATTCTTAATTACTCTTCTGTAAATGTGTTTGGCTTACATATATTCTGTTAGAGAATTTTGAAAAGCATCTGTAAATCATCTACATACATTTATAATAAAAGTTCTATTTAAAATTTTCAAAATGAACACATTTTTTTACATAGCAATAGTTATTGAAATACATTTTATTTGTTTTGTTTTGTAATAAAATAAGTATTACTATGGTTATGCAAACTGAATTTAATGTAATTTTTGATAGCTTATTTGAGTGTTAACTTATCATATATATATATATATATATATATATATATATATATATATATATATATACATATATATATATACATATATATACATATATATACATATATATACATATATATACATATATATACATATATATACATATATATACATATATATACATATACATACATATACATACATATACATACATATATATACATATATATACATATATATACATATATATACATATATATACATATATATACATATATATACATATATATACATATATATACATATATATGTATATATATGTATATATATGTATATATATGTATATATATGTATATATATATATATATATATATATATATAATGTTGAGTTGTTTCTCAAAGTTACAAAAATTAATTAAATTTAGTTATAAATTGACTATATTACATTAAATTATTACCAGTAGGTGCACTGTTAGAACTATGAAAGTTATGTTACTTCTCTACGAAATTATGAAACCAATATAAATTATATCTTATAAAAATCATTATATTCATTATATTATTATTTAATTGAATTAAAACCTTTACAAGAGAAAAGTATCATATTAAAATGAAATGTAAAATGTATTTGTAAAATGAATTCAAATAGATTTCAATTGTGACATTAGTTCTTCGAGACTTTGATCTGATAATTTCACCTCATCGTCGGTATTTTCACTTCGCACTGTAGGAACTGTATATGCAGAACGAACCCCTGGAATGTTTGTTTGTTCTTCTTCATCAGGTTGTGCTTCATCTATTAAACTAATACCTGTAAAATACATAGAGCAATCGTAGTGTATATATATATATAATATACATATATAATTTAGTCAAATAGCTACCCCATTCATTATCTTCATGTAATATGGTGTTTTCTTCTTTTTTCACTTCTACAATTTCTTCTTTTGGCCTGCTATTAAATTCTTTCTGTTGTTCTATACAATTATGGTCATCACAGTTTGGATTTGGTTTTAATTTTAGAGTAGGGAAAAAATCTTCAAGTGCATTATAACCTAAATAATGGGTAACATTACCTAAAAAATTAAAAAGTATTGAATAATTTTTAAGCAAATAATATAAATGTTATTGATTTTAAATGTCAATAAATTTGTATTTTTATATCAAAAGATAATCTAAATAAATATAATTATTCTAACCAAATCCAAGAAGATATTTGAGTGTATTTTGAACTAAAAATCCTGCGATAACTCCCATAGTAGTTGGTAAACTAGCAGCACATACACCTTCTCTCTTAAGTGTTTTTTCATCAATATTTTCAGCTACAACTAAAGGTGGGGCACACTGAAAAATATTTTTTGTGCAAACAAAATATGCATAAAGTTAAAAATCATGCTATATAAAAATTAATAAGAATGTGTAATTACTGTATCATTACTTATTATAATTATAATTTTTGTTTTGTACAATATTTATATTGAAAAAATTTACAATACATTTCAATAACTTTAATTTTATTTAATATTTTGAAGAAATAAATATATGACAAACTCATGAGTTTTTATAAAATTTATATATTTATACTTTTTTAAAATTTATTTGAATATTAAAATTAAGATGAAAATATAAATAATAATAT
The DNA here is from genome assembly GCA_034766995.1 of Acanthacorydalis orientalis. Classification (NCBI taxonomy): domain Eukaryota; kingdom Metazoa; phylum Arthropoda; class Insecta; order Megaloptera; family Corydalidae; genus Acanthacorydalis; species Acanthacorydalis orientalis. The sequence goes on along the minus strand of CM068318.1, from coordinate 27,692,903 downwards.
TTTTTTACATTATTTCTTTGTTGTACATTTGGATGGACATACAACTCTAAACAATTTAAAGCACATCTACTCACTTTTTTTTACCGTGTCTTTAAATAAGATAATCTGCTTTTAGTTGTTGCATAATTAAAAAGCCTTTTTTAAATTAATTAAGGTTTACAAACTTAAATAAACTTAACTATATAAACTTAAGCAAAATAAAAAAAATAATTAAAAAAACATTCAAAATAACTTAGAGAGCAAAGGCTTTCTTTTACCCAAGGCTTCTTTTATCCTGGCAAGATTTGACTTCACTTTCTCTTTATAGTTCCCTATAGAAATTCAATAGGAGAGAGATCATGACTATCAGATAGCTATATCATGACTAGAATATTTTGTTGCTTAAACCAATTTTTTGTGTTCTTAGCATTATGGTGAAGAGAACCTTTCTGCTGGAAAGTATATTCACATTCTGGAGAACTTAGATAAAGTATTGAAGGAATCAAGTTTTCGTGGAGGATGTTCTCATACTTGGTAGTGTTGATAATGTCATCAACAACAGTAAGTTGTTTAACTCTTCTACTGGACATATGACCCAACCATCAATGAAGCAGGAAATTTGTGCACTTTAAAGAGTCCTTGTGAAAAGCTTCATTCTTTTTTAGAAAAATGTGTTTTTAATAATGTCCAATATGTACTTCAAACCTGAACTGGTCACTTCACATTACTAAGTGTCATTGTTACATTTCTTAATTTTAATGTTCTCTTACAAATTCTACGAATATTATAAATTACCAAGTTGTTTTTTTTTCTGTAACACAGTCAACAGTGGTTTATTATTAGCCAAAAATATGAAAAAGTACAATGAGAGCAATACTCATATAAAAATGTTTATATGGCTTCAGGAAAAATGTTGATATACCAAGCAACCATGCACATTTTATGAAAAGTACATCTTAGACTCTGCATAGCCCTTTTATAGGTATCTGATCTAACATTAATTTTTTGTTGAAGAATACTATTCTGTAGCAATTCTTGTCATGATATGATTATTCTTCATGATTTTGTGGAGAATACACAATTCTGAATCATTTGTCAAACATAGATAACTTGTTTTTATTTCATTTTTAATGTTATGTTTTTTTTATAATTTTGAATTATTGTCTTCCCTACTGAACATGGTAAATTAATCTTTTGAGAAATATCATGTTAGTTATCCATTTATATTGTCTAATTGTTAACTTTCTTATATCACTGCAAATTTGTTTTCCATTGGCCATAATGATGAAAGTAAATTCACTAATGGTTTACTGAAAGTAAATACCTAGATTTTTTATCATATCAACCTTGATTAGGAGATAAAATCCTTACAATTGTAATTGTAATAGAAGTACACTTTTGCTTTCTGTTACATTAGATGTACTATTTTGCTTTGAGTTATTTTAAAATGTATTTTCTTAAATTAAATATAATTATTTTTCTTTTTCTTTTAAGTTTGTAAATCCAATGAACTACAATTAATATAAAAAAATAGTTTTTTGATTATGGAACAACTAAAAGTAGATTGTTTTATTTAGACTTGTTAAGAAAAAAAAATGGGTATACATATATTTTTTTGCATTTGGGATTGTATATGCATGTGTATTTACAAATATGTATTTTTAAAATAAATGCATAGACATTAACTCCATAAATGAAAATTTCATAAATAATGTGATTTTGAATAATTTAAACATAATCTACTAATATACAAATATTAATAACTAAAACTATTAAAATTTATTATTCTTAAAAATATAGTAAACTGTACTGTTTTCTTTATGAACTTTTTCTTTCCTATAACATACAGGAAAATCTAATAATATACTGAATGTTGAAAAAAATATTTAATACATTAAGTTTTTTCTTCTATCATAAATCTATATTTTGTTTTGTTTAAAAGAATATTCCCATAAAATATGTGAAAATGTATTATTATTAATAAAAAAAACTGAGTAAAAACATGAATGATTCATTTGTAAATTTTGCAACTGAAAATTTTAGTTACATATTTTTTATTATAAAGAAACATGTATTTATATAAATTCATATACAACTGAATTCTTAATATAAAATAAAAATGATATAAATTTAATGTTAATATTTATAAATAATAATTGACCATATTCAGTGAAAATAATACATCATAAGCTCTATGAATAAATAAATTATACTTACAGCAAAACATGCAGTTTCTCCAGGTTTTATAAATTGAATATGTCCAGAAATGGCATTTTCAGATACTCCAGATTCAAACCATATTTGATTTAATTCATTACATGCAGTATTTATTGTCATTCTTGCTTCAAAATTATCAACACAGCTTAATACTAAATCAACACAATTGCCTTTCATACTTCCATTTCTAAAATTACATTAAACAGATATACACATAATTGAAAGGTCTCATATAGAAGAAGAATATTTATTGTAAATAGTAATATTTACAAAATAAATTAATATTTATTCAATGAGAAGAGAATGCTTACTTGAGAACAGATAAAAACTTTTCATAATTGTCAACTGTTGTAATATTATAATTACAAGCTTCAAATAGTACATCTGGATTTATAAGCTCAAGAGTTGATTTAGCAGCATACACCTTACTTTGACCACACTGATGAGGTTGAAAAAATAATCTGTTCATATTTGCTAATTCTACCTACAACAGCAATATATATATATATATATATATATATATATATATATATATATATATATATATATATATATATATATATACATATACATATACACACATATACATTTCAAGTATGGTATGAAATTAAAACTTACAGTGTCATAATCAAAGAGGATTAATTTACCAATTCCACAACGAGTTAACATTTCAGCTGTTACGCTACCCACACCTCCGATTCCCACAATAACAACAGTTTTTTCTCTCACTTCTTCATAATTTTTTACTATTCCCATTTTCTTTAGTGCCATCAGCCGACTAAATAACATTTAAATTCAATTTTATGCTTGTTTCATATAAAACATTATTTTTAACCTACCTATAAGGATTAGAATCAACAACTTCTGAAGACATTGTAGCAATTATTGGACGTATTGGTTTCGCATTTTTATAAGATTCAGCTAATTTTTTTAATTCTTCACTTACAGCTACTAAACGTTCTACTTCCTCAGACATTTTTATACTTTTTAAGAGCACTGACCATATGTTACCTTACTTATGCACATGTACTGACAGCCAAACTCAAGTGACGTGTCAACAAAACAAGCGGGGCGGCCTAAAAGAGTTATAGTCATTTATAATTTATAAATCATTTATACATACATATATATATATATATATATATATATATATATATATATATATATATATATATTCAGAAATTAAAATTGTTTTTATTTTCTAATACTGGCTTTAAAATAGTTATGAATTTTAAAAACCTCTTACGGAACTATGTTCAAATATTAATTAGTTGTACTTTTTTTCTTTTTCTTTTTTAACCTATAAGCAAAATATTTTATATATAATTTTTTCTAATAGCCCTATAGCTTGGGTTGAGTTTTAGCCTCTTCTAAGATGTTTCTCCACAGTGAACGATCTTATACGACCATTCTCTATTTATTAACTTGGATTGTCCGTACGTCATTCTCTACGCTATTTAACCATCTAGCTCTGGGCTACTTCTGCTCTGGTTTGATCTGGTAATGGTGCGAAAAACTTTACTTTGAGCTCGACTGTCCTCCATTCTTATCAGGTGTCCAGCCCATCTTAAACGCTGCACCTTGACAAAATGGACAATATCTTCACTCCTTATTGCTCATTCAATTCGCAGTTATTTCTTCTAATATACTCTTCGTTCTCCAATTGTCTGGCACCAACGATTTTGCATGATTTTTTTTCAAAAACCCGTAGACAGCTTTCACCCTCTTCAGACATTAGGATTCCCTTTATGTGTAATGCAAATAATGTCTATATATCAGTGGCAGTACAGTTAGCCAATTTGGTTAAATACTGTAGGCTGTATACATTTGTAAAGTGAGACATTTTTTCAAAAAACTTGTGAGGAATGTATTTTAAAAAATAGTGATACGATGTGTTTATTGGTTTTGGCGAATACAATCAGGTGACCAAATTGAATTGAAGTATTTATGGGATCATCTCTAACATGTCTCTGTCTGTTGTCTATTCAATGTTATTTTTTGTTGTGTACAGTATGTACTTCTATTCTTCTGCTAGTGGTGATGATATTTCTATCGAAGCTAGAACTTCTGCAGACGTTTCAGGTTCAACTCTTTGTGATCGTAAAGTTCTTATTAAAAAGAATACATCTGTTGGTTGATTCGATTCACTTTCAGTACAACTCATATTCAACGATAATGAATTGCATAGAGCTACGGGTTTTGATGGTTATAATGGTCATTCGGGTCACTGAAAGCAGCTGTTTCATTATGGTACTCCTCAAAATCTTCATTACTGTCGTCATCAACATTCTCCTCATAAGCTACTTTTTGTTTTGGATGATTTTTCGTCAAATCTGTTGTAATTCATTCTAATTTGTCTTTATCGAGCACTTCATCATCATCTTCAATGTCCGACCATTTCTTTATCAATTCTTACATAAAAATCTATGCAAAAACACAAAAAAATCATATAAATACAACGAAATAACAAAAAAAATGAATTTTTACAATATATGAATTTTTTTCACATGCAACTACTGACAACTACTGTCTCCTGTATAGGGACATTACTTCTAGACAATCTGGAGGACTTACCAAATATATTTTTTTTAAATTTATTGCTGTATTGTTTCTTATATATATATATATATATATATATATATATATATATATATATATATATATATATATATATATATATATATATATATATAGTCTTTTACACAAAAAATGATTGTGATAGATTTCATTATTTTAAAATAATAAAAAGATAGATTAAAAAAAATTGAAAAAATTTTTTTACTATCCAGCTTTTATGAAATTCAAAATACAACTGACTCAGATGTCATAATATTCATAAGTCATCAGAACGTTTATGAAAATATAGTTGAATATTTTTTTAAAAAAACGTTAAAGAAATTTGAATTGTGGATTCTGGAAACCGTTAAAGATGTGTCCGCTATACGGGACCGGAGTAGTCAATGGGTTAATAGTAACCTTCGTGTTAGTTCTCAGATTTTCATAATATGACAGAAATTGTTAGTTTGACGGAATTCGCATAATTTAATATGTACCTCATTTTTTGAATCATTAAGAAGTTTCTTATTAAATAATTTTCCATAAATTCCTTTGTTTCATCTCTTCTATTTATTTACTACCTGATTATTTTTTAATAAAAAAGTTTTAATATTAGTAAAAAAATATTCTCTTCACAAAAGATACCTGAGGTCTTTTTCACATAATTCAATCAAAGCAACCACTTGTACTATTAATTTGAATTAATCAACATCCAGATTAAATGTTATAGTAAGGGCCCATAATAGCGGACTAAATTATTTTGTAATAGGATGGATCAATAAATATCTTGAAAATATGAAACAATTTTTTTGTTGTTTCTAATAGTGAAGCTGCTTCGTGCAATTTAAGAAAAATACGTGGAAAATGCTCAAAAGGTGTTCTTCGTTTGCAAGACAGTGCTCCGGTACACCTAAGTCAAATTGCGATGGCTGCTGTGACTGAGTGTGGCTTCCAAAAACTAAGCCATCCACCATATGGTCCAAATCTAGCTCCGAGCGAATATTTTTTACTCACAAATCTGAAGAGAGACTTGAGGGGTTAAAAATTTCAAGGCCATGAAGAAGTGAATCGGCTATTTCAGAGCATTTTTCAAATAAATCAAAAGAATATTTTTTGAAGATATTGAACAGCTCATTGGAAGTGTAAAAAAATGTATTAATATTAAGGGGAACTATATTGAGAAAGAAAAGAAAATCAGTTCAATTAAAATTTTCTTTGCCTCTTTCCGCGAACTTTTGGACTTTCCTCATATATGTATACATAAAGTTAATCTTTACAGTGAAAATTATGTTATACATAAAATTAAAGAAAAATTAAGAAAAAAAAGAAAATTGTTTACAATTTTTTAGAAAATAATAAATTTAATTTTAAAAAAATGTTAAAAGAATACCAAGAAAAATAATTCTAATGAGTGGTTTAAAGAAACAAATTATTTATATTTAAAATGAACAGATTAAAGATAATACAAGCTAAAAAAACATCAAAACCAAGCAAGTTTTTGAAAACAGTCGAAAAAAGCATCCGAAGAAACTGATTTCAATTCAGCGGTTAAAATTTTATTAATATCCTCTACGTCTTGAAATCATTTTTTTTTGAGAACAGTTTTCGCTTTAGGAAAGAGAAAAAAGTCTAACGGTGCCAAATCAGATGAATAGGGCGAGTGATTGATCACAACAACGCTGTTTCATGTAAAATGACTTTACAGTCAGTGAAGAATGGGTAGTTGTATTGTCATGGAATAAGAACCAAATACCCTTTTCTCGAAATTGTGGCTGCACTCGAGAAATGCGCTGCAATAATCTCTTCATCACTTCAACATAGAATGCACTATTAAATGTTTGTCTTCTGTGTTCTTTGTTGTTTCACATTAGTGAGACTGAGCGAGACAAACTGCACATGTAAAATTTGTCGAATAGTTTCATTATTGGTATTCAACTCAACTATCATCACTTGGGTCTATGGTAATTCGGTAATCTTTTGTTATAATTTCACAGACTTTTGCGATCAAATCTGCATTTCAAGCGATCGACGAACACCCGGTTCTAACATTATCTTGAACATCTTCATGTCCATTTTTTAAACGTTTAAATCATTTAAAAACACTAGTACTATTTAAGGTGTTATCACCTTACACAGTTCTCAACATTTCATAAGTTTCTGTTGCATTTTTTCCTAATTTACAGTAAATTTTAATCGTTGCTCCATGACGATTAATAAAAATACGATGTATGCTCCAGTTTCCTGAGTAGAAACTAATAGCTCCTCGATCTTTGATTGATCACTTTCTTGATTGATAAAACTGTGAACTACTTTATGCTGCGTTACTTTTGATTTAATTTCAGGTAACTCGAGTGCTGCAGCGTTAATGCAGGAATTAAATTGCCAAACCTCGTATAAAACGTAATGACAGAAACTATTGTATTATAATTTTTGTTACTAATTTGAAATACTTAATTTTTATTGTCAATATGACGATTCAGGTTGTTCAATTCTTACTGTTAGGTAACGGTTTTTATGCCAATAGGGTATATCTTCACAAGATTAGATATTAAATAGCAATATTAATTGTTAATATTATTAAACAGTACTTTGCCAAATTATTAGATCCAGTTAAAAAAATCAATGATTAGTTCGTTTTGGATGTGATAACTCGATATAAATGTAAGTGTTGGTAAGATTTTTTTTAATATTTGCATACATCGTATATCATGAAATAAAAAACAAGTGTTTTGCATATTATAACGTTTATTATAACAAAATAAAAATTGACAATGGAATAACAATATTTTGTATGCCCACCCTTAGCAGCCAATAGTACTTCGATACGACGAGGCACACTCCTTATACAGTTTTCATCATTGGTATACTGTGCCATATTTTAATAAGAGAGTCTATGACCCCTTTTTGTGGTAAGAGCATTAAATCTTCATAAACTCTCAAATGTTCATACTGGCGAATTCTCTAGCCAATCAAGTACTACAACATTAATTTCATCTAAAATCTTGTTTATAACCTTGGCTTTATGGTACAGTGCCTCCTCGTAAATAAAAATAGGGCTTTCGTTTTCCTTAAACCACTTCCTCATTTGTGGAAATAGTCGTTTCTTTAAAACCTTCTAGTATTGATCGGGTTTTAAGATACATTCAACTGCGTATAAATGTCCTGAGCCTTTAATACTGATCACACCACGACGGAAGGAGAGTGTTTAATAGTGTGAACAAACAGTTAGGATGAACATTTTCGCCTGCACTCGTCTTACAAATTTGGATTTTTCTGTCATCATTTGAAGAACCGACTCGCCAGGAAAACACACCTGAGAAACAAAAAGAATAATAACATTTTATTTCAAAACTTTGGTTAAACATTAATACTAAAGAACGAGTGCACTACAAATTATCCTTTTCAAGTCATTAATCGCGAAATTCTTATACTTTTTTGCCCATTTAAGACGTTTCTCGATCATAGCTGGTGTGAGTTTAGGTTTCCGAGCAGCTTTTCTGGCTAATAGGTTATCTTCAATTTATCGTGGGTGAACAGTTGTTTAGGATACCTTAATTCATGCATTTTTAATTTGTTTAGTTAAGACTTTGATAAGAAATTTTCAATTTTGACTGCAGATATCCCAGATTTTGCTATCAGTTCTTAGTGTAGTAACACGATATCGACCACATGTGTTCTTGCGTTTTGGATTCAAATCTATTCGGTAGTCCACTTTTTTCTTAATAATCTTTCCAGAACTACGCGATACATTTAACATATCAGCAATCTTATACTGACATGTTTTTAGCGTTCAAATGACCGGCGGTTCGATTAACTTTCTTTGGTGACAAGTTATTTTGTTTACTCATCATTTTATAAAAAAAGATTAATTTACAAAATTTAACCAATGTATTGGTATAATTGGATGAAAATCAAATTAATATTAAATAAGAAATTTACCTATAATAATCTCTCCCAAAAAAAATTTTTATACGAATAAACAGATTTTTTCTAACACTGTTATAATATGTGCTACACAGATTTGAAGTCTATTAAAATCATGTGCTCGAATTTTATAGTTAATTATTGATATTTACGTTCAGGGCCGGATTAACACTAGGTGCCGCCCTTGGCCCACTAATCAAATGCCGCCTTCTACAAATATTGTCCAAATGAATTAAGAAAAATCCGTGACTGTTGATAATTTTGAGAACATTTCAACAGAAAAAAATTGAATGATCACTAAAAAATTTGTAAAATTTTCCATTCATTTAATTTATTTAAAAAATGTAAATTATGACGTTCTGTCACATTTGAGCTACCTGTAAATCGAAATTGTGATTGAAAATAAAATTTCCAGCCTTTCAAAATTTGTCGCCCCTCAAAATTTGCTGCCCTGGACAGTGGCGTATGTTGCCCTTGTCTAAATCCCACGCTGTTTACAGTGCTGCCACATATAAATTTGTATTACAGATGTTGCTAATTTAACAAAGAATATGAAACGAGTTAAAAAATAATCATCTCATCAACAATGTTCGAAATAAAAAAGAAAATAATATCGAAAGTATGATTTAAGACAAAATGTATAATAATTTGGCAAAGGAACTGTAAAGTACATACATACTCTTTTAATATGTAGGGCTGTCGAATTGGCAAACATGATTTTCAACTTCAATTGCGTTTTTGACTAGACAATGACTTCAAGGTCGACTGTTGTACATGTACTAACCATATTGGTTATATAATTATGTTGTATTAGTATAGGTATACATAATCAATACGAATTTTTTGCAGATTTTGCTTTTATTTCATTAATTTTTTATCGATTTTGTTGTTTAACATGTTTAAATGACAACTAATCGTAGTTAGATTCATACGATATGCGCAGAAATAATTTTATTTCGTAGAAATGCTTAGAAGTAATGCAAAAAATGTTTTATGAACAATAAATTTTCTTGGAAGTAATAATTAATTTTTATATGTAATAAAATTTCGAATGTATATTGAAATCTTGAGACTAAATCCTTCTTGGTTCAAACTGTACGACTATTCTAAAATGGAAAATTTTTGAATTGGGGTGTATGCTATCAATAGCAACTGTATTAAGTATACATTTGATTGAACAAAAAATTAAAAGTGATGCAAGTCTCGGCAGGAAAACGTCAAATTGTATTAAATATTTTTAAAAATGAAAGTGAGAGTAGAATTGAAAGATTTGTTCCAATTCCTACAGCATTAAAAACAATTGTATCTACTACTCTGATTCCACAGCATTTTTACTTGATACCTATTAAACAATGTCAGTATATGAACAAAATTTTTCAGTCTCTATACTATTATTATGTCATTGAAAGGTGGGTCCTAAACGTGCGTCTTAAGGTGAGGTTTTCAGAGTTCTGTTAGACGACGACGTCTTTTTGAATTAGTCTGCTAGTGTGTGCAGCTGGCGCGTGATAACACGGTGCAAGTCGAAAATCCATGACTCATGTTTCAGGATTGTAGTATGATTACTGATGAACACACTGATGGAAAACACTGATCGGCGCATTCCAGATGCAACAGGAGGTTACATCATCTTACCAGTCCACGTGCCGTACCCCCAGTTTACGGGACAATATTGATGTCCGCGTTTAGGAACTAGAGTTACTTGTATCGATAATTCAGGCTCTATGGATCGTTCTGGCCAAGTGTTCTTATTAGCGCGTTGCAACTGCGTCATACTCTCCTGTACAGGTTACAGATTTATTAGGAGACATAAGCTCCTCAATCGACGGAAAGTGAAGGTCAAGGGTAACGTTCCTGATAAAGTCAGTGCAGTACTTTGTTTTGAAATACATACTTAAACATGCTTTAGAAAGGTGACTATGTACGCTCAGGCTGGCGTTGCGTACAATATAACAAGCCAGATGATGACTAACCAAGTACAGAAAGTTCTTATAATAGATATTAAAAGATTTATTAAAAATAAATAAACCAATAAATAAGAAATTAAAAAAAAAATACAGAATAGCTCAATTGATACTAAAGAACTTATTTTCACCATATAATTTGATCTAATGTATTAGGTTGGTAGGAAAATAATTGCGGTTTTTATTTACGGAATTTTAACCTTATTTTTTTCAATGAAAGTGTAATTTCATCGTTTTTGTGTTAATATCATTTTAAAGTGCATTTTTCTGTTTGTATTTGGGTAACATCGATTTTGGTTTTATTATTAATTTTGTTTCAAATTGGGTTATTGAATTAAAGATGGAAAAGAAGCAAATAACAGCAATTTTTGTACGAGTTCAAAACGGGTAGTAAAGCAGCAGAAACTGCTTGTAAACTAAGCGATGCTTTTGGTGGGGGTACTGTTAAGGAATGTACGGTGCAATGGTGGTTCCAAAAATTTCATGCTGGGGACGGGAGCTTTAAAGATGAAGAAGGTCGCGAGCATAGATAAAAGACTTGTCACGAGCGTCCTTGTTCAATTCAAGACGAGCTACTGAAGGCGTTAGTTGAAACAGAACCACGCACAATTCGAGAGCTTGCACAAAAATTAGGCGTTAGTCATCCAATAGTTCTGGATTACTTAAATTAAAAAATGTATATGAATTTGAAACTCGTAAACCGCAATTATTTTTCTACCAACCTAATAGTACATTTCAAACATTAATTTAAAAAACGCTTATAATCTGCCATTATTTGCTTTGACAGTTCTTCGTTGATCAAAGCAAAGTTCTGAGATTTTTACACTTACTATTTCGATTTCAATAGAAATATTTTCAAGTGTATAATTCTTTTAAGAGTATTATTGAATTCGATTAAAGAATGAATGAATATAATCAAAAATTTTTGTTTTATTTTAAATCAACAATAAATACAAAGAAATATTAGAATTGCATGTCTGATTGATTGTTTTGTGTAAAAATATTATATTGGTTATAAAAATGTTCTTTTAATATATATTTAAGCCTTTTCTAAGAAATTACTTGCTTTTATTATACTATAACCTTCTTATTAGTGTAGTGAAATCCTCGTAGATAGTTCGAAGTTTATTTATGATTATTTTGCTTGAAAATAAATATTTATAAACAATATATATATATATATATATATATATATATATATATATATACATGTTTAGTTAATGAGTGTATATCATGATAATAATAATTTGGGACTTTATGTATTTTTAACAAATGTATATTATTACTTTATATTCAAAATAGATTGCCGACATAACGACAAGATAATTTTAACACTTAATTTTTTTCTATTAATAAAACAAAAACAAGACATCTAGACACGAAAAAAGTTGATTAGTATAAAAATAATGATTTTCACTTGAATGAGAAAACAGTTATCAGATGTAGATAATCTTGAATTAATTTGAAGTATATAATTAAACAATGATTAGAAATCACGTGCAATTAATACAAAAATATTGTGAAATATATATATATATATATATGTATATATTGTTAATGAAGTCTGAATAGAAAAAAAATCAAAATGTAATCTACAATATTTTTAATCTATTAAATGAAACATTTTCTTCGAATACGAACCTTGTTATCCGTATAAAAGAAGTAAAGTATTGAATAATATAATACAGCGGTATTAAAAAAAGTATATAGGAAATAATAAAAGATTCCAATTTCTTTTAAATATTTTCATTACGTTCAATATATATTTATGTAGGTATATAAATAGGTACTTTAATCGTTAATAATTCGCAGTTTGGTATACAAATGTAGTATGAAAAAGTTGTAGTGTAGAAAATTCAGTATGCATATTTCTTGATGGCGACTTTAAAATGTAATTATAATATATATATATATATATATATATATATATATATATATATATATATATATATATATATATGCACACAATTACGACATGCTTGATGCAAATTCTTCTGGTACATAATTTCCATCTTTCCTGATTTAGTTAATCACTTCTCATTTCTTTTCGATCAGCTGTTAAAAACAAATTAGATTGTCAATACAAGAGCGTTCTGATCGGTCTCCTAATTATTCTTTATCTTTAAGGTGCTTACACTTTTACTTTATATATTTCTACTAAACTTTGATATTCATTCAACTGAAAACATGTGTTAATAATTTTTTCGTACTTTTCACATTGTTTTTTATCTTTTTTGTTTTTATAAATGGGAATTTTCAAGCGGTACATATTTATGTATCATTTTCTGTAAGATAATATATAATTTCCTAAATGAGTTCTTTTTTATCCCACAAAATACAAAAAAAAAATCTGGTCAAAAATTTTCAATAAATCATTATTGCTCTTTTTCGATTGTTGTTTGTGCGAATTTCAATGACAATGCCTTCATCTTTAAAGTGACAAGGTACTATCATATCATCCAAGGAAAAATATATCACTTTTAATAAATTAAAATCTTCTAATAGTCACCTAAATATTTTATATATAACACTATTTCTTATTTCTAAATGTATTTCTTTAGCGTATTTACAACAGTTCGTTATTTTTTTTGAACATTTTTCATATTGTAATAATTTACTATATAGAAAACGACTGTTATTGTGATCTTGTCAAAAGTAAAAAGTATATTGAATTTATACATATATCTATTACTTCAGTACTTTTAAATTTGCTATTAGGTTGATGCAAAAATAATTGCGGTTTTTACGTATCGAGTATAAAGACACATATATCAGTTAAAAATTATATTTATTAATCAAAGTAAAGACCATTGGCCTGCACAAATTTCTATCAACAGGAAGAAAAGTTGGTTTATTCCTATAAGATAGAATTCTGGAATTAACGAATTCATCGAAAGCGCTTTGAGATGATGCTTGACCGTTGAAAACCTTCTCTCGTAGAGAATGACTCAAATGTTTAAAAAAAATATATACTGACGGAGACAGGTCCGGAGAATAAGGTTTAAAAAGGTTTAAGGTTTTGAATAAGGTTTCATAACCCAGTTCATTTAATTTTTTTAAATTCATTTGTGAAACGTGTGGTCAGGCGTTGTCATGAAGGAGAAATGGTCTTTTTCGATTGACTAATGCTAGTCGTAAACGATACAACTTTTTATGCATTTTTTCAATTTCCTAACAATATGTTTCTGCTGTTATTGTTTTTCACCAGGATTTAAGAAGATGTAGTGAATGATGTCACTTTACGACCACCAAACAGTGACCATAATCTTTTTTTCATGAAGCTTCTGTTTAGGAAACTGTTTTGGTCCTTCTCCTCAGTCTAGCCACTATAATGAACGTTTTCGATTGTTGTAAAGAATCTATTTTTTATCACATGTGACAATGCGATCAAGAAAGGGATCATTTTTGTTACGTAAAGGAAGCGCAAAGCAGACTTCTTATCGCCGAATTGCTTACTGTTCATTTAGATCATGCAGCACCAATTTATTCAGCTGTTTTGTTTTCCAATTAGGCTCAAATGTCAAACAACTATTGAATGATCAATATTGAGTTCTTTTGCCACCTCTCGAGTTGTTTTACGTGAGTCCGCTTCAATAATAGTTCTTAATTTTTTATTGTTTATAGCTAAAGGACGTCTACGACCCTTCTCATCATCAAAGCTATTTTCGTTTTCATTACGAAATTTTTGAAACCAGTGTTGAGCTGTACGTTGATTTATTGACTCTTCGCCAAAAACAAATTTGAAATTTTGAATAATTTCTGTTGCTTTACGTCCCAATTTAAACTCATACAACAAAATCGCGCGAATTTTCTTTTTTTCCATGACTAATTTAAAAGCTTATATTCAATAACACTAAAGAATAAAAACAATAGACATAAGCTGAAATCAGTAATGCGAATTTCATTGTTTACAATGATGTATCACATGATTACAACAAAAGATAACGGTAAGTAGAAAAATCGATGCCAAACTTAAAATGTTCAAACCGCAATTCTTTTGGCACCAACCTAATAACAATGTTCTGTGAGATATTTTAAATATTTTTTTTGAAAGAATTGTTAAAGAAGAAACCTTTTAAAGAGATTACATATAATATATGAGGATAGCTGGAGATGTGTTACAATTATTCATACGTTAGGTTAAATCTGTATTACATGCATTTTTGTTTATAGTTAATCAATCAATATATTCTTATATTTCTTATGTTATTGGTCACATATATATATATATATATATGTATATATATATATTTATATGCCATATATATATATATATATATATATATATATATATATATATATATATAAATAATATAGGAAATATATAAACATATTAAATAAATTAATTTATCAACAGTGTCAGAAAAGTAATGCGTTCATATGATGGACAATAAAAATGTGTTTTTTTTTTTAAAAAAAAGAAAACAAAAATAAAACCAAATTTAAATTTGTATTTTTGAATTATATTAATAAGTATTACTAAATCAATTCAGTTGTACCTTTTACCTGAGTTATTTGAAAACGCTGTAAATATGAAAATTTTTTAGATGTTAATTATTTTTTTTATGTTCTTAATGAATTAAAACATACATTCAGTGACCGGAAATTAAAATTAAACATATTTGATATTTTTAGTTTCGCATAATAACATTTTTACTTCTACTGTAAGTTATTCAAAGATAACTAATAGACAATGGATTAATTTTTATATAAATATCAAATATTTTAGTATGCTTTTTAAGGATTTCTTAGTGATCAATTATGAAGTTCATAATCTGTTTATTCGCACTTTGTGTTGCCGTTCAGGTAAAATCATTTTAAAATATAAATATAATTATACAAAATAGGTATTAATAAATGTAAATTGTATATATAATATTTATATATATATATATATATATATATATATATATATATATATATATATATATATGTGTGTGTGTGTGTGTGTGTGTGTGTGTGTTTGTGTGTGTGTGTGTATTAAAAAGTAATATTACGCATATGTGCATGTGTTTGTTAATTGTTTAAATAAAATGTTTGTATAATAAATATAATTCATCGAATTATTAATAAATAATCAATTAAACCGTGCTTATATATTATTTTTATCGTTTTATAATGACTTGTTGATAGGCATTCGAAATCGATTGGGATAATGTAAGACCGAAAATTGTCAATCCACCAGGACTTTCTGAACATTTCGGTGGTCAAGAAGGAAGAATTGTTGGAGGACAAGAAGCAGCCAAACATCAATTTCCATACCAAGTAAGAATTTGTTCTATAATACTCGTAGGATCAGTGTTTTGTTTATATTCTGGAAACATTGATATTTTTTTAGGTTGCAATCTTTTTCCAAACACCACAAGGACAATTCTTCTGTGGCGGTTCCCTGATTTCTCAACAATATGTGTTGACTGCAGCTCATTGTGCTGATGAGTACGTATGAAATTATTTTAAGTTGTCTTAATTATTTTTTTTTACAAAAAGTTTAGTTATTTAATTTAAGCGACAAGTCATATTTAATTTAATTTCATTTAGAATTTTTACGCCCAGATGTGCATTTATAAATGAATTATATAGAATTTATATACTAACTGCAACTATAAATGATAAACAATTTTTTATAAAATACCTTCGATTTTTTATGTTCAATTTTTATTTTCAAATACGATATTATATTTAAAAAATTTTTTTTTCTTAATTTTTTATATATATTTTGAATATTCCAAAAACTAATATGTTTAATTAGGCACAGATTTCAAATGGGATTATTTCTATTTTAGTCTATTTAACGGAAATAGATTTTAATTTCAATTTTCACATAATCGAGATTTGGTGTTTTACTAGAAAGTAATTATATTTAATGTCAAATATTCCGTTGCATAAGAATAAACAGGTTAATATTAATAATAATTCTGCAGACTATTGAATATATAAATATTTTATTTCAGTGCAATTTCATTCCAAATCGTTCTTGGTGCACACAACATCCGCGAAAATGAGTCATCTCAAGTAAAAATTACAACAACTTCAAAAGTTGTTCATCCTAAATGGGATCCAAGGAATATTGTTAATGACATTGCTCTTATAAAATTACCACAACCAGTTGCTTTAAATAGTGAGTAGATGATTTATTTGAAGTATGTTTGTATTTATTTACTTGGAATATATATATATATATATATATATATATATATATATATATATATATATATATATATATATATATATGAATAAATTTGTTTAGATGATATTCAACTTGTCCGTTTGCCAAGCCGATCACAAGAAAGTAACACTTTTGCTGGAGAAGATTCAACAGTCAGTGGATGGGGACGAGATAGTGATCGTAAGTATTTAAAAATTATGAACAACAGAATTTTATATTAAAAAATATATATTTATCTAAGGCAGATTGAGTATATATACATACATACATATATATATATATATATATATATATATATATATATATATATATATATATAAATAAATAAATTATTTATTTTAGAATCGCCTGCCATTAGTAACGTATTGAGATTTGTATCAAATCCAATCTTGACAAATCAGAAATGTGAAGAAGGTATGCTTAACTTAGGATACATCAAAGACACAAATATTTGTCAATCTGGCAAAGGAGGAAAATCTTCTTGCAATGTAAGTGTTTTTTAATTTGTATACACATACACAGATAATAATTCAATAATTTTACATTTAAATTTTGTTAAGATAAAAAAATAATCTTTATAGAATGATCTTTTTTTGTGTATGTCTTGTTCATTGTGTTATGCAAGTCCTGTAGGTCACTTGTGAGTTGTTTTTTCTACGAATCATTTTGAACTTACAGTTCAAGACATACTTAAAGATAACAGAATCAAAACAGGTCGTAGAAGAAATAAATTTGATCCAATTGATCTACTGCGTTTGCATAAAATAATAAAACAAAGTGTATACAATTAAAGTTAATGTAAATATTACATACGTTTGGATTCTTCTGATTAGATATATAATAAAGTCTCAAAAATTAAGTTAGTGAATTAAATGTTAAGAACCTTAATTCTTTAATGTGTATAATATATTATTATGTTTGATCAATATTTCAAATCAAATGATTAATTATTTTTTTGTTTATTAATACTACATCTTTTTCTTTTTAATACTTGATATTTTATTAATGAAATTATATATATATATATATATATATATATATATATATATATATATATATATATATATATATATTAAATAAAATATGAATCAATAGAATTTATATTACGTTTTTAATATTTGTGTAATATTGACATTTAACTTAATTTGATAGGGTGACAGTGGCGGACCTTTGGTTGTCAATGAAGGAGGTAGCCCAACTGAAGTTGGTATTGTATCATTCGGTTTGACTATTGGATGCGAGGTTGGTATTCCCGGGGCATACACACGTATCACTAAATATCTTGATTGGATTGAACAAAACAGTGATGTGAAAATTCGTCCGTAAATAATAGATATAATAAAATATTAATAATATTGATTAATGTTTGTAGATAGATTCATGAATAAACGAGTAATAAAATATTCTTTTTTGTTTTATTAGTTGCCACTAGGACATTTTTTGAGGTTTCTCAGTTTTGTATAAACTTGTAATACCTTTATTAATTATTCATATTACAAAGTTTTCAAAACGTAGCAAGTGTTGAACTATGAAATAAGTCAATTTTTAATGAATTATAATTAATTACTTGGAAGTAGTACAGGGAATTTTAATCAAATTTTACATAAACTTTTCATTATACCATATACTATACATATACACATTTTAAATAAAATCAGAATTTAAATGATTTCAAAAGTATATTTTTATGTTATATTTAAAAATGTGATGTTTTTCTATACGACCATATGAACAAATTTAAAAATTGTAATTATAATTTTTCTTAAATGATATAAGCAATTGATTTCAAATTGTAGATATACTTTTAAAAGCAAAAAAACCTTATACATTTTCATCAATTTCTTAGTAATTTTACAACCATTTTATTAATTAAACAAAACGTATTCAAATTAATTGAAAACTATGGTAACATGAATATGAATATATATATATATATATATATATATATATATATATATATATAAAACATTTAATGAGAATGAAACAAAACTCGAGATGTTCTAATAAGAAACATTACGCTCTTACATAATGTACTTTTTGTTTGAATTGTGCCATCTTTTCAAGTATTTTCAGTAAAGTATTTCAAATGTCTTTTTAGAGTCAAACCAATGTGAAAAATTATGGTTGTAATTTATAAACGAATAAATTATTATATATCTTTTTTCAGTTCTATTGTTTATTATATATTGTTTGTACTATAAATATACATACGTACTTCTCTCTCTCTCTCTCTCTCTATATATATATATACGCGTTTTGTCGGCATTATATGGTGTAATAATGACAAGACTATAGAGTACAATAGAAACAATACTAAGCTTAAGATCATAGGAATTATGATGAGACTGGAGTAAAATATTAAAAATTACTTTAAGACTTTTTAATATTTATAGCATATAATTACCTGGTTATTTTTCCAGTTGACAATATTAATCAGTTTTAGTTTATTAATAATATATTTAATATTTATTTTCGGAACGTATTTACTTTAAAAAGGCGATGAAATGCTTTTTTATCATTGTTTTTAGTATGAAATTGTTTGTCATAATGATAATATCAATAGTTATTTAAATAATCCTGAAGCAGTTTTCATATAAATTATAGTGATATTAAAATAAATCAGTTATTGGCTTTTAATTATATCAGTTTGTAAAATTGTTCATTTTTTAAGGAATATGTATATATATATATATATATATATATATATATATATATATATATATATATATATATATATATATATTGGGTGTACAAATTAATTCGGTCCTTTTTTTATAGAAAAAGAATGTTTATTGGGAAAATATTGGGTCATCTCATGAGTAATGCGGTTATTTAAAATGGTTTGAAGCAGTGAAAACAATTGACGTTTTAATTTTGATCAGAAATATATTTTTCATTATTATTAACAACTTCTTCCCATCTTAATCATAAATTTTCAATACCCTGAACAATAAACATTTTTAGGCTTTGCATTAAAGAATGAGTCGAGTTCTCATCGAATATTACTCTCTGTATAGAGCCGTTTTCCATTGATGTGATTTTGGAGATTTCGGAACAGATGATAATCCGATGGTGCTAGGTCAGGGGAATATGGGGGATGAGTCATAACTTTCCGTTCAAATTACCTCAGTTTTTGGAGGGTTGTCATGGTGAAAAATTATGGGTTTTCTGTTGGCTAATGCTGGCCGTTTTTCATCAATGGATGGCTTTGACCGTACCGGTTGTTCATAATATAACTCCTTTGTGATGGTTTATTCTCCATTACGGGCTATTAAGCCCATAATGTATAATTCCTCCTATATCTCACTAAACAGGCAACATGACCTTTTATAGATGAATCCTACCTTTCACAGTTGAAGATGGTGGATATATATATATATATATATATATATATATATATATATATATATATATTAATCAAAATTATCCACACAAAACTATATAAAACAACACGTTGCAAAAAATAATCTATCTGCGAAAATGTTTATGTGTAGACATAATAACATATATACGAGGTCAGACAATTAAGTAATGCGACAAAATTCAAAAATCGAGTATATTTAAAAATTAAGGTACATCGCTGCGATCCCCTTCAAAGTAGTCCCCTTCCGCATCTATACACTTATTCCAGCGAGTTTTCCAGTTTTTGTAACAATTCTGGAACACTTCTTGTGGGACCTCTCCGAGTACCCTCGTCACAGATTCTTGGATATCTTCAACGGAGTCAAAATGTCGACCTTTGACGAATTTTTTCATATGGGGAATTAGGAAAAAGTCGCAGGATGACATGTCCGGCGAATAGGGCGGTTGTGGTAACGTTGCGATGCCTTTAGACGCCAAAAACTGAGAGACACTGAACGCACTGTGACAGGGAGCATTGTCGTGATGCAGAACCCAAGTCTTCGCGATCTCTGGACGCATTCTGAGCACCCTTTTTCGTAATTTTTCGAGCACATTGCGGTAGAATACTTGATTTACGGTTTGTCCAGGTGGTACGAACTCTTTGTGAACCACCCCTTTGCTGTCGAAGAAGCAAATCAACATGGTTTTCATTTTGGACTTGCTCATTCTCGCCTTCTTTGGCCTTGGTGCTCCAAGGGACAGCCACTGTTGGCTTTGTCGTTTAGTTTCGGGGTCATATTGAAAGAACCAACTTTCATCACCAGTAATAACTCGATCGAGAAGAGTAGGATCACTTTCAACCTGCTCGAGACAATCTCGCGCACCGTTGCTCTAAATTTCTCTGTTCCATTTTCGTGACATGCACTACTCGCGCGTTGTTACAAAACACTAAACAGCTGGCGAAGAAATGATCGTACGAGGGTGGTCAAGATCTCAATCGAGAGAGTAGGGATCTGCTATTACGGTGGCGGAGTTACAGGTTCGCAGTGTTACCACAGGCCGAGAAAAAAAATCGGTCGCATTACTTAATTGTCTGACCTCGTGTATATATATATATATATATATATATAAATCCATGACATCGACTTATTTATTTGTGACGAAGCTTCTATGATACCCAAATATATTTATTGTTTCATTCGGTTACATTTACATTTCGGTTATAATTGACAAATGGACAAGCGCAGCGAACCAGGGAGTTGTCGAGTGAAGCGAGTAGGGGGCGGATCCTCCTAGTATATATATATATATATATATATATATATATATATATATAATCAAACAATAGAACTTGTATTGTTTTTAATATCTATGTAACAATGATATTTAAATTAATTTGATAACGGTGACAGAGCATTGAATATCGATAAAGGTGACAGCCCAATTGAAGTTGATATTATTGATTAATACATTATTCGTTTAGAATGGTCAATGGGAAAGAAGTTTTTCAACAGTTTCACACTTATCACTAGATATCATAGTTGAATCGAAAAAAATAGTGATATGAAAATCCGTTCTTAAATAATTTATGTATTTAAAGAATAAAAAGATTGATTTATGTTTGTAAATAGATTTATACATTAATAAATTGAGTTATAAAATATTTCTTTTTGTTTTATTTTTGGTATTACACATTATTTTTATTATATTATGCTGGTAGAAATTATTACGGTTTATGACCTTCAAATTCATATACATTTTTCTCTTTTTTAATTTTCTAAGATGTTTTAGGTGGTCCAAAAGTGGCCCAGTTTATGTTGCTTTACCATCCGTTTTGAGCATGTACAAAAATTGCTGTTATTTGCTTTTTTTCCATCTTTAATTCGATAGCCCAGTTTGAAGCATAATTAATAATAAAATAAAAGTCCATGTTACCGAAATATAGATCGAAAAATATACTTTCAAATGATAATAGCATGAACACGATGAAAAGACATTTTCATTGAAAAAATTAAAGTTAGATTTCAGAAAACAAAAACCGCAATTATTTTCCAACCAATATAACGATTAGCTGCAGTACTCTATGTTGTTCGGATAAAGTTTGGAATAATTTTCTGGAGTAGCCTATTGTTATTGTGAGAGTCATGCCGAAATTGGTTTCACATTAAATACCATTTTAAAGGATTTCATCATCTTTGTAACTATCATATAAAATAAATTATAGTTTTCAGAAAGTTACATTTTTTAAATTTTCTCATCGGATGTTTTTATGGCGTTAATGAGAATAAAAACTGTGAGATGATTCACTACTACAATATCATATTATTAAAAGTTAAAAAAGTGAATAATCACAGGTTTATTCATTTAATTCTGACTCATTTTATAAAGTCTACTCTTTTAAAGCTTATATCCATTTAGAGATAACCATGACTTGTTTAATAAAAACTGCACGATAATCTGATTAGTACTTCTTGAGATTCTTCGTTGCATAAGAACTAAAAGACTTATCGGGTAATAATTCGCTTTCTTAAAATGCCAGATTTATGTTAAATATTTGATAAGTTTTATTCATACTTTCTATCTGGATATTGGTTAATTTACTGAAGGACTGCAGGTTTGTTTCTATTATTAAGTTTTCTGCAATTTGTTGCATTCGTTCGTGTTGTTTTTGTTTATCGTTTTTATTTCCTCTTTATGTGTTATATTTTTTAATTTTGACCAGTTTAAACAATTTTATATTTTATTTTAGTTCTTTGTTTCAAGTCGAATGTAGATATTTCAGGCATGTTTTCAGTATTCCTTTTTCTTTGAAGTCTAACAAATTAATATGAAGTCAACAGCAAAGGAAAAGATCAATAATTTCTGGTACATGGAACACTCAAGGATGTGGGGGAAGTTACAGGAGGTTGTAGCGGAGATTGAGAGGTTTGGGATGAGTATAATGGCACTTACGGAAACAAAAAAGAAAGGAAAAAGTGTGGGAACCTAGGGAAAATACATGCATACATACATTATCGGAACTCATTATCGGAAGAATTACTGGTCACTAAAGGCCTAAGACAGGGATGCTGCCTTTCACCATCCCTGTTCAAAATGTATACTGCAGACACACTTAAGCAGTGGAAAAGGAAATATAAAGAAATGGGGATACCCATTGATGAGAAAAGATGTCTGTATACCTTACAGTTTGCAGACGATTAAGTACTGTGCGCTAATGACAAGGAAGACTTGGAGTATGTGACACGCAAAGTAATAGAGGAATACGAACAATGGGAACTAACGGTGAATATTGGAAAGACAAAATGTCTGTGTGTAGGAGAGGATGCAACGGATATCGAATTGAAAGATGGCGTCAGAATCTAAAGTTGCGACGAGTATAAGTATTTGGGTGTGATACTCAACAAGAAGAGAACCGATGATACAGAAATTGCATCTAGAATTCCAAAATCAAGGAGAAGCATCAAATGCCTAAATGGTATTCTCTGGAGCAAAGAAATAGGGAAAATGGAATATGACACAATGATCAAAACCAACTTACTATATGGATCTGAAACTTGGAGATTGGCCGAAAACATGAGAAGAAGAGTCGAAGCTACACAAATGGATGCATTACGAAGATCGACACGAATAACTCGCCTGGACGGAATTAGGAATGGAGTGGTGAAACAGCAAATGGGCATGGAAGGAACAGTGATGCAGGATATCGAAAGGAAGAGATTGCTATGGTATGGGTACGCGCACCGAATAAAAGGGGAGAGGTTGACAAGGAAAGTGATGAGTTGGGTACCAAGAGAAAGCAGGAGAAGAGGAAGGACCCAGGAAGAGCTGGATAGAGGGAGTTAAGAGGTCGATGAGCGCAAGAGACTTGAGAGAGAACGAGTGGAACGATAGGAGGCAGTGGAAACTTGGCGTCGGACAACGTCTAGACGTTCTAAAACCGAATCTAAATAAAAGAATAGCAGATATGCCTTGTCAAAATATTTTAATCGATGCTTTGGGCATGATTGTGTTACTAAAAGTTTGTTCCTCGTATCTTACTATGATAGTCGATGCTACAGAAGAACAGAAAAAGAACAGTGAGGAAATCTCAAAAAATCTTTTGGAAATCGGGGAAAGCAAATCAAACTTTTTGGAGATATAAATCATAACAGGTGAGAAAGTTGAATTTAAGGTTATGATCTGGAAACAGTTAGTTAACGCAATAGGAAACACTGAATTTTCCGAGACAAAAGAAAATTCAGTGAAGTCGAATATGAAAGCTATAATCATCAGATTTTTCGATTCTCAAGGGTTTACTTATCATGAAATATATAATATTTATTTTTTTGATTATATTAACTGATATTTTAATATCTAACTTATCTTGTCAATGAGTAAATATATTATTATACATTTTAACAATAATATTTTTAATATAAGCATAATATTTACTTATATTGAAAGTAGATTATTAACATAACGACAAGATAAATTTCTGATTCCTAATTTATTGCTATTAATAAAATTAAAATAAGAATATAAACCCGAAAAACTTTGATTGATATAAAAATAAATTAGTTGATAAGTAACATTATAGATTGTTGATAATCTTGAACTCATTTGAAGTATTATTATATAATTATTTGATAACTATCTATAAATAATAAAACATGATACATTTATTTATTTGTATATATATATATATATATATATATATATATATATATATATATAGTCGATGAAGTTTGAATTGAAAAACAATTCAAAATATAATCTATAATATCTTTTATCTTAATTAGTCTTATATAATAATATAAGACACTTCATTTGATTGCAAATTTTGATAAGCGTATTAAAGACGGAAAATATTAAATAATATTTTCAGTGGAATTAAAAATATATATGAATTATATTCATCCTTAAAGAACAAAAAATATATAGAATCGAATCAGATTATTGATGGACAAAAATGAACTATCCCAGTTATTTTTATATGTTTACATATTATAATAAGCTGAGGAGATTATCCCTCTGCTTGCTACACTCGCCAAACCTCCAGGGGGGCTGCGCGTCCAGCTCGATTCGCTCGCTCCCACCGGTTGATTGTAATGGATAATGTTTTTAGCTGTTAACTTTAACAATTGAAAGAAAATGTTTATTTTTAGTAACAGTGTTTTATTTTACTTTAATGCCAGTATATACAATATTTTCGATATATTTCTTGTCAGTTGTACATTGGAATCATATCCTGTTTTGAATGTGCAGCGTAACAATGCAATGTAGAGATGAACATTTAATTGTATAGGAAAGAGAAGTTAGTATTAACCATTTTAACCAACCATAATTAATATCACATAATTTGAGATGCGAGAATTTTAACTTGAACATTTCAGTCGCAAACTGTTTAGCTGTTCGCAGTTCAGTTAGAGCATGGACTCATTAAAAAATAAAACTCTCGGAATGGCATCATCATTGGTCAAGGCGATGGGTGCCGCTATTGTTGACTGTCGACCAAAAACGCACACGAAACGACATTTCAACCCAGGGTTTGACGATGTTTAATCGCAATCCACCGGTCTTTTTGTGCTATCGTGAATGAAATATGGACCCATCATTGCACATTTGAGTCGAAGCAGCAATCAAAGCAGTGGGCAACGACTGGTGAAAGTGCACCGAAGAATATTTTGTCGGCTGGGAAGGTGATGGCCACTGTTTTTTGGAATTCTCAAGAAATCATCATGATTGACTACTTAACGAAGAAAAAAACGATAACAGGTGCCTGTTATGCAGCATTATTGGACCGTTTGAAATAAGAGCTAAAACAAAAACGGCCAAGATTGTACACGGAAAGGTACTCTTTCACCAGGATAACGCTCCGTCCCACAAATCGACTATCGCAATACCAAAATTGCAAGAATTAGCTTTCGAATTGATTTCTTATCCACCTTATTTTCGGACTCGGCCACGTGTGACTTCTTCCTCTTCCCAAACTTGAAAATTTGGCCGGTGGAAAAAAATTCTCGTCAAATGAGGATGTCATCGCCGCCGTCAATGCGTACTTTTCGAACTCGCTGGACCACGTGTATAGCTCTCAATGGAGACTATGTTGAGAAATAAAATCGATTTTTTCTAAAAAAAAACTGTGTTTAACTTGCTTTTTTACCATACTTATCAAACGGCCCTCGTTATATATATTTATTTATATATATATATATATATATATATATATATATATATATACTCGTATATATGTATATATATATATATTTATATATATATATACATAATTTTTATAAAAAGCATTATGTATATATCAATATATGTTTGTATATATAATAATTATTTGTGTTAGTCATTGATTTTTTAAAAGAAATTAGTAATTTCATTTCAATAATGAAATTTAAATTTTTAACAGAAAGGCCTACTTATACTAAATTTAACTGTTCTATACTAAAATCACTTTATATTTAAATATTTTTTTCTGTGAAGTTTATTAGTGGTAAAATTGATTTTTATAACCGATGAAATCAGTTTCTAGCTGTATAATGTAAACACATTTTGTTATAATAAAAGTGTAATAGAAAAATTACTCCTTCATTAAATAATTTATCAAAAATTTATATATTGATTCATCAGTATCGTTGGTTTCCGCCGTGATATGGGTTAAAAGAGTCGAATAATAAGTACAACTCAATACATTTCATCATTTTTATTATATTAAGTTATTATTATTCTCTTTTTGAATATTTTTATTATATACTCCAATCTGTTAGACAGAAAAATAATTGCAGTTTATGAACTTCAAATTCATATACATTTTTCTCTTTTTTGATTTTCCTATATATCTCTGTCTTCAAGGAAGACAGAGAGTTAATAGAATTCGATAATGTAAAATTAATATTGGATAATGTCCGTTTAACGAAGAATTAAACAGCAGAAATGGTTGGAATATCAGCTACAACCGTTTTGGACATTTTACATGATCATCTTGCCATGTCAAAGGACAGCTTAAGATGGGTATTAACATTGCTCACACTGCTTCAAATGCGACACAGTGTTGAAGAGTGAAGTGAGTTTTTGAACCTTTGTAAAGACAATTCAAATGAAATTTTATATCGAATAGTTACTGGTGTTAAAACATGGGTTCATTACTATGACCCTGAATTAAAATAGGAGTCGAAGCGGTGGCATGAAAAGTGTACACCACCTTCTAAAAAGTTTAGTGTTGCTGTTGGCCACTGTTTTTTGGGATACAGAGGATATCTTGTTATTCAATACTAAGGGTGAATATGATTATAAAATACTACGCCACTATAATGGAACAACTAAAGGTACCAGTGAAGAAAAAAAAGGAGAAAATTGGGAAAATGTGTATTGCTTTTGCAAGACACACATACGCAACGCATATTCATAACAGTAATGTTGTAATAGCTGTCAACCATAAATGTAATAGCTGTCAACCATGTTTCGAACTTTTCAACCACTCTCAGTACAGTCCAGATTTAGTCGCTATCGATTTTCATTTATTCACGAATTTGAAAAAAGGGTTACGTGGAAAGAAATTTTCGGCTGATGAAGAGGTCAGGCAACAATTTTGACTTATTTTAGGTCGAAAGACAAAAAATATTTTTATGATGGTTTAAAAAAAATTATTCAAAGATCTGAAAAGTGTATTAGAGTCAAATATATCGAAAAAGAAAAATAATGATTGGTTTTTATTTTACCCCTCTTCTTCTTCATTCCGTAAATGTTTTGACCTTCCGTCGTATGTTTATGTAAACATGTTCTTTGATGTTACTAGCACCGCATAATAAAATTTTTATTTCTACTTATAAAAAATTACAAGATAAATAATTCAAGGTAAAAATTTCAAGATAAAAGATACATTTTTATATAAATATTCAATGTTTCCATATACTTATTAATGATTTTTTTGTGATCAATCATGAAGTTTATAATCAGTTTATTCACGGTTTTTGTTGTTGCTCAGGTAAAATCATTTTCAACTATAATTGCCAGATACAATTTAAAAAATAATTAATAAGTTTTATATATATATATATATATATATATATATATATATATATATATAGAACATGCACTTCAGGATTTATATTATGGGTACTCTTAGGTAGTATATATTTTTTAGATGCTTTTTACTGTAGGAATACTAAAAATAATTTTGGGAAATCTTAATGGTCTATTTTGTTTAGCGTCACTAATAAAAACTTAAGTCAACTATTTGTATCATATATATATATATATATATATATATATATATACTATGTGTATTAAAAAAATCAATAAATATAAGTACATAATTTTTTTAGTAAATAAAATATTTATATATTATATGCAAATGATATTAAATTAAAATTATATATTGTTATTATTGATCTATAAAAAAATAATAGGCGTTCGAAATCGATTGGGCCAATGTAAGACCCAGAATTGGCAATCCGCCAGGACTTGCAAAACACTTTGCTAATCAAGAAGGAAGAATTGTCGGAGGACAAGAAGCAGCTAAACATCAATTTCCATATCAAGTAAAAATTTGTTGTATAATATATATTCATTGCACTATGGATATAATGGCATCTTTTCTTTTATATTTTCAGGTTGCAGTATTTTTCGATACACCAGTAGGATATTTCTACTGTGGAGGTTCCTTAATCTCTCAACAATATGTCATGACAGCAGCTCATTGCTCTGACGAGTACGTATGAGATTATAAGTATTAATTTATAAGTATTAATCGGGTTTTTTTTCTAAAGAATTGTTAGTTACTTAAGAGAAAAATAACATTAACTGAATTATATTTCAATTTTAACGCATTGCCTATAAACATATTATATTGAATGTACATATTGGTACAATGATTCGTATATTCGTACTATACATTATATAAATTGTTATTCAAGATTGTAATTGATAGTCACATCACTGCGGACTGAATTTTTATATGTATTATCGTTCAAGAATGAAATTCAACTTCTAAGTTTTTCTTTTATATTAAAAAAAAGTGTTTGGAACATTGTAGAATATTTGTTGTTTTTTTTCGTTGAACGAACAATAATTATGCTGATGTTTTATTATTCGCATCTAAAGAGGAAATTGAAGAAAACGAAAAAGACATTTTAGAGTGATTTCAAAACAAATTAATTTCACATACCATTATCTTGAAAAAAATATTGTTGTTTAACAAAGAATTGCATTGTTAATTTTTTCCAGAAAATTGAAGAATAATTTGTAGATATATTTTTTTGGTAATACTTATATCAGTTACAGGGTGCATACATTTTAATCTTTCAGTTAATTTATTATTATTATCTTCTTTAGATACTAAATTTATATAACCGTCGCTTTTAATTTTTAT
Source organism: Acanthacorydalis orientalis (assembly GCA_034766995.1). Taxonomy (NCBI): domain Eukaryota; kingdom Metazoa; phylum Arthropoda; class Insecta; order Megaloptera; family Corydalidae; genus Acanthacorydalis; species Acanthacorydalis orientalis. The sequence goes on along the minus strand of CM068318.1, from coordinate 27,663,400 downwards.
ATAGTAGATAATTCATAGTAAAAACTGGACAACTTTTTTTATTTTTAATGGTTTTCCTCAAAAGTGACAATTCGAGAACTGTGATAAAATTACAATTTGAATGCTAGTGTTATTTACTTCTATATACTAGCAATTAAAATGTCATTTATCGACTGGAGAAAATATAATTTTGAAATTCGTCATCAAGTTCAGTCATTGTCAGTGTTGATTATATAACGGTTTTGAATGATAAGTATACGAGCTCTGAAGAGTACAATTAAAATGATATCGAAAAACAAGCACATATGAATAGAATATAATGCCTTTAATGGTCAATTTATATTTTTACTAATTTTTATTATATGTATTGCTAAAATTCTCAATAACAATGAGTATATTGGACTAATGTTCATTTTATAAATAGATAAGTAGAAACTCCTATGATTGTAAAACACACACACACGCACACACACACACACATACACACACATATATATATATATACATACATACATTCATATATATATATATACATATATAAATACATACATATATATATATATATATATATATATATATATATATATATATATGTATATAGCAGCCTGCTATATTATTATAGCCATTTTCAAACTACTCACGTATTTAAAATACAGAAGTATATATATTTTCTTGGGTTGATATATTTGATTGACAGGACTATATTTAAATCAAAATTTTCACTCAATCGACAATTTTTCTTTTATCAGAAAGCTGCTTTTCGATTTAAATAAGCAGTCATATCTTAACCTCTAGGTTAATATTCATAATAAAATGAGAGACTGGTACATATATAAATATTTTATTTCAGTGCAATTTCCTTTGATATTATTCTTGGTGCACACAACCTCTATGAAAACGAACCAACGCAGATAAGAATTAATACAGTTGAGAAAGTCGTTCATCCTGAATGGGATCCAGTTAATTTTATTAATGACATAGCTCTTATAAAATTACCGGAACCAGTAATTTTGAATGGTAAGTTATTAATTTATTTAAAAGATATACATTCAGGAAAACTGTATACATTTATTGTACATATATAAATAAGAATATTTATGTATACATTTGTTTAGAATATATTAATATTGTTCGTTTGCCAAGCCGAAGTCAAGAAAGTAATACTTTTGCTGGAGAACAGTCAACTGTAAGTGGATGGGGTCAAACTAGTGATCGTAAGTATATAAAAAATGTTTATTACATGTGAATAGATAAGAAAATAATGTATATATTAGAAGTAAATACAATATTTGCGTCTTCTAAGGATGTATATTATATATATATATATATATATATATATATATATATATATATATATATATATATATATATATATATATATAATGTATAAAATACACACCATTTTATTGAGTAAAGAATTTTTAAAGTAGAAGTTTTCAAGTAAAATTTGGAAATAAAAAATCACTTTTTCTGGATTTAGTTACAATTTCTATACTTAATATTCTGATTAAACTATTTGAAAAATTATTTTATATGCATGCGTTTTATTTACTTCGGATGAAAAGTGATATTTATACTTTCAAAGAAATGTTAAATCTGTACCGCGCTCATTAGCACAAAACGTATTTTTGATCGATACCGTTGTTTTTCTAAATATTTTAAACCATTCAAAGATTTTTAATTTACCCTTATTTACTTTAAAAGTACAGTCCAAAATTTTCAATAGATTTCTGATAAGAGTAGTTAAATATTAATAAAAACATCACATTTTGTACTACTATCTTAGTTTTATAATACTTATGTACACTAAAGGCGATGTTTAGAGTGCACATAGAATTGTATATATATATATATATATATATATATATATATATATATATATATATATATATATATATATATTCTTATAGATTTTACACAATATAATCTGTAAGAGAAATATTTATATTCCTTTAGTTTCCTATTTGAAATTTTTTGAATGAAATTCAAAACTAGTCTTATTAAAAACTGTTAGTATTATGAAATCTCAGTCTTTCTCCCCCTTCTCTTTTTCATATATATATATATATATATATATATATATATATATATATATATATATATATATATATATATATATACATACATATATAGTGCTAGCCCTGATCACGCGTTACTAAAAATGTTCCGTTTTGATAGGTTTATATAAACAAGTTGAAACCTTGTTAGATATGCACATTGTTTAAGCCTTAAGTCAAGATGCACCTTAAAAAAAGTTGATACTACTGATTCTAGTCTTGCAAATTATCGAAAAAAATGTTCCAAATGTGTTTTTCTAGAACCCTCATGAATCGATTCACTATGCTATTCGACCGACGATGCTACAGTGTAGTCTTTGACATTATTTTTCTGGTCACAATGAAGTTCTAAAAGTGTTCCGTAACGGACTATTACTTCATTCATAATAATGTCTTCAATCTTGTTTGCATTATGATCCAAAATCGCAATAATTCGTTATTCTCCGTAGTCTACAGCAATTAACTTTTTCATTCGCTGTTATTTTTTTTTCATCATAAACTTGCCATACTTGCGAATCTTTTAACATATCCGATTTAATAAAGATAAAAGTAGAATTTTATTAGTTTGCAATTAATTACAGGTATCTCACACAAATGTGTGTTTTTGTGTTGTGTAAGTATACGGTTCCCATGCCTCAGCATCAACCGTTTGTGTCCTTGTGTGTGTGAGTGTATGTGACGTGTTTGCAGTGTGTGTTTCTCTGCGATGTGTTTCTTGACAATATTCAAAATCGGGTATAGTCTTGTAATATCTGATTCATCCAGCCGACCGCTCATATACTTTAAGGTTTGGTGTTCTAGAACACTCCACACTCTTTTTGAAATAATTTTCTAGAACGTCTTAATATTTTTAGAATATAGGGTTTTTAATTTTTTGCATTTTTTTTGTTCATACTTTCTGGCTCTCATATATATATATATATATATATATATATATATATATATATATATATATATATATATATATATATATATATATATATATATATATATATCATCATCATCATCATCAGCCCCTGTTAATCCACTGCTGGATAAAGGCCTCTTCCATGATTTTCCATTTTGTTCGATTCAGTGCCTCTCTTTTCCACAGTTTTCCAAGAAAGTTTTTAATATCCTTATCCCATCTGTTCATTGGTCTCTTTCTCGGTCTTTTCATATTCCTTGGTTCCCAGTCAATAATTTCTCTTGTCCATCGGTTATCTTCTCTTCTTGCGATATGTCCTGCCCATTTCCATTTCAGACTCTTTACTCTTCTTATTATATCTGTGACTCCTGTTTGTTTTCGTATCCATTCTATTCTCTTTCTATCTCTTCTTGTTATTCCCAACATGCATCGTTCCATACTTCGTTGTGTTGTTTGGAGTCTTTGAACTATTTTGGCGTTAAGCACCCATGTTTCGCTGCCGTAGGTAAGGACCGGTAGTATACACTGATCGAATACTTTTTTCTTTAAACAGAGTGGGATTGTTAATTTAAATATTGAGGCGTTTCTTCCGAAAGAGCTCCATCCCATTTTTATTCTCCTATTTACTTCTTCCGTGAATGATCCATCTCTGTTGATAAGCTGGCCTAGATAAACATATTTCGTGACTTCTTCTATTTCCGTTCCTTTTATTTCAATTTTCTTCGGACATACAAACGCATTGAACAGAACTTTTGTCTTTGTATGATTCATGTTGAGGCCGATTTTTTGACTGGCATCGTTTAGTTCTTCTATTCTCTTTTGCAACTCTTCCGGAGTATTTGCGAAAATAACTATATCATCGGCAAACCTGAGATGGCTTAATCTTTCGCCCTTTATCTCGATTCTTTGTCATCCCAGTCGAGCGATTTGAATACTTCTTCCAAGGCCGCAGTAAACAATTTCGGAGAAATTGCATCTCCCTGTCTTACACCTTTCTCGATTTTTATCTTTCTTGTTTCTTCATGTAGCTTCACCGACATCGTTGCTTTTTTATAGATGTTATCTAGCAGCTCGATATATGTGCCCTCTATGCCCTGGTTCTTCAATGCAGATATTATCGACAAGGTGGTGATGGAGTCGAAAGCCTTCTCGTAGTCTATAAATCCAAGACACACTGGTATTTGGTATTCATTTGACCGGCTTATTACTTCTCTCACTACTTGAATATGATCCATTGTACTAAATCCGGTTCTAAATCCTGCTTGTTCTCTTGGTTGGGCGAAATCTAGTTGCACTTGTAGACGTTTCGAAATTATTTTTGTAAAGATCTTATATATCGTAGGTAGTAAACTAATCGGCCGATAATTTTTCAAATCTTCTTTATCTCCTTTCTTGTGTAGAAATATATATATATATATATATATATATATATACACTTATATACATATATACACATGTACATATATATATATATATATATATATATATATATATATATATATATATATATATATATATATATATATATATATATATATATGACGTCTTAATATTTTTAGAATATACGGTTTTTATTTTTTTGCATTTTTTTTGTTCATACTTTCTAGCTCTCTTATATATATATATATATATATATATATATATATATATATATATATATATATATATATATATATATATATATATATATATATATACACTTATATACATATATACACATGTACATATATATATATATATGACTGACTTGAATTGTAATGTTAGAAAATTGTATTTCTGTATTTCATTATTGCAAATATTGGCGTTCTTATTTCAAGATTTTTAAATTTTGTGCATTGAGTCATTTATTTATTGCCTTGAAATGACTTTCTTGTATTTTTTTTTATTTTTTATCGAAATCTGTATTTATTTATGACAATTAAATATGCATTTTCTTATACATTTTTGATTAAATCGCAAAAATCTATAAAAAGCTCTCAGAATCGCCCATAAATTATTAGAAAGTGTGTTATGCTTAATGATAATTAGTTTTAATTGTAAATTCCTTTTTAATACTTTTTTTCAGTTCATTATCTAATGTTCAATTTGCATAAATCGTTTTGAACTGATTTTTGTATCATATTAAGAACAATATTTCAGTAATACTTATATTATTATAATAAACATTGTATACTTAGAATGTTTTAATTTAAAAAAATGCATTGTTTAAAAAGTTTTATATCGTTTTCTTCATAATATCTTGCATAAATATTTTAGAACTTTGACCGTTTATTTTAAGTCCGTATATTTAAAATGTTTCTTTTACGTTCTAATTTTTAATATTTTTATTGAGCTTTATTTTTTCGTACAATTATAGCTTGTTAAACTAATATATTAATAAAGTAAATACAACAATATAGACAATTTAGGATCATATATGTATATGCACAGGTGCATACATATATTTATATACAAGTGTTTTTTTATAAACTCCAAGTATTACTAATATTCATTGCTGGTATTATTGGTATTTATACACAGATTTATATAGAAAATGATTTTTTTGAGAGTTTAAGCATAAACACAATTTAGGATCACTTATGTATTCATATGTGTATATACACATGTTTTTTTTAGATGGTCCAGGCATTAGTGATGTACTAAGATTCGTGTCAAATCCAATCCTAACAAATAAGGAATGTGAAGAAGGTATGCTTAATTTGGGATTTATCAAGGATGTACATATTTGCCAATCTGGAGAAGGCAAAAAATCTTCTTGCAATGTAAGTATATATATATATATATACACACACATATATATGTAAAAAAAATTAATATTTAATTTTTTTCAACATAAAAGTGTACTAAAAACCAATTAAATCATAAATTAGATCCAATTTCTCTTTTAATAACACGGAATAACAATATTAGACACATATTACTGTAAACTATAATTTATATAGTATATTAATATATCGTATGTTATATTAGTTAACTTTTCAACTTAAAACATAAATCATTTTTTTTATTTATTTAACTGATTAACATATTTTTTTATAACATAATACAGAAAATAAAATGAGTTCTTAATTTTTAATATTTTGTAACAATGAACTTAACTCTGGGTTTATATACAAAAGCATTTTTTCTCATTAGATATTTAAAAAAATATTGAAATAAAATTAAATCAGTTTGCATATATTTTTTACTTCGTATTGAAATTATATATATATATATATATATATATATAATTTTAAAAAGAATGAATATCATTTATAATAAATTTTTAATATTTATGTCAGACTAATATATTTAAATTAATTTGGTAGGGTGACAGTGGTGGACCTTTAGTTATCGATGAAGATGGCAGTCCAACCGAAGTAGGTCTTGTATCATTTGGTTTAACTCTTGGATGCGAACAGAGTATTCCTGGAGCATACACACGTATCACTAAATACCTTGATTGGATCGAGCAAAATAGTGATGTAAAAATTCGTCCTTAAATAATTAATGTACTCAAAGATTAATTATATATAAATGCTTGTAAATTCATACATAAATAAAAGTTATGAAATATTTTCGATTGTGTTGTTAGTGACACTTATTTTTATATGGTAATTTAATTTCTTTAGATGAAATTACTTTTATACATATAATCAATTTGAGTTTGTTTTCAGATTTTTTTAAAATAAAAATTTAAATAATAATTCCTTGTATTGAAATGAATACACGATAAACTAATCAAAATTATAGTATCTTAACTAGAAATATGTATATTAATGTGTATTTAAGTATAAATATGATTATTATTTTTTGTATAATTTTCCTTAAATAACAGTTTTAGTCATTTTATATTTCTCCAATTGTTCATGAAATTCATATTTTAGAGTCTTCATTGTTTCATCAATTAGTGTATCTAAAATCATACTTTTCAATATCTCTTATTTTCAAATATGTGTTTTATTTATATATTAATTGATATTAGTGCTTATACGGTGATATTCTTGAAATTTAATACTGTTTTTCCATTGTTTAAATATTACATCTCAAATGAACTTTACGATGTCTGTACTTTATTATTTCTGTTTTGACTTTTGTAAACTTTTATAATAGCTTTCTTATATTCGAATACAAATACATTTAATATATTTAGAATATTTACATATATATATATATATATATATATATATATATATATATATATATATATATTAAACACAAAAGCATGTGCAAGAAAACAAATATATTCAAGCATGTAAACACAAAATTTAAGACCAAAACTAATACAATTGTAATTTTATATTGTATATTCATTTGTTAAATAAACATGCAGATATTGATTTTCAAAGATACATAAACAGATCAAATATAATAAAAAAATATAATGAAATAATATATAATAAAACGTTTTTAAATATTGAAATTGCACCTTTACATATTATGTTTACAAATATGAATAATAAATGAAAAATATATATTGTTTATCCATCACATAAAAATAATGAAATTAATGAATTAATGATTACAAAAAAAATATAATTATTTTTATTATAACATAATTATGTAATATACATTTTTGTTCATAATATAAATATATTTTTTTAAATGAACAATTAAAATTACATCAATCAAAAGTTACTTATAACTATTTGCTTTATGTTTAGGTAAAAATGTGAAGTTTTCTGGTACCGGACCCAGCAACATTTCACTAAAAATAATCATACAAGTAGAATTTGTATATTAAAGATTTCACTAAAAATTGTAAAATATGAACCTTATTTTTATCCAGTCAGCGCAATTAGATGACGCCATTAAAGTTTCTAAATCATTTCTTCCACGGAAAAATGGTGGACGTTCATTTATTCTCTGTGGAGGGTGTTCTAAGATCCCCACTGGGATATAACGATGCAAAAATGATAACCATTCTAACATAAACCTTTAAATTTAGAAATAGTCATATTATTTTTCTTAATTTAAAAAAGATGGTACAAATTATATATATATACCTTCTAGTATTTTCAACACCTTTTGTATCAGACCCCCAATGTTCTAGACCATAATTTGCATATTTTTTTAATATATCAAGTCTATCATGACTTGAAATATCCCAAAGACGTTGCTCTTTTATTTCAGTAAATATCCATGGTTTAATTAAAGCTCCTCGCCCTATGGTTACACCTGTTACACTTTTATATGTATTCTACAAAATGAAATGTACTTTTTATAAAAAGTATACAATAGTAACGGGTATGAATAATACATCACTGATAATGAAATTTACTTTAAGATGTATAAACAATATTTACCCTAATTGTACAGTAATCATCATAGGACAAAATATCACCATTTCCAAAAACTGGATTAGGTTTCACTAAGTTAGCACATTGTTCAATATATTCCCAGTCAGCTAACTTAGTATATCTTTGTTCCCTGGACCTTCCATGAAGCTAAGAAAAATGTGGTACATCAGTTATTGAATTGTTTGTATGACTGAATTACAAACTGTAATTACCGTAACTAAAGATGCACCCCAATCAAAAAATTTGGGTATGAGCTTATGTGCTATATTTTGATCCATATAGACACCTGTCCTTGTTTTAATTGTTAAAGGCACATCTAAAACATTGCTAGTACAACGAATTACTGTTTCTAAAACATGTTCTCGTCGAAGCAACCCTGAACCACCACCCTACGATAAGTAACATAATTTGTTATAATAATTACATTTTTCTTGAATCAAATACTTTCTTTAATAAAATGTAATTAGTTTGTTAATAAAAGTATAAATTTATACATTAATATTTAATATAATATATTACTTTTAATACAAACACATTGTTTTCAATATATATATATAAGGGTAGTAGTAAATATTCTTGGCCTAATATGTTTACGCATGTGCACACATGGCGAATCTATGCAATGTGCTAGATTCATATCTTAGTAGTATTCAGTAAAAAATTTCAAGATTATAACTTGATCAGTCATACAGAAACAGTGTAAGAATAAGACATGCTCTTAACAATGTCACAAATAACCAAAATTGAGTAGTGAGGTAATAAAGTTCCTGACAAAAGAAGAGGTTACAAAATACTAAATAAAACAATGATTAGATGGTATGTGTACGGGGAAACTTCTACTTCATATTCCATGGTAAAAGAATGGGTTGAGATTTTGGATGGGAGAAAAGTCATTGTAAGATGAATCACACATACCTGATTCTGTTGCACTTTCACAAACAACCATTTGCCAAATTCTTCAATATCATTTATGAATGAACAAGGTTAGTGCAAGGTAGCCTGTGTACATTCATTTTTAGAGCCCTGTGAACTAGATCAAAATACATCGTGACAGAAGATGAAACAATGATTTTACTATGATCCTCTGTCTAA
>CM068318.1:27606586-27649086 GCA_034766995.1 Acanthacorydalis orientalis | reverse complement strand
TTTACATTTTTTAAGAAATGTTCCTTTAATAAAATCAAATACACTAATAATAAAATATATACCTATATCTTTTGGTTTCATTTTTAAATATTCTTCAATGCTGTGTACAAACTGACATTTTTCATTCATACATTTTTTAAAATCTTCCCCTTCAGCAGTATTTACTAAGGTATTACATAATTCTAATTTGGAATCTCTTTTAAATGGTGCAGGACGAGATTTATTTTGTCCACGCAATTTCTTTTTTTCTTGTTTGGATAATTTCGGGGCTTTTTTTGGAGGTTCATATTCATTCTCAGATGGATTTGAAACTTTTACTGGGCCTTCATTATCTTTAGAAATGTTTTCTGTATAATTATTTTCTATAATATGTTTATCTTTTTCTGATATACAATCAACAGCAAGTTGTCGAACGTGGTCATGTATGATGTATCTAAAATGCATTTTTCAGTAGAGTATCTTTATTAAATAAAATAGAATAATGTATTAAAAATTATATTTAAATTTGCAACTAAAAAAATGTAAAAACTGAAAGTATAAAATTAAACACAACCAATTAAAATTAATTGCTCCTTAAAATAATTTATATTTTTTGTATGATTCCACGTGATTAACTATTTAGGTTATGTTTTTGAATTTTAAAAACATTAACATACTCAGCTTTGATTTCACATATACCACTTGATGACATTTTTAGATTCTTATAAAATTACAATTATCGATATTTCTAGTACAATGTAATTTAAAGAAGATGGAATGAAATATTTTTGACAATTAATTATAAAACGTAATCAGTATGTACACATACGTTAACATATCCATAGACAGAGACTCTCAATAGATACCAGATGGATACCACGATCTTACATTCAGGCTGGAACCGATGTTGTTGAAAACGGTATCGCTTATAGGTCGAACTTTTTAATAACAATCTCAATCACTACGCGATACCATCCGTAAAGGTAACACTCCCTCCCTTATCTTTCACAGTATATCATGAATTTTAAATATATATTAACAAACAAAATTGTTAAATTTGTGCAAGTGCGCGACATTTATCACCTTTTAATACTCTATGACATTTTATTCTCTTTCAATATTCAACTTCCATGAAAATTTGATTAGTATAAAACGCTATATTGGAATTACGCTATTGTTATGAGAGCGGTGGATAAGTAAGAACCTGGTTAAAAAGAAGTGTATCCCTCTATGGGTAGTGTCGCGTAGTAACGGAAATCTTAATTAAAAAGATCGACCAACAGTCGATACCGTTTTCGTCATTGAAATTGCTATTCGTTGCCAGACCTGTATATACGACTGTGATAGATATATAAAATGACGTATAGATCCAATAATTAACGTCATTTCTTTAAGTCCCGCAAAACTAAAATTGCATTCTTATATTTTTCTGTTACTTGGACTGTTTAGGCATCTGTATATATCTACGACCGTGGTATAGCTATACGCATATCATCCATAGATAAAGAATCTCTACATGATAAGTTACGGGCGTCACGGATTAAAAATCTTTGGCATGAAAACAAGTTGGTGGGCGGGGTGCGTGGTGTAAAGTGTACGAGACGGGATTAGATGGAACAGTCAGCGCAATATTTGAGCCTATCAAAGGATTTGCTTGTATTAAATTACTCTTTGGATAAACAGTAAAAATACTCGTGCTTTATTAGTGAGAAATACAAAATAGATCTAACAAAATTGCACAAATACTGACAGTGTGTGAAAAGATACGATACAGCTTTGGCGGTCTTTTCTTGACCTATTAAAATATTTGGCGCGGATTAAGCGACTGTTTCCTCTTTGGCTGGCGCTCTTGTAGGTTCGAACTACTTGACCAACTTGACTTTTGAACAGACTCATTTGGTATGAGCTGGTTTCGGTAATTCGTGTAGTTGTCGATGATGGAGTCGCCACAACTACTCTGCTCACCCGAGACCTCACAGGGCTCGGAGGAAAAGGTGACTTTCTTCTTTCTAGAATATGTTCGAATGGGTTTTTGTCCATGGTGCCTTGTTGGTGTGGCTGAAGCTGGTCTTCTTCTTGAACTGGAATGTTTTCATAGGTGCCTGTTTTTGCTACAAAGGCTGGTTTGAGGCTCTCGACTGAAATTGTTTTTTTCTTCTCTGTTCACAAGTATTATGAATTTTGTCATTCAATCATTTTTTATTTTATGTGGACTAGAATATGGAGGTATCAGCTGTGGTCGCACTTCATATAATCTTAGGAATACATGTGTACACTCAAAGGTCTTTCTGTACAAATATTTTTGCCTTTACGTGATGTGCAGTTGCTGTTGGACGAATTGCTCGCTTATTCATTGTGTTAGTCTAGGAATATTTCTGGATTAGCTGGTGTATCTTGAGTTACAAGGAAGTCTCCTGGTATGTGCAGGTTGACCCAAATAAAATTTCTGCTGGTGAAGCTTTTAAATCTTCTTTATAAGCTGTTCACAGTCCTAATAAGACGGTTAAAGAATGTTCGTCTATGGAATACTTGAGTTGCACATCAACTAATCTTTCAATGTATGGTGCCATCTTTTCACTATATTGTTTGATACTGGATGATATGGTGTGGTTTGAATGCGTTTTGCGCCGATGATGGCAAGCGCGTCGAATAATGCATTTTCGAACTGTAAACCTTGATCAATCGTGATTGTCACAGGTGTCACAAAAAGACTAATTCAATGGGGAGGGGGTGTTAACTCTTGCTGACATGGCTAGAATGCACTGTCCGCGCGATATTTGTGCAGGAGATTTGAATACTTCAAATTTGAATATTAGTGATTGCATATATCCATTCCCATTCAGAAATGTTTCATTTCAACACATTTTATAATAATTGCAAAGTAATGAAGTCGATATAAAATACTAAATTCATTACTTTAAAATTATTATATATTTTAAATTATTTAATTTTTTTTACAATTATACATTATTTGTATGATGCTGTTTAAAATTCACAAAAAAGACAATTATATATGTACTTATTTATTTTGAAAAAAATATTTTAAATTAACAATAAATAACTGAACAGTAATAGTTAATAAGTAAACTTTAGTAATAAATAAATACTGAAAATAAACAAAAAAAGAACATTTAATATTAAAATACTATAAAAATTACTCTACCTTCGAAACCATAAAAAGGGGTCTTCTTCGATTTTAAGAAATTTAACATTTTAATCTTATTGCATCCCCTGTTACAAACCATGTACACAACCTGAAGTCCAATCGACCCTACTCGCCGAATAACTTCAATGATCATTCATGACAAATGATCTGAAGTGAAATTTCAATAAAAGTAGTAGGCAATTAGCTGCTTCCAGTTACGTCTTCCAACTTGCAACATGAAAACAATAACATTATTTGCATACTCTTTCCCTATGAATTCGGTGTCCATGTCAACATAGTTAGTAGTTCTATCAGCATGTTGGTCATACGATAACCGTTTGCGAATTGACATTTTATTGAACATTAATGAACAGAAGTTGACGTTCTCCTCCAAATTACTGACTATGCTTATTAGGTACGACATGATGTAGTCATTCGCACCTGGTTTCGAAGGAATCAATCTCAAGAGTCTTTAAAGAATTGATCGATGGTAAAGCAATTAATTTCTGTAACAAACGATAACCTATCGGGTTTTTTTTCCAGGAAGACAAACACAACTCTTCTTCTGTACACTGTCTGCCTGAATCTGCCACACCCCCGACGCAAAGCTATAAAAATATATTTATCTTTGTTAATTCACAAACGACAATGTAAACATTTATTAAGTTGAAAAAAATATTACCTGTGGGGCCAATAAGATTCGGGCTATAGGAGGAAAATCTTTGAAAACTAGATCCAAGTGATCTAATAAATGTACCTATATTCGACGTATTCGGCATTTGTTTTCTAATATCTCGCAGAGATATTAGAGGTGATTACTCGAATACGAAAAAAATTAATAGATTTTGAATGTCAGATGTATAAATCAAGCTCAAGAATAATAACTACTTACAGGAGATTTTTTTGAAGGAATTGTTACCAAAGGCGCTGTTTTCTTGTTGACACTCATTTCAATCGAGTTTGTATGGAGTATGGCAATTTCTGATGGCTCCTCCAAAGTTGCGATCTAAAATGTACGTTATATATACATATTATATCATATAACTTTATACTGTTTTGAATTACTAAATTAACTTACATCATCAGTGTTTCCATTCAAAGTAATAATAAAAACATTGCAAGTACATTAATTTGCATTCAATAAAGTTGAATGACTATTAAAACAATACATCCTGAAACACCAACAATCGCATATTCTAAAATGATGCTTACACAATTATCACTTTAGATGTTGCATCAACATGTTCTTAAATAATTTTAACAATTAAGGTAAATAAAATTAAAATATAACTCACTTACTTTTCGTTTTTCGTTATATGTTAAAATAATGTATTCTTTGGGACATTGCAAATGTAGTAATTACGAAATGAAAAATTCATATTTCCTCTAAAATTCTTTCCCAAACACTAAATGCGGCCATGTTAAACATATGTTAAATAGATAACATTTTTAAATAGCGTTTTGTTAAGAATTCACTTTCCTTTATACATTTATCTTCTCTGCCAATATAGTAGGCCTATGACACTCACTTATACTGCCAGTACATTTCCCTGGCCAGGGAATGTCAATAGGTCGGACCTCGGTCCTCTTTCTCACACCTCTGTTCGCTTTTGTTGCATTCACGGTCGCGTATACACGTCTGGCAACGAATAGCAATTTCAGTGACGAAAACGGGATTGCTTAAAAGTCGAACTTTTTTAATAATAATCTCCGCCAACTTGCGACGCCACCCGTAGAGGGATACACTTCTATCTACGCTTTTGTTTAACCATATCTTGTCATCGCGCTCGTAATCTCCGTAAGTGAAAACGTGTTATTTATAGCGAAATTATTTTAATAATAGCGATTTATGCTAACCGAATTTTTACGAAAGTTGAGTATTAAAAGATATTAAAGTAATTTGTATTTTAAAAATGTTACGCACTTGCACATACTAACTTTAATATATATTTTAAATTCGCGCTATACTGCGAAAGATAAGGGAGGGAGTGTATCCCTCTACGGTTGGCGTCGCGTGTTGGCGGAGTTGTTATTAAGAAGTTCGACCGTTAAGCGATACCGTTTTCAGACCGTCGTTACCAGACCTGTATGCAAGACCGTTGTTGCATTCATTCTTTACGTGCGCATTATTTTTTTCCCAAAGTGCACAATCAGCACAGAAGACACCGAGCACATCCAAAAGTTTTTAAAACTCGCGCTCAGAAGTACCGACCTACTATTAGCGCCACCACATCAATAATTTACAGAGCAGTTGCCACGGCCGCGATGCGAATGTCATAGGCACGGCTAAATAGTCAAACAGTATATAAAATGATTTATAAATTAAAGAATTATCGCCATTCATTCGGGTCCGGTAAAATTACTTAGGATGCTTATATTCTCTTATATTACTTTGACTGGCCTGGATGAAGTAGTCCTTACTTAACAAGCACGTGTAAAAATCTATGGCATAAAAAGGAATGATTCCGATCGCTAATTGGTAAGGGGGGGGAGTGTTAATTGCGATAGACAGGAACAGATGGCATTGTCCGTGCGAATTTGTGCGATTTATTTTTTAGATTATATTTTTTAGTAATTTGTTACTTATTGATTTTCTTCTCAAAAACGTTTATGCTGTGACGTTTCTGATACACAGCACTGTATATCTTTTCCATTTTCAGGAAAAGGCTCTATTAAGACAATCAAATAGGTTGAATGTTTACAATATTGCTGTAGCGATTGCTTTCCTTGGAAAAATAATTTAAGCTACAGGTTTTATTTTTTAATTTTTAAGTATTTCAAATTACTGAATTAATATACATTTAACTGTAAATCAATAACATTTGTGGTGGCAGAAGCTATCGTTTTTTTCATCTTATTTGTTGCGGAAATATTGCAGAAGGTGATTAAAATTTGAATAGTAATTATTATAAAAAAATATTGTTATCTACAAATTAATTGGATGGA
Source organism: Acanthacorydalis orientalis (assembly GCA_034766995.1). Taxonomy (NCBI): domain Eukaryota; kingdom Metazoa; phylum Arthropoda; class Insecta; order Megaloptera; family Corydalidae; genus Acanthacorydalis; species Acanthacorydalis orientalis. Next base: position 27,643,016 of record CM068318.1, on the reverse strand, counting down.
AGAGGTATGAACAGTATCATTTAGGGTTTATAATACATCTAAAATTATTAAATATAACATCCTTGTTCGAATGGTTTGCGAAGATACAACAGGATATCTTAGTAATTTACAAATTTACAATGGACAAATTAAATGACTGATTGATACTATGAGTACTGTTTTGGTATTTAATTTAAATTTGATCTACAACTATCTCAGCTATCTGAACACTATCTTTACATGGACAATTTTTATAATCGTGTGTAAACTAACGAATATCTTTTACAATATAAATTAAAAACTTATAGTACAATTAGAAAAAATAAAGGTCTGTCGGATTCTTTAAAAAGAGCAAATCTAACATCAGGCCACTTGTATTAAAATTTAAAATACGTTTGTTAAATAAAATTAATGTTTCTATGATTTCTAGATGTTTATGTACATTTTATTTAAATGATATCTATTTGTTATTTAATGCATGATTTTCTTCTAACATCATTTACGACTATATATATACGAGGTCAGACAATTAAGTAATGCGACCGATTTTTTTTTCTCGGCCTGTGGTAACACTGCGAACCTGTAACTCCGCCACCGTAATAGCAGATCCCTACTCTCTCGATTGAGACCTTGACCACCCTCGTACGATCATTTCTTCGCCAGCTGTTTAGTGTTTTGTAACAACGCGCGAGTAGTGCATGTCACGAAAAAGCAAAAAGCCCACCGAATGAACGTCGCTCAAGATTATCTCGAGCAGGTTGAAAGTGATCCTACTCTTCTCGATCGAGTTATTACTGGTGATGAAAGTTGGTTCTTTCAATATGACCCCGAAACTAAACGACAAAGCCAACAGTGGCTGTCCCCTGGAGCACCAAGGCCAAAGAAGGCGAGAATGAGCAAGTCCAAAGTGAAAACCATGTTGATTTGCTTTTCTTCGACAGCAAAGGGGTGGTTCACAAAGAGTTCGTATCACCTGGACAAACCGTAAATCAAGTATTCTACCACAATGTGCTCGAAAAATTACGAAAAAGGGTGCTCAGAGTGCGTCCAGAGATCGCGAAGACTTGGGTTCTGCATCACGACAATGCTCCCTGTCACAGTGCGTTCAGTGTCTCTCAGTTTTTGGCGTCTAAAGGCATCGCAACGTTACTACAACCGCCCTATTCACCGGACATGTCACCCTGCGACTTTTTCCTATTCCCCCATATGAAAAAATTCGTCAAAGGTCGACATTTTGACTCCGTTGAAGATATCCAAGAATCTGTGACGAGGGTACTCGGAGAGGTCCCACAAGAAGTGTTCCAGAATTGTTACGAAAACTGGAAAACTCGCTGGAATAAGTGTATAGATGCGGGAGGGGACTACTTTGAAGGGGATCGCAGCGATGTACCTTAATTTTTAAATATACTCGATTTTTGAATTTTGTCGCATTACTTAATTGTCTGACCTCGTATATTGGAAATTTTACAAAAAAATATAACATCTACTTAAATACTCGTATAATGTACATGTACTGTAATATCAATCAATGGTTATGACTTGGAGATATAGTTGGTTTTGTAGTGTTTGCAATAACCGAGTTCGAATGAATATATAAAAATAATAATTGATTGTATAAACATATTACGGGTATTTATTTTATTATTATTATTCAATTCGTCATACTTCTTCTTAACAGTTTTCGTACTTTATTTCAATCAATATAAACACTTCTGTAAGAATTCAGTGGTAAATTTCGAATAAGTGGATACAGAAAACAGAGGTTATAGGCATTAGGAAAACTACGATTTTGTATAACAGTTGGAGTTCTTCCGAATCTCGTGTAGGCACATTAAATCGAAACTTATATAAATCTGTTCACCACAAAAATCAATCACAATCGATTCTCTTGTTTAACTTTAATTTATATTGAAAAAGAACTTAGCTGAACGTTGGATTAATAAAAATGATTTTGATTTAAATAGAAGAATCCGTTTATGTGAATTCTGTTTTATATGTATTTTTATATATTATAATTTGGTTTTGTATTTCATTTCAAATATTTTTTTATTTGTTATAATTACAGCATTTTATCTAACAGTTTTGTTTTATTGTAGTATTACGTAACTACATTAAATAATAGAAACATATATATATATATATATATATATATATATATATATATATATAAATAGATAGATACTGTATATCCCGGCATATAAGATGGTACTTAAAAGCTAAAAAAAGTTTAAAAAATAGGGGGTCGTCTTATACGCTCAATAAAAAAACAGAACTTTTAAAATAACACGAAAAATTTATTGTGCTTATATAGAAATTAAATTATTTATTTCAAAAAAAGGAACTTAAACTTTAATATATAACATAAATTCATTGAATAATTTATTTTAAATAAAAATTTTTAAAAACAAAAGACAACCATACCCTTCTAGATACAAGCCGTGCATGATGTTTCAATACACAGTGTGACAAAACAAGGAGATATATCATTTTTGAAATTTTAAATCGAAAAATGTAATTCCCTCAATTTTGATTTTGGGCATAAAATTGTATTATAAAATACAAAAGAGGTGTTTAATTTAGGATCGTCTTATATGATCGGTATATGATAAATGTGTACATTTTATCTTCAAATTTCGACCTCGTCTTATATGTAGGTCGCCTTATATGCCGAGATATGGTGGTGGTTATGGTTATGTTTGAGGGGGGAGGAAGCTATCTTGCCTCCCGGCACTTAGACTCGAGGTCTATTATGCCTTCCCTCGACTTGATCAAAACTATTCGGGAAGTCTCGCTTCCTTCCAGAAACCTATCAGCCTGCCCGAGTTTATAACCCTAGTTCGGCCGCGGTGAGGAAAAACTCGCCAAACCATCGTCACCTTAATTGATCCATGCCGGAGATTCCTCGAGGAGGTGAATGGGGGTCTCATTGCCCCCCCCCCACCATCTACACTTCCAGTCCGTCCTACGGTCTTGTATATGTTCATGGTAGCGTAATCTCCCGTGTCCTGTGACAATTGGCATCAGGAGTCGGGAGAAGGATCTGTCACTTGTATAGATTCTCTTGGTCCAATCTCTATTTGGGGCTTGGCCTAAGAGTACCCTGGATTGACGAAACCGTCAATCTTTAGCCACCATTCTGAGTGTTCTGACTCGACCCACTCTCGAATGGCGCCCTTGGCCCAGCATTTCGCTAGCCCTAAGAAGCGCTCTGGCTCCTCCATTACGGACCTGGCTCCTAATGAGGTCAGTCTGTCCGCTATTTCGTTCCCCTGTATGCCCGTATGATCCAGTACCCACAGAAGGTGAACCTCGTTCTGGAAAGCCAGTCTGCCGAGAGCTATTTTGCATTCCAAAACCAACCTTGAAGTAGTGGCATGGGAATAAGTGCTCTCAGTGCTGCCTAACTATCCGAGCAGATAGTGATCCGTCTACCCCTAACTCCGAGTTCTTCTTGCCTCTGGACGCATCCCAGAATAGCAGTGACCTCGGATTGGACCACTGTAGCATACAGTCCAAGAGGGATAAATGTACCCCTCCCGTCCCTGTGGCAGTAATATCAGGCTCTAGACCTCCCCCCTTCCTGGAGCCATCTGTATACCAAATGTCTCCATGACAGAGTAGGCTGTCCCTCTTATCGAACAACTCCTCGCGCGACGGCATCGTCACTCTCCACCGTTTACCAAACTGATAGGTGGCCGGTTAGCGTCTCCCGTTATTCCAAGGAGCTCCGCATCTAAAATTGGCAGTCGAGTATGCCTGGGTCCCGGCCGCTACTAGCCACACGCCTTTAGTCTATACGCTGAGGCCTCGGCCGCACCTTTGATCTCCAAGTGGAGAGGAGGTATACCCAGCAGCACGCTCAAAGCTGCCGTCGGTGTTTAGTATGCCGAGATATACGGTATATACTCGTATGTATATATACGAGGTCAGACAATTAAGTAATGTGACCGATTTTTTTTCTCGGCCTGTGGTAACACTGCGAACCTGTAACTCCGCCACCGTAATAGCAGATCCCTACTCTCTCGATTGAGACCTTGATCACCCTCGTACGATCATTTCTTCGCCAGCTGTTTAGTGTTTTGTAACAACGCGCGAGTAGTGCATGTCACGAAAAAGCAAAAAGCCCACCGAATGAACATCGCTCAAGATTGTCTCGAGCAGGTTGAAAGTGATCCTACTCTTCTCGATCGAGTTATTACTGGTGATTAAAGTTGGTTCTTTCAATATGACCCCGAAACTAAACGACAAAGCCAACAGTGGCTGTCCCCTGAAGCACCAAGGCCAAAGAAGGCGAGAATGAGCAAATCCAAAGTGAAAACCATGTTGATTTGCTTCTTCGACAGCAAAGGGGTGGTTCACAAAGAGTTCGTACCACCTGGATAAACCGTAAATCAAGTATTCTACCGCAATGTGCTCGAAAAATTACGAAAAAGGGTGCTCAGAGTGCGTCCAGAGATCGCGAAGACGGGTTCTGCATCACGACAATGCTCCCTGTCACAGTGCGTTCAGTGTCTCTCAGTTTTTGGCGTCTAAAGGCATCGCAACGTTACCACAACCGCCCTATTCACCGGACATGTCACCCTGCGACTTTTTCCTATTCCCCCATATGAAAAAATTCGTCAAAGGTTGACATTTTGACTCCGTTGAAGATATCCAAGAATCTGTGACGAGGGTACTCGGAGAGGTCCCACAAGAAGTGTTCCAGAATTGTTACGAAAACTGGAAAACTCGCTGGAATAAGTGTATAGATGCGGGAGGGGACTACTTTGAAGGGGATCGCAGCGATGTACCTTAATTTTTAAATATACTCGATTTTTGAATTTTGTCGCATTACTTAATTGTATGACCTCGTATATATATATATATATATATATATATATATATATATATATATATATATATATGCGAGCTCAAATCCATAAAAGTACTTCTACTCAATTTTTTTTCTAGGAAGTCTATTTGAATGAGATGATTATTTTTAATAATGCAATTAAAAAAAATATTTTTTATATGAAATATAACTAATTAGAAATAAACAAAAAAAATATGAAATAAACTTACAAAAGTAACATTAATATTAGGTTGGTGCAAAAACAGTTACGGTTTTTACGTATCGAGTATAAAGATGCCATATATCAGTTAAAAATTATTTACATTAATCAAAATAAAGACCACTGGCCAGCACACATTTCTCCCAAAAAAAATTTGTTTATTCCTACAAGATAGAATTCTGGAATCCTGGAATTAAAGAATTCATCGAAAGTGCTTTGAGCTGATGCTTGATCTTTGAAAACCTTATCTCGCAAGAAATTACTCAAAGGTTTAAATAAATGATAATCTGTCGGAGACAGGTCCGGAGAATAAGGTGAGTGAAGTAAGGTTTTATAACCCAGTTCATTTAACTTTTTTAGTCGTTTGTGAGATGTGTGGTCGGGCGTTGTCATGAAAAAGAATTGGTCATCTTCGATTGACTAATGCTGGCCGTAAACAATACAACTTCTCATGTATTTTATCAATTTCCTGACAATACTTTTCTGCTGTTATCGTTTCACCAGGATTTAAGAAGTTGTAGTGAATGATGCCACTTTCTGACCACCAAACAGTGACAATAAACTTTTTTTCATGAAGTTTTGGTTTAGGAAACTGTTTTAGTGTTTCTACTCTGTCCTCTAGCCACTGTGATGAACATTTCCGATTGTTGCAGATAATCCACTTTTCATCACATGTGACAATGCGATCATGAAAGGGATCATTTTTATTACGCAAAAGGAGCGCAGAGCAGACTTTGTATCGCCGAATTGCTTAATGTTCATTTAATTCATACGGCACCTATTTATCCAGCTTCTTTGTTTTTTCAATTCGACTTCTATGTCGAAAAACTGTTGAATGGTCAACATCGAACTCTCTTGCCACTTCTCGAGTTGTTTTACGTGGTTTCGTTTCAAAAATGGTTCTTAAATCATTATTGTCTATAGCTGAAGGACGTCCACGACCCTCCTCATCCTCAAGGCTTTCGTTTCTATCACGAAATTTTTGGAACCAGTGTTTAACTCTACGTTCACTAATTGACTTTTCGCCAAAACAAATTTGATATTTCGAGCAGTTTCTCTCATAATCATAAATAAAATCACGCGGATTTACTTTTTTCTGACTAATTTAAGAAGTTACATCCAAACAATACTAAATAATGAAAACAATAGATATAATCTGAAATCATTAGTGCTAATTTCATTGTTTACAATGATGTATCACATGACTATAACAAAAGATAACGGTATCTAGAAAAATCGACACCAAACTTAAAATGATAAAAACAGAAATTATTTTTCCAGCAATTTAATAATTATATTTTATTAAGAAAAAAATATTCAAAACAATTCAGAGAAATAATGTGTCCAATTGTAACAGGAAGCAAAAGTGTTCGTTTAGTATGATAAAAATATAACGTTTTTATCTTCTAATTGGAGTTGATATGATACAAAACCTTCTAGGAATTTGTTTTCAATGAGTCTTTGGGGAATTTATTTTTATCACTATGACTCGCGGAAAACCTATTTGCAGTTATATGAGAAAGTTAATAGTTGCAGACAATTCAAATGGATAATTTATTTATGATATCCTCCAACCATTTATATTACCACATTCAGTAGTGAAGAAATTAATTCAAAAATACAAAAAGGATTGTAACTTTGATAATAAAATTATAGGGTACTCATTTTTTATCAAATGATTCTGAATTACATGCTATCCGTAAAAACGCGAATAATAATCGTTATATCGTAACAATAGACTTGCTGCAGAATGAAATTCTTCGACAAAAAGGATATTTTACCAGATACTTGTAAAAGGGTTATATAAAGATTTGGATACAAACTTTATAAGGTGTATGTGTTTGTTACTTGGTATATCAACACTTTTCTTGAAGTTTTATAAACCTTTTTTATATGAGTATTATTATTATTATTGTACTTTTTTCATATTTTAGGTAAAGGATAAACTTCTAATGAGTACGTTACAGAAAAAAACTACTGCAATCTGAAAGAGAGTATCAAATTTAGGCAGTGCGATGATGGTGCATAGTATGTGATACTGGAGTGAAAAGTCTAGGTTCGAGTTATATGTTGAAGACTAACAAAATAATTACAACTTATCTTTTTGAAACATTTGCGTGTCTAGTATATTTCAATTATAATATATTTTTTTATATTTCAAATTTTACATTTTTTATGTAAATATTGTATTTATTTTAATATTTTATATAAATTTGCAAGACACACATACACGCACACACATGCATATATATATATATATATATATATATATATATATATATATATATATATATATATATATATATATATATATATATATATATATACATTATCGTATCCCGCGGGCGTTGGTTGCCAGCCGGTTCTCTTCGGTGCCCGATGGTCGATCTTGATTGATTTTTTAACCGCTGTCAGGGTACATTTATACTTTGTCCAAAAGTTTTGTATTACATTTAATTTTTTAATTTGTTGTCAAATACAATAGATTAATTTTATGCGTATGAATATAGTTTGCTATTTGAATAAATGCAGTAGACTAATTTTATGCGTATGAATGTAGATTTGTTGTCAAATACAATCGACTAATTTTATGCGTCTATTAGTTTGTTGTTATTTGAACAAATGCTGTCGATAACTATCTAAGCATGCTGTTTATATCGAGCTAGATTGTTCTAGAACAATCTATTTATTCTATATATTTGCTTACTTAGACAGCTATAATTCGTTTGTATGCCATATACCACTATATACATATATATATATATATATATATATATATATATATATATATATATATATATAGCGTGTTAGATTGGATGTAAATAAATCTCGTTCGCAACATTTTCTCTATTCAAAATCTAAGTAATTATTGTATTTTTTGATGTGTAACGCGCATATAAATGAAAAATGTATTATTTTCAAATTAAAGATTTTTGAATTTCGTTATTTGGATTCTGAAAATGATAAAATTTAATGTATTAATTAAAATGTATATAAGTAAATTAAAATGGACAATAAACTATGTTCAAGTTTAGAAAAAAATTAGTAAAATTAAGTATATATATATATATATATATATATATATATATATATATATATATATATAATTTTTTATTTGAAACCTTTATGTTATCATTATCAAGTTCTGAAAATAACTAGAGAATATATTTTTTTATAAATTATCCCATTTGAAAAATCACTTATGCTTGGGGAAGCATAGGTGATTTCTTGTTTGTATGATTGAGAAATGATTTCCACCGCCAAAGAGTTAAGAATAAAGTTCTTAGAGCACATCAAATTTAGTCGATATATGCATACGACGGTATCGATATAAAACTAAATGCTTGTTCAGAAATTTGTACAAATCGACTTCATATTCCTCTCTATAGTCGCGAGTTCGTTACAACCGTTCTTATTACAGTTAAATTCGTTTGTATATATATATATATATATATATATATATATATATATATATATATTGTATATATATATATTGTATATATATATATTGTATATATATATATGTATATATATATATTGTATATATATATATATATATATATATATATATATATATATATATATATATATATTGTATATATATATATTGTATATATATATATTGTATATATATATATTGTATATATATATATATATATATATATATATATATATATATATATATATATATATATATATATATATATATATATATATATATATATATACAAGAAATCGAAATGAAATAAAATAGATTTTATTAAATCTTCTATCAGTCCAAAAATGAAAATATTATGTAACGCAAATCATTGTATTTTTTTAAATATATTATCAATTGAATTGATAGGATAAAATGCATACTAATTAAGAATATAATTACAGCAAATTTTAGGGATAGATTATATAGCATTTATAATACGAGTATGAGAACATTTTTTTCTACAATAGGTATTTTAAATTTCTATGAAACATTTGTATCCATTGTGCCAAATATCTAATATAAAGTATTAATTATCTTCGTTACGTTTTTTTCAAAATATAAAACCTCTTATTGTGAAGTATTAGATAACAAATATGTATTTATATATGCAATATTTTTACACGTTAATAAAATAACAATTATATTTGAAAATAAATCTCAGTAAAATGAGATTATAGATACTTGAATATGTTTTAAATGATGAAAAATGATAAGAAAATTATATAAATATAACAACAAGCAGTTTGTTCTTAAAGGTACAGGTGTTGAAACCACAATGAAATTCATTTACTGTGTTTTATTTATCTGTGCGGCCGCTCAGGTAAGTTTATATTAATATATATATATATATATATATATATATATATATATACATTTGAAAGTGAATATGTGTATGTCGTAATGGAAATTTTGACTAAAAGTTAAATCATTTCTCATTATAAGACTATTCAAAATCATCACTGTAAATATTCTAAGACTATTTTGTAAATACTGAAACAACCGCAGAAATCTCACGCATTCGATGTGAAACTTCTACTCATCATTTTTTAAATATCAAAACCGTTAAATTTTCTTAACATAACTTAATTAAATTAAATATTTTAATCTTTAATCATCAGTATTCATCGATTCTACTTTAAAATGTAATTAATTACTTATGATAACTAAAACCACGCTTAATAAGTACACTGAATACAAAATGAAAGCGCTCAGCTTTCTACTTTACGTAAAAACGAGCACTGTGAAAGCGCGTGACGCGTACGAGATAGAAACAGTAGGAACACTTTTCTCTCACTCCACACATTGTTTCCTGCTGGAGGAAGCGTTTCACTTTTCGTCTGGCTCAAGCAAATTTACACTACCTCTAGATATAAAAGTTTCACTTGAAGTTTCACTTTTTACTCAATTTCAAACATTTTTTATCTCAAAATATTCAAAATCATCACCGTAAATATTATAAAGCTATTTTGTAAATTCTGAAATAATCCTTTGTTTATAACCGCTTTAAAAAATAACGAAGGAAGCAACTGTTCCTTTATTATCGAAATATACCTATCGTTAGCTTAGAACAAAGATACATTAAATTTAAATATTATATAAGGGGATACGATTAATGAAGCTCCGTATGCGGTCGAATTTAATGTTCTGAGGATAAATGACATATTTTGTTCAAATTTCGTTGAAAAAATCACACTATGCTTCACAATTTAAGGTTCGATCAGGGCGGTGTCGGTGTGTAAAATCTTAATTGGTTCGATCTGGTTCGTTTAAATCTTTTAATTTGTTATAACTCCTCGAAGAATTTTTTAAATTCAAGTCACTCAATATATAATTATAAAGTCATATTTATATATTTAAATGTAGCTGTTCTATAGAAAGTAGTCACTTGGTCAATTGTACGAGGTCAGACAATTAAGTAATGCGACCGATTTTTCTCGGCCTGTGGTAACACTGCGAACCTGTCACTCCGCCACCGTAATAGCAGATCCCTACTCTCTCGATTGAGATCTTGACCACCTTCGTACGATCATTTTTTTGCCAGCTGTTTAGTGTTTTGTAACAACGCGCGAGTAGTGCATGTCACGAAAATGGAACAGAGAAATTTAGAGCAACGGTGCGCAAGATTGTCTCGAGCAGGTTGAAAGTGATCCTACTCGTCTCGATCGAGTTATTACTGGTGATGAAAGTTGATTCTTTCAATATGACCCCGAAACTAAACGACAAAGCCAACAATGGCTGTCCCCTGGAGCACCAAGGCCAAAGAAGGCGAGAATGAGCAAGTCAAAGTGAAAACCATGTTGATTTGCTTCTTCGACAGCAAAGGGGTGGTTCACAAAGAGTTCGTACCACCTGGACAAACCGTAAATCAAGTATTCTACCGCAATGTGCTCGAAAAATTACGAAAAAGGGTGCTCAGAGTGCGTCCAGAGATCGCGAAGACTTGGGTTCTGGATCACGACAATGCTCCCTGTCACAGTGCGTTCAGTGTCTCTCAGTTTTTGGCGTCTAAAGGCATCGCAACGTTACCACAACCGCCCTATTAACCGGACATGTCACCCTGAGACTTTTTCCTATTCCCCCATATGAAAAAATTCGTCAAAGGTCGACATTTTGACTCCGTTGAAGATATCCAAGAATCTGTGACGAGGGTACTCGGAGAGGTCCCACAAGAAGTGTTCCAGAATTGTTACGAAAACTGGAAAACTCGCTGGAATAAGTGTATAGATGCGGGAGGGGACTACTTTGAAGGAGATCGCAGCGATGTATCTTAATTTTTAAATATACTCGATTTTTGAATTTTGTCGCATTACTTAATTGTCTGACCTCGTATTTTGTAAGATATCACATTTTTCAAAACTGGCTATTTTGCCTTAGAAGAGGATTTGCTAAATCATTTTACATTTCGAATCATCATAAGGTCTCGAAAACTAGTTTACAAGGCTTGACATTTCTTAATATCGAACTGTTTGTTACCTACTTGTAGTTCTATTTGAATTAGTTCTTCATTAGTTATTTCTTGATTGATGGAATACTAAATTATAGTTGAATACAAATTTATGCATGTAACTATTACATTCAATATGTACAGTGTAACACACTAAGTATATGAAAGAATTAAAAAAAAAAACAAAATAGAAAATGAGCGAACGGTGCCTTCAGTGAGTACATTCATACTGGGACCGGTAACCGAACAATGTACTGTGAAACGCTAGTAGAATATTTCATGAACGATACCAACGCAGATTCTGTTAAGTATTTTTAACATTGGGTTTGTTTTTAACATAAACGTCTTTTTCGACAGCAATCGCGGCAAAATTTTCAAAATGTATTGTTTGAACGTCCTTTTCCGCGCAAGGCTATAAACTGATACAGTGCTTCCTGATATACCACAATCTGCTGTAATGGAACGATGTCTCTTCCCTCTTCTGCGCTTTTATAATAGATAGCTGATTGTAATTAAGGGGCACCAAATATAGAACATCTGAGCGCTTTAAATGGGCGATTCTATTCTATAAATCGTTCCCTCTCGTACCGCAACAGGGCTTTCTAGAAGTTGCGGTAGAACAGGGTGCACTGTAAAACGTGACCATATGTTTGAACGTCGTTTTGCCATGCACGTTCAAATAATAAGGTTGATCACGAAGCTACTCTCTTCGGCGCTCTTACATTCAAATTTCATTTTAGTTTATGACATGATTTAGTTAATTATAATTTATTTTAATTAAAATTATTATATAATTAATACGATACTAAAAACGAATAAATAAATAAATTTATTCTAAACTTTAAAGTCGTTTAGTTTTCATAATTGTTACCTCAATTAAAGTAACATTTTTTTCTTTAGTTATAACGATATAAATTTTGTAAAATGTGATATATTTCGTTGAAACTTATACAAAATTTTCTTCATTTATTGTTAATTCATGTGTTTTTTTTCGATTTTATCACACAAATTAATAAAGGCCACATATATAGTATTTTTTTCAATTTTAAACTCAAGTTACCGAATTTAACTATTAGATTGATTTAACTTTTTCACGGTAGTATTTTAAATTCTAAAAGAAAAAAGAATGTGTAATCCACTTTTCCCTGTACACATCTAATATATATATATATATATATATATATATATATATATATATATATATATATATATATATATGTTTATATGTATGTATGTATGTATAAATGTATATATTACTTCATTATCAGTTAATAAATAAAAATAAAGGAAATTATCATATTAACAATTTGTTGATAACAGGCGTTTGAAATTGACTGGACTAAAGTTCGACCGAGAGTGATTTACCCTCCTGGAATAGTAGAACGTTTTGGAACTCAAAATGAAAGAATTTTTGGAGGACAAGTAGCAACTCCCCATCAGTTTCCGTATCAAGTAAGAGATTTTTAAACGCTATATTTAAAAATTTACTTATACGACCATAGAAATAAGCATTTAAAAAATAATTGTTATTTTAAAAATTAATTTAAATGCTTATTAAAAAATATTGTTTTTTGTATTATTTTTGTACTGTAATTTAATATTTTTATCGTTCAGATAAATATATGATATTTTTAGGGAAAGTTTTTGCTTTTAAATTTGTTGTGATGCAAAAAGTCTAGTTTTAAACGCCTTTCAAATATTTTTAATCGTTAAGAAGGCAAAATATATAAAAAGTATTAAGATATAAGTAAAAAATTCCTAAAAGAAGAAACTGTTTGTATTTAAAAAAGAATTACTGAATGTTTTAGACAAGAAATATTTTTTAAATAAAATGTGAACAAAATGTGTTAGTAAAATCAATAGTAAATATGATTCACATAAAAATACTTCTTAAATTAAATGCACTCTTCTAGTGAGTCGTAATTAATTTTAAATTATAATTGTTCAAGATTTGATTTGTGATCCTGTTGACATATTGATTTTATGATCTTGGCATTTTAGAATTATGCACGTTTTTAACTTCTATGAATATTTTTATCATATTTTTAGTTATTGTTTTAATTTAGTTAATTTCTTATTTAAGATTGCTTTTATTAATTGGCCAATATATTATAGGGTTATCATGCTTTTGAAAAATGATGTTTTACGAATTTTGTTACTATTATAAGAATTGTTATTGGATACGTCGGCGAGGTTAATTTTACTATGACTTTCTTTTGTTCTTTTTTATTCTCTGTTATTTTTATGAGTAGATATTATGTATATATATATATATATATATATATATATATATATATATATATATATATATATAAACTACCGTTCTTAAGTATCCAGGCACTCCTCTTTTTATAAAACAATGTCCTATATCTCATGTATAAATAATTTATGTGCTTAAATTTGTATATATATATATTGTCATGTTAAAATACTGATTACAGAAAAAAAAGCAAAAAACTAATTTTATATTTAAATATTAGACTCATCAGTGTTACCACCCTTATTTTTGACGAGTGTTTGGGATATTCGAGGCATTCTATTTATAAGTATTTCCAATGTTTCCGGCTTTATTTTTTTCCATTCTTCCTATAGTATTTTCTAAATATCTTGCTGTCATGTTGGAAATGTCTTTCGAACATTTCAGTTAAGTTTATCTCACAAAAGCTCTATAGGATTGACATCGGGTGACTGAGGAGGCCAGGAACCATAATTTTAAGATTTTTTTTTATTTTGACATGCTTCAAGAAGCTTATAAACATTTTGGACGTGTGTTTGGGATTGTTGTTCTATTGAAAAACGAATCGTATACCAATAATTCTTGCTCCGGAAGACAAAGAATTCTTCTTCGATATATACTTGTAGTACTCCTTGATTAGTTTTCCTTCCATTTTAACAAGGTCTCTTAAACTAGTGCCTGAAAATACAGCTCCACACCATTACAGATCCTCCATCATGTTTAACGGATGGAATTACACATTAATTTGATACCTGCTCTCCAGCTAATCTGCGGATAAAGACACGTATACTTGAACAATAAACTTCAAATTTCGATTCATCATTCCATAGAACCTTTTTTCAATCAGTGGTGGTCCAGTTTTTGTGTTGTTGTACCCATTCAAGCCTTGATATATATATATATATATATATATATATATATATATATATATATATATATATATTGGTCGGATGAAGAGTTTTCTTACAGCTATTCTTCCATAAAAGTCAGCCTCATTTAACCGTATTTTAATAGTTAAAGCACTGAGAGACTTTTTTCGACTGTCATTAAATTGTACCGTTATTTCTGGTACTGTTAAGTGTCAATTACGTTAGCTCATTGTCACTAATCTGCGATCTTCTAATGTTGTTGTTGTTCTTGGGCACCGAGTTCGTTTTTTGTTTACAGTAGTGTACTGTAAACAATCTTTATATTTTTTAACTATGCTGTATGCTGTCTTATAAGATAATTTAAAAATGTTTGCTATTTGACGGTTACTTTGTCTCAACTTATGTTGTGAGATTATCATGCATCGAGTTTCTATTGAATGTTCCTTCACTTTAGCCATTTCAATAAACAACAAAAATCAAAACTCAAATCTTCAATTATTTTAAACGCTGCATTTATTTCAATGTTATTATTTGATCGTGACAAACTTGAACGATTGTAAACTATATAGCAAAATAAAGAAATACTTCTCCTACCACAAAATCTAGATTAACATATTAATTACCTGAAAAAATCTAGACAACATCTGTTTTTAACTTTACCAATGAAATTTTCCGGAACAGCTTTTTTATGAACATTCTTACCTTATTCAGTTTCCTTTGTTTCTAGTAATTGATTTATTATTTAAACAATGGAAAATATTATACAGACAATAATTAAGCACATTAGTAAGATAAATAACTAAGTTGAATCGAATTATCCCAATTTATTGGGCTGCCCGAATGCTTATGAGCGGCAATGTATATATATATATGTTTTTTTTATTTCGAAATATCCAAGTTTAATGAGTTCATATTTGTAAATGAGGTTTTTATTAGTATTATATTAATTCATATTTGTTAAAAAGTTTATTAGTTGAAATCTACTTTTTAATTTTTTATTATTGTTTTTTAAGGGTTTTATAGAAATATTTTTGATTTTATACCTGATGAGGGTGCTTCATAATTAATCGTTTATTTTAAATAGATGTATTAGGACTTAAGTTTAAGTAAAGTGGTATAGGATATTTTTAGATGCTTTATTAGAAGTTTTCATTTAGGTGTTTTTTTCCAGTTTTCTTCTTATTATATTTATTGTCTTTTTATAGAGATACACACACATACACACACACACACACACATATATATATATATATATATATATATATATATATATATATATGTATGTATGCAATGCTGAATGGCATTTCTGTAATCTTAACATTTTATTATTTTACTTTTTCTGTTAAACCGTAGTAATTATTAATTGTGTAAAAATGTTCGTTCTTATATTATTATAAAATTTGATAGTAGAAATGTAAGTGCAATTATATAATTGATTAATGATCATATTTGAATGTTATTTTATATATATATTTTACACAATTTTATGTATATTTGGTACTTGGTATAATAGAGATGTTTTTAAGCTCATGTTAAATGTAAAGTTTGTATTTCGAGCAGGCAAAGTAAACTTCGGTATATTTTTATTACATTTGCAATTCATTTTTGATATTTAATTGTTGAGTTTCTTTACTAATTATTATTAATTATAAATTCATAGGTCTTATTTATGCACTTATTTTAATTCATTAGAGCTTTGATGTTTATTGTACTGACTTGATTATGATTATGTCGTTTGTGAATCTACCTTTTGAATTCATATAGTAGATTGAAGCAGTTTTAATACAAAAATTAAGAATAAATAAACTGTTCTTATAACTTGTTCAAATTATATTCAAATATTCAATTATATTATTTTCTCTTTTTTAGGTAGTATTAGTTGTAGAAATTGGCGACAAACAATATTTATGTAGTGGTTCCTTGATTTCACGACAATATGTCTTAACAGCCGCTCACTGTGCAGAGAAGTATGTTGAAACTGAATTTAAATTAGAGATTAAAATGTGACATTGTTATCTGCATTAGTTATACTTTGAGGTTATTTAGAGATTTGTGATTATAGAACATTAGATATATAGATATTAGATATATGCTAGTGTATCATAAGAAAATAAAACCAAGCAACTTTTAGAAATATCGCACATGAAACAATAAATGTACGAGGAGCGTTTTTAAAGTAAGCTTCGTTTTGTAATTACTGATGTTTATGTGCCGTATGCAAAAGTAAACAATAAAAACTTAACAAAAGAATGAAAACCATAAAGATAATATAAAAAAGATAAACGCGCTTGTATTTAAAATTTTAACTGTAAAACAATAAACAATCATATTTTTTCGTAGAATTTATTCTTTACATCTTATATTTTTTGTAACATAGATGCATTAAAATATCTCTTAAAGTATACGAGCATATCTTGAATAATAAATAAAATATATTCAATATCACAATATAATCGTGATGAATAATATTTTTATTATAAAGCTGATAATTGTAGCTGTCATTAAATCCTGTTGTATACTTTTATTTGTTTAACTTTCTAAGGTGGCTTTTAGAAAACTCTGTCAGTTATATTTTAAATAATATTTGTAAACTTGATAAGACTTATTTAAAATATATGTGATATTTGTTGAAATCAGTAGTGACAAACAAAACCTCAAGTGATACAAAAGGATGAAGATTACTAAAATAACATAAAAAATATAATATAATTAAAAGCAATTTGACAAATGTCAACTGTTGATTGTCTCAAATTAACTTTAATTTTAACAACATGTAGCGCTTCCAGTTCCAAAACGAAAAATATTCTCTGAGTTAAGTTGTAGAAAATAACAGAAGTAACATGCACTGTAACAATGTCACTTTTCATTCTTACGCCTGTTAAATTAAATTATACTCTTATGGATCTAATTATGTATTTTGTGGAAATTAAATATGACGGCGCTGTTATCGAAATGCATATAAACAGCAAAAACAATGCTTGATAAATATTATTTAGTATTTTTGTCAAGAAAACATTTTTTGTAACTATATTTCAAATAACGATCTATTGAATGGATAAAAATTATTATTTATATTATATATAAAAATATGTAGATATATATATATATATATATATATATATCTAAATGTATATATATATATATATATATATATATATATATATATATATATATATATATATATATATGTATATTTAGTGCAGATTCATTCATAGTAGTTCTTGGTGCTCATAATATACGTAAAAATGAGACATCTCAAGTAATAATTTATACAAAAGAGAAAATTATTCATTCTGACTGGGTGTCAATGCCCCCCAATAATGATATTGCTCTCGTCAAGTTACCTCAGCCAGTTACTTTGAACAGTAAGTAATAATTATAGTTATTTATTGAAAAATAAATTTTTACATGCATGTTTATTTTTTAAGAAAATATTCAACTTATTCAAATGCCAAGTCGATCACAAGAACAAGATTCTTTCGCTGGAATGAATTCAACTGTGAGTGGTTGGGGGCAAACATTTGATAGTAAGTAGTATAATATATATATATATATATATATATATATATATATATATATATATATATACGCATATACAAATAAGTTAAAATTGTTAATAATTACAATAAGAAAACAAATGGATAGGAAAATTTTATATTTAAATGTAACTTTTACAATGGTTAGTGCATTTATGATTATAAATGGATGATTATAATTTATAACGATATTATAATTATTCGCTATGTATACAAAAAAATGAAGATAAATATTTTATTGTAGAATTGAACTTTGTTTTTGCAAAGGAATTAGCTTAAAATGGCCTCTATATATTTCTTATTCTTTATAAAATCATTTCTTGAATATTATCTTTAAATGAAAAAAGGAAAAGTATTAACTGTATGCTTAAGTTCGAAAAATTATTCTTTAAAAGAACGCTTTTTAAAATTTGCGTTGAGCGTAGGTATATTGATAATCATGTGTTAAAAAAATGTTTTTAGTGTTCTCTTACGTTTTCAAAACTGTGAAAATATTTATGTAATTGAAAATATTTATGTAATTTGAAAACAAATAGAAATAGAATACTCCATGAATATGGTGGGTGTAGGAAGTTAGCACCAAATATTCTCGAATTAGAGCGGATGGAATGTAAAAAAATAAGATTTTATAACAATACATAATCTTCTTTAATTTCTATATGTTTTTTATAGCGCTTAACCATTTAATGTATAAATTAATTTTGAAATTTCGGTCAAAAAATAATATTTTTTTATTTAATAAATTTATTACTAGTGCATAATTAAAAGAAAAAAATATATTTTCAGTGGCGTAGTAAGTGTATTTTATAATGGCGGAACACAAGTTCTTAAAAATTAATATTTTATCATGAATTGGCAACAAGAGTATCAAAATGTATAATAGCCCTATATATTAGTTATTTTTTATTACTTTTTAAATTATCTGTAGCGCAGGTATCTATTTATTTTAGTTTCTATAGAATACATGTTGCTAAAAATATTTTGTATATTTATATACATATTATATGAAAAACTAAAAATTCAGTGGAGTATGATACAACTTGAAACACGGTACGGTGCATAATCCTACATTGCAATTTCTGCAATAGTATCTTGTTTCTTTCCTTTTTTCTTACTTTCTTCATCTATTTTGCTGCAATAAACAGCGCAGTACCTACATGGTACAGGTTTTTTTTTGTTGGTGGTACATATTCCGGAAAATGTCGCTTGGTCAGTCGCAATGGTCGAAGTTGAGAACTGTCCGACCAATTTTTTTTGTGCTCGAGTGAAATTTTTCAATAATCTTCTCAATTAGGGTTTTATGAAATTCTAAGTTGTTTTTTAGGACTCCATTTTTTTGATATAGTACAAACGTATTCTACACAGAAATTCCAAAAATGGAAGTACTATACATTTTTATAGTACTTCTTTCCCCCCATCCTAGTTGTTGGATGATGATTTTGGGGTTTTAGGGCACGTCGACATCTAAGGTTATTAGCGCCCATTAGTTGTTGGATAGTCATGATGATGTTGATCAGCCGATCAATACCTCTCATTGTGTAATTATAGTCTACAACTAATTTGGGTTTTGTTATAATATTTCCACCTCTGTCCTTTTTTTTATTTATTTATTTATTTTTTTTATTTAGTGGCTTACATTTCTCTGTGTTACGTACAGTAGAAAGAAGACGAATATCTTTTTTATTTTTCCATTTCATGAACATAACTGCCTCTTTGATATGCAACTATTTTACCTTTCTTCATTTTTTTTTTAATTTCCATGAGAACTTCTTTGCGATTTAGTCGCACAGTCCCATATAAATCAGTTTCATGCTTTACTAGGAAGTCAGCTAGTCGAGGGGAGGTTTAAAAATTATCAGTGGTTAGACAGTAACCCATACTTAATAATGGTTCAAGCAAAAATAAAACAATATTGGATGACATTGGAAAATCCTTATATGTGTTGCTGATGAGAGTACCTTTAGGAAAAGGCACTCTCATTGTAGAAAGATATACACAGGAGTGTATATACATGAATAATAACCTGATTTTTACTCACAGAGGCAGCAAAATTTTATGTCAAATCGAGCACTTTTCAATGGAATATATTGCACCCAACTTAGGAGACCTTTATAAATATATATTTATATAAACGCCTATGTCGCGAGAATGAGCTCATAAAAATTTGTGTAGTAAATACAACGGTCGTCCGTGTTACACTCGCTCGCGTGTAAATTGCCAGTAAGAAGCACTCCCGTCAGACACGGGCATATACATTAAGTGGTTAATAAGCAATTCTATACCCTTATTAAAAAATCTTTCATTTTCGTGTTAAAATGGTCAATTATAACTGTTTTCAGCTCATTGTCATCATTAAAACCCTGACCATGTAAATTTTGTTCATGGATTCTCTTTTAGATAATGAATCATATAGTAAAGAAACATTTTGTCATTCCCTGCTACAATTGACTTGATTAGTACGTTTGGATCTGTCTCACAGAGCTTTAAATATGAATGTGTACATGGACCTATTACACTGAACATATTCGAGATGAGTGTGTATCGGATCGTGAATATTTTGCGTTTGCCTCGTAGTATCACATTTAGATTTTTGATCATTCCAAAAAAGTCGTTAATAGGCTAAGCTGATAGGAATACATGTATGCCGAATATTATAATATTCTTCTGAATGCTGAACATCACTTGTTGTGGATGAAGATCAACACTTGTGTATTTATTATGTTGTTTTATTAATTTATTTAATTTTACTTTTAATTCAAATTTAGAGCTATTTCTTTATTTTAATTTTGTCCAAAAATTAATCCATTTGTCCAAACATTTTTCTTTCCTTTTATAGTTATTGCATTGTCATATTATTACATATATTTTCATAACCTTTTCCTGATAAGTGGAAAAAATTGTGGCATTACCAGTATTCATACACAGGTCTATATAAAAATGATTCTTGAGAGTTCAAGCATAGACACAATTTAGAATCACTTATTTATTCATACATATGTTTATTTACAAATGTTTTTTAACGATCCTAGACGTTACTGATGAACTGCAATTCGTATCAAATCCAATCCTGACAAATGAAGAATGTAGAAGAGGTATGCTAAATTTGGTAGATGTTAAGGACACATACATTTGTCAATCTGGAGCAGATAAAAAGGGTTCTTGCTTTGTACGTATATAATTTTTTATATAAATATCTTATTATATATATATATATATATATATATATATGTATGTATGTATGTATATATATATATATATATATATATATATATATATACACTTTTTTAAAATACTGAATAACATTTATATTAAATTTTTAATGTCCATGGAAGATTAATTAATATTTAAATTAATTTGGTAGGGTGACAGTGGTGGACCTTTAGTTATCGATGAAGATGGCAGCCCAACCGAAGTTGGTATTACATCATTTATTATTTTAGGATGCGGACTGGGTATTCCTGCAGGATATACACGTATCACTAAATACCTTGATTGGATTGAAGAAAACAGTGACGTAAAGATTCGTCCTTAAGTAATTGATATGTTGTAAGATTTATTATATATATTTAGGTTTATAGGTTGATAAATTAATACATGAAGTTATGAAATATTTCAGATGTTTTTTTTAGTGACTCTGAACAATTTGTTTGTGTATATTAATTTATGTTCATTTCTTTAAATGAAATTAGTTTCATACATATAAAATTTATTCGGGGTTTTTTGAAATAAAAATTTAAATTTTTAGCAATTATTATTTATATTCACCATTATTTTTCAGTAATACTTATATAGTTTTAATTAACATTGCATCATTAGAATGCTTTGAATTAAAAACATGCTTTGTTGAAAAAGTATTATGCTTTTTTATCTATAGTACCCTATATAAATGTTTTAGAACTTCTGCACATTTATTTCAGGTTCTTAAAATTAATTGGATTTTCAACTTCAATATTTTTATTTAATTTTATTTTTTTATACAATCATTGCATTCTAAATTAATATGTTAATAAACTAAATATAACAATATAAAGACAATTTAGTATCAATATATGTAGGAATATATACGCTTATATACAAATTATTTTTTTGGAGATTCCAGGTATTACTAGTATAATGAATTCACATTCCTTCACATATTACTCACATTCATTCACATACATATGATTGTTTTTAAGGAACAAACCATTATAGTTCAATTATATCATTTGTACAAAACAAATTATTCATAACAAATTATTGAAAGTGTAAACAGTAGGAAGATATATGTTGCACTATTAATACTTTGTAATTTTACATTACAAAGTATTACTAGTATTTTAAATTACAAAGTAAAAATTACTTTGTAATTTTTACTTTGTAATTTAATTCTTTTTACTGATAACTAACCATATACAAGGGCTAGCGACGACATGTTCGCTACCAAGTCCATTACAATAGTAAGATCCAGTCGATACTAAATATACTAAGAACCAGTCAATTTCAAATATACTAACTAACAGTCGATTATAAACACATTGTAATACTCAATACTTTATATTACATTATTATTAAATTATATTAAAGTCAATAAAACTATTAAAAGACGCGAAGTGATTTATATTCCTATGTTCCTGTAGATTTCGAAACCAAAAAACATTACACTTGTGTCATGTATTGAGTTACATATAATATATTCTATTCGGGTTCTAAGGCACTTTTAAATAAAATAAATATTTAAGTACATCTGACAATGTATGCAGGGCTGTATGGTGGCATGGAGCAATGAAGTACTCGCTCCAGACGCCTCAAGTATGAAGGGGCCTGTTCTATATTTCGCAATTTATTATTTTGTTTTATTATTTGTATGATTTTTGTTTATTTATAACTAATAAGAAAGCTTAAATAATATATAGTGCTGTCACTGCTGCTAGAAGGTGCTATGTATCTAATTTACTATTATAGAGTTCTATATACTATTGTATATAGAAATCATGTTAATCATGTTAAATTAATATGTAAGTATGTTTAACATTGTAGTAAATAACTATTTTTGATATTTTTTTTACACTGAAACATAATAAATTTTTCATTAATATACTTATTTTCATTCAGTCTGTATGTGTTATTATTCGAGCACTCGCTGTACGACGAGGATCCCACATGACGTTGGGACGATTTCAGGATTCGAATTCGTAAAAAGAAAAACAGTTTTAATTACGAATCTAATCACAAAAGACACACAAGTTTGTTGTACTAATTTCTTTCTACCAACCCTACAAACACCACACCTCGACCACACCGCTTAGGTAAGACGTTTTCCGCCAAAAAAAAAACTAGCGGTAGTGACTTGGACACTACCTACCAATTTTTTTTAAACATTTGAGTAATTTCTTACGGGAGAAGGGTTTCAAAGATCAAGCATCAACGCGAATTGCTTTCGTTGAATTCGTTAATTCCAGGACTCCAAAATTCTATGTTGTAGTAATAAACAAACTTATTTCCCGTTGAGAGAAATGTGTGCAGGACAATGGTTTTTATTTGGTTAATAAATATAATTTTTAACTGATATATGTTGTATTTATATACTAGATACGTAAAAACCGCAAATATTTTTACCCCAACCTAATATTTAGTCAATACAAAATATTTTAGTATCACATAGCTTTCATTTATTAGCAGTTATTTGATGTTTCTAAATTTTTTTTATTACTTCTCTACTTTTAGCATAGTAGTTTTAATATCTTTTTATATAATTTGTTTTATTTACAATTAAAATTGGACTGGAATTATCATATATGCATATATATATATATATATATATATATATATATATATATATATATATAGTAGGTTGGCCCATATTTAGTATCAGCGATTTATACTTCATTGTTGTTGAGTTGGTAACTTTAGGATTTTAAGAGAAAAAACCCAAAATGGAATCATTTCTCTTGCAGACATTCTGGAGTTAATATATCAGTTTGATTTTTCCAAGAAAAGGACATTGTTTGATTATATCTTATCCTTCAAACATGTGTAACGATTCAGAATCGTCACATTATGTTTTATTATTTTCGTAAAGGCAAGGATGCAAAAGAAATTACCGAAAAGATTTGAAAATTATACGAGGATGTTGCAATAAACTTTCACACATGTTTTTGGTAGTTAAAAAAGTTTAGCGAAAGAGATTTTGATTCGAAGAATAAAAAAAGAGTCATCGCCGTATTGTATTTGACGATGAACAATTAAAAGTAAAATATTTATGTCGGGAATCATCACCCACAGATGCAAGAAACAATATTGGCATTCAATAACAGCATGCCAAGGCGAATCAAAGCTTTGATTGCCGCCAAAAGTGGCTCAACTAAATATTAAAAAATTTGCTTGATTTTCTTCTAACAAACATCTATTTGATCAAACAAAATAAAAATATTACTTTTATTACTAAAACTGTGCAATTTATTATTTGTCAATATTTGAATAAATTATTTATTTTCATTTATGCATATAAAACCTAAATTAATAGTTTTTGTGTTGCTTCATAATCTTTATTTTATTAATAAACGAGGTACGTCTAATAATATGGCCAGGGATTATATATATACATACATACTACATATACATACATATTATATATACATATTATATATAGATTATATATACATACATATATACATACATACGTACTTAAATACATACATACATACATATATATATATATATATATATATATATATATATATATATATATATATATAAGTGTATGTATGATATTAAGTGTGAAAATTAATTCAGTGCCTTTAAATTGAATCAAACATAATTCTGTTTTAAATTAAAAAAATTGTCACTTTAGGATTTTGAAGTGAACCTTAACATTTAAAAACAATATATATATATATATATATACATATTTATATATATATATATATATATATATATATATATATATATTGGCTAAGTAGCATTACCTCACAAAAAAACAATCAATACGAATGCATTAGAAAAGCACCATATTAGTCATTGCATACTTTTCGTATTCCAGATGAAAAAATCCTGCAGAAGCCACGAGAGTTATGTGTTCATATATAAGGGAAGATGTTGTAATGCATACAATAAGAAAAAAGTGTTAAAATAGTGGAAGAGGTCTGAAAATGCATTGACAAATTCATCGACCAAAATCCGCCATTTTTTCTAGAAGGGATTCGTCAGTTACACAATAGATGGAGAAGAGTTATACAAAATAATAGTGTATACTTTGAGAAATGAAATATACTCAATTTATCAGTAAATTTACTTTCTATAAAAAAGGTATAGAATAAATTTTTACACCTGTTAATATTTAACATACGAGGATCGTTTGGTAAGTATGGTAAAAAGGGTTAAGTTAAACATCGCTTTTTTGGAAAAACTCGATTTTATTTCTCAACATAGTCTCCATTGAGGGCTATATACTTGGTGTAAAGAGTCTGAAAAATACGCATGGACGGAGGCAATGACATCCTCATTCGACTAAAATTTCTCTTCGCCACGCCAAATTTTCAAGTTTGGGAAGAGGAAGAAGCCGCACGATGCCAGGTGAAGAGAATAGAGTGGATGAGTAATTGACTTGAAGCCTAATTCGTGTATTTTTACTATTGCGATGGTCGATTTGTGGGACAGCGCGATGTCCTGGTGAAAGAGAACTTTTTGTTCGTAAATTTTGACCGCTTTGTTTCAGCTCTTCTATTAAACGGTTCAATAATGTTGCATTATAGGCTCCTGTTATCGTTTTTACATTCGTTAAGTAGTCAATCAGGATGATTCTTTGGGAATTCCAAAAAAAAACAGTGGCCATCATTTTCCTAGCCTACAAAACGGTTTTCGCCTTCTTCAGCGCACTTTCACCAGTCGTCTACTGCTTTGACTGCTGCTTCGACTCAGGTGTATAGTGGTTGATCCATGTTTCATCCACGGTAACGAATCGACACAAAAGGCCTGTGGACTGAGATTAAAAATCGCCAAACTCTGGGTTGAAATGTCCTTTCGTGTGCGTTTTTGGTCGACAGTCAACAATCGCGGCACCCATCGCGCACGCAGTTTTGTCATGCGCTGTTTTTCGTACAGGACAGTATGCACTCGTTCAGTTGAGATACCTACAGTTTCAGCAATCTCCCGCATTTTTACTCGACAGTCTTACATAGCGATACCATGGGTTTTTTTAACGATATTCGTCGTAGTGACCTCAGTTGGGTGTCCAGAGCGCGTTTCTTCTTCAGTGGATGTTCGACCACGTTTAAACACATTTATCCAGAAATAAATTGTTCTTCAACACTGGTGTAGAGTCCCCATGAACTTCATCTACTCCGCTTTGATTTGCACGGCCGTCCACATTTTTCAAATAAAAATATTTTATCACTGCACGGAATTCGTTTTTCTCCATTTTTACGGTATCTGCTACAATGCTCGCTTCAAATATCTATAGAACGTGAACAACGCGTCGCTTCTAGCTGAAATTTCGTCTATGCTAGTATGAAAAGCGACACTTGACAGTCGTCATCATAGGTCGTCATCATGTAGGGATAACCTATCTCCGTCTCTCTCCAACCCAAGAGTGGGGGTAACTCTCCCACCCACACAGCTTGCCTACGTGCAAGTCAGAAATGTGAAGATGCTTAACTGATACGCATCTAGCCTGTACATCAGTCTCTGGTTATATTAAATAAATATTATATTTGTAACAATGAACCGAGTCTATCATTTATTTGAGAAGGTAGGACTCTCATTACCATATTGATGGCAAAAGTACCTACAATCAAATAAATGGTGGCACCATCTCATAGAAATTTACCAAACTTATCATATGAACTTTGTATTTATATTGATAATTTTGTGATTTATTTTAATTGAGTAATATAGCAGTTTCTATTATATATTATAATATGTATATTAAAACATATTTAAAACTTTGAAGTTTTCATTCTAAATAAAAAATAATATATGTATATATATATATATATGTATATATATATATATATATATATATATATATATATATATATATATATATATATATATATATACAATAGGAAGCTTCACCCACTGTCCGCTGAGCTGACCAACTCCTGGGCTCGCTGCGCTCGCCCATTTATTAATTATAAGCATGTACATGTAATAGAATGAAACAATAAATATATTTTTTAAAACTTATTTTTATGTATATAATCATTCTCGCAGATATATTGCAACGTTGATATTATATATATATATATATATATATATATATATATAGTATGTCTATATGATCGTTGTCGCAGACAGATTGCAACGTGTTATTTTACATATGAGATAAACATATTTGGGCACCATAGAAATATCTTAACGTCATAAATAAATAAGTCGACGATAACGAATTTTTGTGGATATTTTTGATTTATATATACACCCGTCTCTCAATTTACGCGGGACTTTTTTTACACGAGTTTTTTTTACTCGGCAAATTATACATCTATTTACGCTGATCTTTTTATACGCGGTATTGATTTACGCGGTCAGATAGATTTCATTTTATATAATTTTTCATTGTATTTATTATATATCAAATTGACGCAAATTCTTACTTGAACGTATAAAAGCACGGCAGTGCAGTACAAAACATGCGCAGGGAGACGTCACATTGTCTTACTAATCATCTTTGCGATCCTAATTTACGAAGCCAGAAAATATATTTTCCTAAAAGTTTTAAAAGTACGTAAGAAGTGCATACAAGAAACACCGATAGAAAAATAGACAATGATCCAAACATTCAACGAGTTAAAATTTAGACAAGATTTTATGAAATGTTGCAGTGAATATCAGCAAATTTATGAGAACTTAGTAAAAGAAATGGTAGAGAAATAATCATCCGAAAAAATTAACATTAATAATAAAAATCATGTCGAACTTATAAATATTTCAAGCGATGCAGATGATAAAACTTATCATCTGCATCGCTTTACTTGGCACAAACTGTGCCAAGTAAATGGAAAAGGTTGATTGTTTTGAATTACAGTAGCGATAGTGACACCGAATAAAATTTATTTACTTTTGTTTTCTAAAACGTCATTATTTTTTTTTAATTTATGTGAAATAAATGTGTTCCTACAACTTTACTCGCTTTTATTTCCAATATTTTTTCTATTGTACTGACAGACTCGATTTACGCGATTTTCATTCGCGTAAAACGAATCCAGTTGGAACGGATACTCAGCGTAAATTGAGGGACGAGTGTATATATATATATATATATATATTACATATATCATTTTATATGTTTCATTTTCGGTTCATGCTCTAATTTTATCCAACCTATGTGTACCTCTAATTTTCATAAGTGCATCAGGGAAATATTATGTAGTTTCACAAATTCTATCATGCGAAAAGAATTAGAACATCAATGGCGTAATTAAATTTGAATTAATAAAGAATCTAGTATATGTATTATAATAAAAAAATACGGAATCACTTGTAATACAAACAAAAGTAAAAACATAAAGCATTTCGTATATTTCCATAAAATTATATTAAATATTTAAATTTACGAATAAAAATATTAAGTAAACAAAAGTTGAGGTATTTTATATTCATTTTCTTTTTACTATTCATTGATAACTACAAGATAACACTCGTGGAAAAAGTTACAATTAATAAATATTTCATAATGTACGACCGAGTTTGACTTAATAATGAAATAGTGTTATAATAAATAGATAAGAAAATGATATAAATATGAGACCATGAATATTCTTTTTTATAGTTCTTAAGTATTCAGAAGCACAATGAAGTTAACATGGAGTATTGTATTCGTCTGTACCTTTGTACAGGTAAGTTTTAATTTCTTGAAAACTTGTATAAGAATATCTTAACACTTCGTACATTTTTAAATAAAAAAAACATGTTAATAATTATAAAAAAATGTTATTCAACTTTTGTGATATCAAAGTTGATTATAATAATACAAATACATCAGGTTTTACACCTTCTTCAAGGAAGTTTTTTTATAAAAGATGAACGTTTATGTTGCAATATATTTTTATATATTTCAGTATCTATTTGCTGAAACAGTTTTTACGAATTAGTGTAATAAATTGATGGTTCAGATCTTAATTAGAATAAGTCAGTTTTAGAGATACTTCTTCTATTTCTTTAACATTTTTAAAGTATGCATAATGTTAATCAATATTTAAAACATTTTACCAATAAAAGACACAACGAGTATTAAAATTGTATTAATGTTTACTAAACTTTCGATATCCATATTAGAAATTTAGTCATTTATTATATTGAAATCTAACTCAACTATCGCTTTAAAATCATTCACCTGTCCTCATTTTTTATTTCTTACAATGTAATTTATTAGAGTATACTTTTTGAAAACGTCTAAAT
Source organism: Acanthacorydalis orientalis (assembly GCA_034766995.1). Classification (NCBI taxonomy): domain Eukaryota; kingdom Metazoa; phylum Arthropoda; class Insecta; order Megaloptera; family Corydalidae; genus Acanthacorydalis; species Acanthacorydalis orientalis. The sequence goes on along the minus strand of CM068318.1, from coordinate 27,613,544 downwards.
TGTTTGCAATAAAATAATTTTTCAATAAAGCCGCGTGTGTCAAAAAAACTATAAGGAAATCCAATAATTTCTTATCATTTTTGATTGTTGTTCATGTATAGGTAGAGCAATGGGTAATAAAGGTAATGCATACAGTAGAGTGATAATTACCCGTATTTCACAAGAGATGGCACCACTGATATCAAACTGCAAAATATTTTATAACAGTATTATCTTTCAAACTACTACTGTCAAAGTTTGAGCACAACACGGTAATTAGTTTAGTTTCGACAGTCACTCAAAGTAAACAACTATTGCTCTTTTTTAATTATGGAAAAAATCAGTATCGGTCAGTGACAAGATTTCTGTTTTCGGATGGTAAATTAAAGAATAGTTACATTCTGTCTACGGGGACTCTGTCTTCGATGACAACCATCTGATATTGGTTCGCATAAGCGTTTATGATGAAGAACGTCCAGGTCGTACAATGGACTTGACTACGGAAGAAATGATTGGAAAAATCCATGACATTGTTTTAAATGATCGCAGAATTAAAAAGCATAAGACAGATAAGATAGTAGGTATCTCAGATGAACATGTATGAAACATTTTACACGAACATTTGCTTATGAAGAGCAACTCCTCCAGATGGATGCCTATTCATCATTATTGGATCAACTGAATGATGAAATCAAGAAAAAATGTCCTCATTTGGCAAAAAAGTGCTCTTCCGTCACGACAATATACCGGCACACAAATCAACAATTGTGATGGTAAAATTGCATAAATTGCACTACGAATTGCTCCCACATCCACCGTATTATCTAGATTTAACACTGTGTGACTTTCCTGTTTTTAAACTTGAAGAAATGTCTAGGAGATAAAAGATTTATATCAAATTCGGAAGTCATCACTCCTATAAATGCCTATTTTGAGGAATTTGATAAACCGTACTATTCGGAAGGGATATAAAAAATTGAAATACGTTGGACTAAGTGCATCGAACTAAAAGGAGATTACACTGAAAAATAAAAAAGAATTTACTCAAAAAAATATGTTTTCTTGTTAAATACGGGTACTTATCTCGTATTTAGATGGCAATACCATCATCCTCAGAACACTAAGGTGAAAACATCTGAAAATTTTCTATTTATTAGCGTTTTACAGTATAAACTTTTTTTTTAAAAAAATCAAAATGAATGTCATTGTGAATTGAATTTGTAATGAATATTGCAAATAGTAATACACTTTGGAAAAATTATAAATAACCCTATTTTATAAATCAAAATTTATAATATTCGTACATAAAATTTATATATATTTATAAAAATAATTTCTTATAAGTATATATAACTTTCAGTGCATTGAGGATGGTCGATGATCAATATATGTAAAGCTATAATAAAAAGTATTCAATAATCAAATACTGTATATATTTGATCGGCTTATTTTAAGATTTTAAGTGAGTGTAATTTTCATTAGAGAAACTTGAATTATTTTTATATTCTTATGAAGACAAAATCTAAAACTCTGTTGAAAAATGTTGAATATATATATGAGAGTGGTTTGGAAAATAATTTGGTTCGATATTAGAGACAACAGCTTCAGTTTCAAAGAGTATTTTATTTTTCAACATTATCTCCTCGAAACTCAACGCATTTTCCCCAACGTTTTTCCAGCTTAGCGATACCCGCCCGGAAGTGGGTTTTTTCGAGGTCCTCAAATAGCCATTTGTGGCCTCTATTGCTTCTTTATTCGATACATATCGCTTTCCAGTCGGGAAAATTAGGAGTTTCGGGAACAAATGGAAGCCCGAGGGAGTCAAATCAGGAGAATAAAGTGGATGAGGAAGGATTTTAAATTTCAATTCGGTTAGTTTTTGCTGAGCGACAATGCTTGAATAAGCCAGTGCATTGTCATGGTGAAGCAATACTTTTTTTGGTCATTCCGGAACGTTTTTATGAGATTGTTGTTTTCAATTCCTCCCAAAGTGCTGTGTAGATTGGCCAGTAACTGTTTTTACTTTCCAAAAATGGTTCATCAAAAGTCAATCTTCAGCATTTCAATACAACTATTGCTTTCTGCGCCTTTTGATAGATTTCGGTTGAATTTTGTCGTCTTCTTCCTCCATGGAATTTTCAGATATTACTCCAGTTTCACTTTTCTCGTCGTCTTCTTTATTTTTTTCTTTCCCTCCTTCTTCTACTCCTTTCACAACTGCATCAAAATCCTCATCAATTTCAACATCTTCAAGCGCTCATGTTTTTCGAATCGTCTCTTAACAGTTGCCGATAATAGTGTTTGATCACCTCTTGCTTTAACAACACAAACTTGCCTGTGCTCAGTTTTTTTTACAAACGAAACAGTCCGATTCCATTTTCACCAAGCGAATTATTTGCTCCGAAATGCAGCAAACGACTGAGTTAGATACATTCATGTTACAGTATAGTAATGTTAGGTAAAGTGTGGTAATGTCAAATTATACAGTACTGCGCAAACGGCATACGCGGCGTTTTGCAGCAATGTAAAACAAAAAATATTTATCACACAAAAAAAGTTTTAATATGAAAGTTGTAGATTTTTTCATGCTTTACAACTTTGTTAATGACTGTTTTAACGTCAAACGAATGAAAAACGAGAAAAATGAACAAACTTGCAAAAAACTTTTTTTACCGGTTTTTTGTAATAAATAAAAAATATTAATCGTACGAAAAAAGTATGAGAACTTAAGTTATAGAGAACTAAATGTCCTATAAATTAGTTTTTTAATTTATTTTGTAGCTGTAACAGGAAGCGATATATTTTAAAACCTGTAATTTAATCCTTTTTTCGCGCTGGCCGCAACGGTCTAAGATCTGACAGTTCTCAAAAATATAATTATACGCTAGACTCCTCCCTCCACTATCGCATAACCAGGATTAGATTATCCATTCAGATGCAATATTCCACAGCCAGATCCACTTGACTAATAGTGTATCTTGTTTATTTACAAAACCCGTTACATTTATTCTTCATGTTGTGTTCTTTTGGTCAAAAGTTAAAGTTACAATGTGAATTATGAGGCTCAATAGAACTTTTGGAGTAAGAATATTTGCTTTAGTAATTTACCCGGTATAACCGCATTCTTATTTAAAATGAAAAATAAGTTTATTTCGAACTTGCATTTTCCCCGTTTGATACAATTACTACAACGCAAATGATAATTTGATTAAAATATATAAATATTAAATCTATATGTTGTTACTAGGCATTTGAAATTGACTGGGAGAATGTTCGTTCTAGAACTTCCAATCCTAAGGAGCTTGTAACTCGTTTTGGACTTCAAGAAGAACTAATTGCTGGAGGAAATGAGGCAAGAAAACATCAGTTTCCTTATCAAGTAAGAAATGTATTTTAATGCAACTGTACAATATTTATAAATCGATTAGTGTGTTAAAATGATTAAAAGTGCCACTTTTTTAAGTTTTATGTATTGCTCATAAAAGTTTACAAGTCAACTATTACTAATAGTGGAAGATTCTCTATAAAAAAATAATAATCAGAAAATGGAATTAAAAACTAATATTTGAATAAAACTTCATAAATCTGCATTACCAATTTTAAAACTATGAGTGTGTTTCTCAGAACGGAGTGAAACATTGAATTAAAATATCAAATCGAAGGTCTCATTCTGTTAATATTGGGCAGTGTAGAGGAAGTAAAAGTACGAATATTTAGGGTAGTTGCTAACTACCAAAGGTGAAATTCATATGAGCAGTGCAGAAAAATGAATCATTTTATTTTTCTTGATATTTCATTACTTTATTATCACAAACTACTGACGACATCCGATTACTAATGTTGAAATTACTTTAAGGATTTTGTTTTAAGTTTCAAGTTGAAGTAAGAGTTTAATTAAGATTTCACACTAAATTGAAATTGATATAATCTATTCGAATTTAAGGTGAAATGAGCATTTTCCATAGTTTCATTTCACATTTATATACACTTTCAATGTGCATTAACTTAAACGTGGTGTATCAATTCACTTTGAACTCCTTATATAAATTTAGCTATTGATATCATTTTTACATCAATGTTGGATTAACAGGCATAAAAATATTTAATATATTTGGTGTTAATCACATTAAAAAATAAACAGAAGACGATAATGTAAAAGGATAAAGAACAAATAAACAGTTTCTATTAAATCATCAATGAACAGACGACAATTATAACAAAATGAAAACTCATGGAAATAGTATTTAACTATACTACATAAATTATTTGTTAATCGAAAATTCATTTTACAGTTCTTTATACAAACATTTTTGTATAGATTTTTAAGGTTAAATTTAATGAGAATAAAGAAGTTTGAAATAAATGTTATGTAAGAATGGCATACTTAAAGAAAATATTTCTTTTTAGGCTGCAATATTTCTTCAAACACCTGATGGACAATTTTTCTGTGGAGGATCACTTATTTCGCAGCGTTATATTCTAACTGCAGCTCATTGTGCTGATGAGTAAGTATAATTTTTATGTACTATAAATTTAATTAATTCCTAAAATTCCAATATTATACTTTTCTCAAAATTTTATTTATTTACACTATTTTGGATAGATTCAATTAAAATATTGAAATGCAGATGCTGCTTAATTGTGCGTAATATTTTCTCAGTCTTGTTGTGGAAGATTAACAGTGATCATGCAAATTTACAAGAAAAAAATATTAGTTATCATAGAAGTGTCAAAAGAGCATAATATTTTGTTTTGAGAGTTTCGTAACGGCAATACGTTTCAACTGCAGTGAAAAAAATTATGGGAAATTTATGGTTCGGATTATATTAGTCTTAGTCAAGGACAAAGATGGTTTCAACAATTTCGGACCGGGAACTATAGCCTTGAAGATAAGAAAAGATAGGACGTCCTCAAGAGTTTGATGATGAGATCCTGTGAAAACTAGTGGAACAAAATCCTAGTTCAACGGTAGAAGAATTACCCAAGAAGTTCAAATCAATACATTTAACTATTCATCGGAATTAGGAAATGATTGGTAAAGTTTCTACGCTGGGGCAGTGGATTCCGCAAGAGTTATCGGACGTCAATTTAAAACAACATGTGGGAATTTGCATTTTTTGTCTATGCCGATTACAAAATGATCCGTTTTTGAATAGAAGTGATACTGGTGATAAAAAATAGATTGTTTATAATAATATTAAAGGTCAAAGACAATGGATTAATTGTAACGAAACTCAATCTTCAACTGCAAAAGAAGGGCTTCATCCAAAAAGGTTATGCTGTCTGTTTAGTGGAATATGGAAGGAATTATCCATTACGACCTATTAACTGGAAGATCGAACCATCATAAAGGAGTGTGGTATAGTGAACAACTAGAACGGTTAAAACAATCCATTGATGAAAAACGACTAGTATTAGCCAAAAGAAAAGGCGTAATTTTTCTCCACGATAATGCCCGATCTCATACGACACGCGTACCCTTTCAAAAACTAAGGCAATTTGAAGGGGAAGTTATTCATTCATCATATTTTCCTAACCTAGCACTAACAGATTATCATCTGGACCGAAGACTCCAAAATTACAACAAAGGAAAACGGCTTAATACAGAGAGAGATGTTCGAAGGGAGCACTCGACTCTTTCTTTAATGAAAAGCTTAAAAAGTTTTATCGGAGTGACGAAAATTTAAGATTAAGATGGGAAGAAGTTGTGAATAATAACGGAAAGTATATTGTGGATCAAAATTAAAACGTCATTTTTTTTTGCTGTTTCAAAACTTATTTTAAGAAAAAAACTATATTTCTTATGGGATGCCCCAATATATACATATTATATATTTGTATATATATATATATATATATATATATATATATATATATTGAGAAATATTATGAACAGAGTATTCTGTAGTTAAAAATAATGAAAAATTGTACAAATATTTTCAAATTCAAAAGACTTGCGTCATCGAAGAATGACATTAAAATTTTAGTATTTACTTACACTTATTTTGACTGTCTTATAAAAAAGAACGAGAATGACAACAATACTCACTACATCAGTGGTGTCAAACTTATATATGAACGCGGGCCACCAAATTCAGTTTAAGAGGGTCTGCGCACCGCAGACAAAAAAAGTCACTCAAAGAAAAAAAAGGTCTTTTATTTATATTCAAAAATAACTCATTTCAATTTAACATTTATTTTTCTTTAATGAATTTATAAAAATTAAAAAAAGTAAATTAATTTTAGGTATTATAAACAAATTTTACAACAAAATTTTAAATTAGAGAAATTAAAAAAAATAATATTTTTTATTAGAAAATTAACATTTTTTTGCAGAAACAATTATATCAATATCGATATAATTATATTTTCTTTTGATAATGGTATTTTTATTATAGATGTTAAATGTTTATTTGTCAATCTTGACCCGTGTTGAAGTCTTACTAGTCTTTAATCCTTTGACGTCGAATGTCGCCATACAAGCGGCATCACACTTCTACTTACTAGGTCTAATGTCACCGCAGAAGCGACAAAAAATAAATTCGTTATTTGTACCATTCAAAAACTAAACCACATTTTTATTCTCAATTAATTATTATTATTCTCGAAAATTCCATTAAAAACAATATTTTTTAGTAAAAATCTTATATTTAACTCTTTAGCACTAATTTCACTTTATACAAAAAAGCATATTCGACCCAGAGAGCAATTCAGTTAAAAAAGTTCTCGTTCGCAAGGGTTAAAAGGGAAAATAATTGTTCACATGGGTATGTACGAGGTCAGACAATTAAGTAATGCGACAAAATTCAAAAATCGAGTATATTTAAAAATTAAGCTACATCGCTGCGATCCCCTTCAAAGTAGTCCCCTCCCGCATCTATACACTTATTCCAGCGAGTTTTTCAGTTTTCGTAACAATTCTGGAACACTTCTTGTGGGACCTCTCCGAGTACCCTCTACACAGATTCTTGGATATCTT
>CM068318.1:27589086-27604086 GCA_034766995.1 Acanthacorydalis orientalis | reverse complement strand
CTCAAATATTTTAAAGAATATTTGTCATTAAATAAATATTTAACCTCAATCTATGAGAATCTATGGTTAAATTAAAAAAAATTTGTTATAAGGTCGGTAGAAAAATAATTGCGGTTTATGACCTTCAAATTCATGTATATTACCGCAATTATTTTCCTACCGACTTAATAGAATATACTATAATTCCTCCATTTACACGAAATTGGTTGAACGAAAATAGGGCGTAAATAAAAACAGCGTAAATGGAGCCATAAAATAAGACTGTTTAAAATAGGGATCTGTTCTATATTCTCAAATATTTTATTTTTACTAGAGTAGAAAAGTTTTTACTGAATTTTTTTTAATATATACATCTGTATAAGAGGTTACTGATAACAAAAAAAAACACTTTTTGATGTTGTTATCATTTATTTTCATAAAGATGAAGTATCGTATTCTCCTCTTCATTTCGCTTTTCATCATTTTTTTAAACTGATTCAAAATTGGCTTATTTTGTAGAATGCGTGTATCCATACCAATGTGCTTTTTGTTATTGTCTTCTATCCACTGAATTAATATTTTTTCCATTTTCATCAAATAGTATTTCTTGCATATTGCACTATCTTGGAACTTGTTGGTATGGCTTCTTTCACTGCTATTTTAATAGCGTCAGCATTTTTTAATCATGCGAATTGTAGCCTCGTTAAGATTGTAACAACCGAAGAACATAATTAACTTTTTCACCTTTTCTTAACGTCTAGATAACTTTAATTTAAATTTTAAACTTATATGGGTTCTTGTCTTTTTCTTAATCATTTTATTTAATGTACCCTTTGATGATGCTATTATTTATTAATCTATCGCGTATCTACGATTGATAATGCACAACATGCACAATTATTTTATTATTTATTTTTAACACACCACATATGTTTACTACACAATTGTAAATAAGATTACTGAATAAATTAGATTGTAGAATTCCCGAATTTATATAATTACAATGTGTGTACAATATGTAATATAATATGATAAATGTATGTATTGTTGTAACATCTAGTGTCTAGTTGATTATTTAAAATTTAAAAATTTTTCAACGGCGTTAAAGTGAATTCGCGTAAATCGAGACCGCATAAATGAAAAGATTATAGTATATGTCTATACACTGGTATATTCATTTTTTGTACAAGAAATTAGTGTGCAAAAGAATATTATAAACGTACATATCAAAATGCTTTATAATCAAATTAAAATATTTTTTGATAATTCTATTCCGTCCATGCGTATGTATACATAGGTAGAATGTGAATGTAATTGACAAATTTAAATAAGAATAGAGTTCTAATGAATTCCAATAACATAATTCTGCTTGTTTTGTACAATGAAAGATTACAAACGTATTATTATATAAAAGCTAGATCTAGTTTCTTATTGTTCACACCGCAACATGGAGTTAAAAATATCGACAAGACGAAAAAGAAATTGGTTTGTTTTTCTTTACTGACTGCAAAATAGACGCAATGTTGTTTTCATAAGAATAGATAGATATAAGAAAAGATTTTTTCATAAAAAAAGATATATAAAATTATATGTAAAAAATGGTTGAATAATCTGTATGTTGAAGAACTATATTTGCAGCTGTACCTATAAATTAAAAACATTCATAATGCAATACATATATTTGAGATTGTTTACATTCAAAATTACAATTGTGCAATCTTTCACATTTCGATCGATTACTATCTTATATCATGTATTTGATTGAAATATATATCATTCATGTATTGATGGTTTTAGTTGAGTCTTTTTTGATATTTTAATTTTCATTAAATCACACTATACACAGAATCTTTTGTAAATTGTCATTTTCAGTTTTAGACTTCTACCATTGATCATTCATTTAAAATCACCCGGAAATATTTTTGATGTAATAAACTTTCTAAATTGCTTTATTATAAGCAAAAAATTGTTACGTTATGTGACCTCATTCTTCAGCTGTACTTATTCTAATTATAAATGTTTCATGGATATTTTATACTGTATACATTTGTACACATACACGCAATATTTCATGTTTTTAATTTTATTTTTAGAATCTAGAAGCACTAGTACTGTTTTAAGATTTGCAAAAAATCCTATCATTACTAATGAAGAATGCGAAAAAGGTATGCTGAATTTAGGATATGTTAAAGACACACACATTTGTCAATCTTCAGATGAAAACAGATCTTCTTGCAATGTAAGTAAAGAAAATAGAATTAAAAAAAACGTACTGAAAAAATATGCGTTGTTTGTGTCTTAATTTTAAAGTAAACCGAAAAATTCTTCTTAAATTAATTTTACATTTATAGATAAATTAAAATTTATTATGTTTGGTTTCTAGGGCGATAGTGGTGGACCGTTAGTTATTGATGAAGATGGTACTCCAATTGAAATTGGTATTGTTTCGTTTGGTTTAAGAATTGGATGCGAACAGAATATTCCTGTTGCATTCACACGTATTACTAAATATCTTGATTGGATTGAACAAAATAGTGACGTGGATATTCGTCCATAATTATATACACATATGTATATATATATATATATATATATATATATATATATGTATATGTATATGTATATGTATATGTATATATATATATACATATATACATATATATATATATATATATATATATATATATATAATATTAAAATAATAAAATATATTTGAATAAAATAAATGAACAAAATTGATAAAATTTTTGTTTTGTTTAATATAGTTTTTAAATTTGTTATATATATATATGTATATATATATATATATATATATATATATATGTATATATATATATATATATATATATATATATATATATATATACCCCGCTTTACGGTACAATATTATAAAATATATATATGGTAAATTTTATCTAATATTACCTGGTGATAATGAAACTCTGTAGACAATTTATTGAATGATTTTCATACAAAAATTTTGTGGTTTGTCGAATGAACAAGAATTAGTTTGTGAAAGTGAATTCATCCACAGTATCATAACTGTATTGTATTTAAATAAACTTTTAAAGAACAATAAATCAAAAATATGTATTTTTTACTTTTCTTTTCACAGAATATTTTATCAAGTAAAAATAGATTCATAATATAGGTTTTAATTTTTTCATGATCATTTTTTTGTTGTCACAGTTTATTAAATGTGTATCTAATGTTAAATATATATATATATATATATATATATATATATATATATATATATATATATATATGTATATATATACATATATTTATATATATATATATAAATATTATGTTATATCCGTCATGTATAGAGTAAAAAACAATACAAAGAAACTATTTAAATTGTAAAATATAAAACTAGAAATTAAGAAAATAAACATAAATACAGAAAGAAAAAAATAGGTAAAGATTGTCAGTTGTTAATGTTTAGAAACTTCAATCGAGTGTAAACGAGATTTTGTATTTTTAAGAAGTATAAAATTGAACCACATTTTTCTATTAATGTAATCTTTAATTTCTGATATTTTTTTCTTGGAAAATATAGAAAAAGTGTATCTACCTTTTTCTGACTTGTACATAAAAAAGATGAAGTGTTCATCATGTTCATTTAATATTTTTTGAATATCTTAATGTTTTTTTCTATTCTAACAAAAAAAAATTGGATTAAATTATGATTTAAACTTATAATAGTCAATATGGAGTCGGGTTGTATGATTGAGTTGAAATTATAATAAATCCTCAATGACCTGTCCAATAAAAATTTCGGTAGAAATATATTGTGATGATTTTATTACAACATTTATTATAAAAACTACTATAAACATAACCTATTTTTTCATTATTTTTCATCGATTTTACTCCAGAGCGATTATATCATCGATTTTACTCTCCTTTCTTTAGAATGGTATTGTGAAGTATTGTGTAATAAAAATGAAATAAAAGTAAACGCTTTACCGATTTCTGAATAAAAATTCGAAATAGCATTTGATTTTTCATTAGAAATATATATATATATATATATATATATATATATATGTATATATACATATATATATATATATAAATATATATATATATATATATATATATATATATATATGTGTATATGTGTGTGAGGGTGAACTCAAAAATTCACCGAATTGTTAAAAGGAGATTTTATTATAAACATTTTTTATTGCAACAATTTAGCCCCCTTTAAAATACACTTATCGAAATGTGATACACTAGTCTAAACTGATCCATACTTTATGGATAACTATGTCAATCAAGACAATGATTATTACTTTTCGACATTGATAGAGCTGTCTATAAAGAGTTTGTTTTCCATCAGTTCTTTATTAATTGTCGATTTTATCTTGAAGTGCATAAGCATCTTGAATCTCAAGAAGTTCAAAAACGAGTAGCACCAGCAAATAGAACATATTTCGCCCTTTTTTTTCATAATGAAATGAATGAAAAATGTATACAGGAAAATTAAAATCCGACTGTATAAAACCTTCATCCGTGCTGTTATCTAATGGAGATGAAGCGTAGATCATGTCAGCTATGGGCGCAGAAATGTTGGACACGTCGAAACAATAATGTTGAGAATGATATTTGGGCTAGTAAACAATGAAAGTATATGTAGAATACGCTACAACTTCGAATTATATAAAGTCTCTAAGAAACTAACACTATCGGTCTTTTATAAAAATGCTCCGCCTGCGATGGGCAGGTCACATTGAACGAATGTTGGACTCAAGAATACTAAAAAGGATTTTGGGTGGACAATTAGGCGGGAGACGACCTGTGGGTAAAACAAGGCTTAGATAGATGTAGAATGTAGAGAAGGATGGAGTGGAACTGTTGAGAGTAGGGAACTGGAGGACTGCCAGGCAGAGGAATGTCTGGAGGCAGAAAATTGAGGAGGTCAAGGTTCTATTTGGCCTGTAGCGCCATTGAAGAAAGAAAGAAAGCTTAAGCATCTACAGAAAAGTATCATGAAAAAACATTCGGAGAATTAGTGCACCCAAACCTGGATATTGTATCAAGATAATGCACCTGCACATAACGTGTTGGTAATTATGGAGTTTTTCATCAAAAAAAACATGGTTGTTGCTTTGCATCCACTGTATTCGCCAGATATTGCTTTCTGCGACTTTACTGTTATAGAAATTAAAACTAAAACTGAAAGGATGAAGAAACATCGATCGTGGAAGGAATCTAGAAAAAAATGTAGGAGGCTCTATTTAAAAACGATGATAAAAGTTGACTATTGGCCGATTCCAGAAATGGGAGAAGCATTGTGAGAAGTGAATTGCATTTCAATGAGATAAGTTTGAAAGAGACTTGTTTTAAGTTTCATAATAAAAGTTTTCTTAAGAATTCCGGGAATTTTAGATCTGTTCGTGTGTTCATATATATATATATATATATATATATATATATATATATATATATATATATATATATATATATATATAGTGTTTCTTCTCGAGAAAAAAGTATAATTTGTTTTTTCTTTTTTGAGAATTATAGTGTTTCGTCTCGAGAAAGAAGTAAAATTTGTTTTTCTCATTTATTTTTTTTTAATTTATCTATAACAGAAAGTACGACAGAATAAACCCTGGTGTTACTAACAAATATCAGACTATTAAACAAGAATTTCATATATTTCAAACAATGGGTACAAGAACAACAAATTTGGAAATACTTAGAGATGTTTCGCCTACAGTAAAGCCAACATCTACCCAAAATGAACGTAATTTTTTATTGGTAACGATTTTGTTACGAAGAAGAAAATCGATTGTCCAATACTACCTTAGAAGCGCTATGTTTTTTGAAAAATTATTTCAAAATTGAACAATAAACGCATTAAATTTCGTTTAGTAGTCATTTTTTATCTACATATTATATTTTGTGTAATAATAATATATAAAATATATGAATTCAGTATTAAAGAGTGATATTTTATTGTAATATATCCTTTTAAATTGAATTTAAACCGGTAAATGTTATTTATATAATATGACGCAGAAAAAATGATATTCTTAGAAAATGTATGCATCCTGTAAATTAAAAATATGCGTGAATATACAAAAATAATTATTAGATATTCTAATGAGGAAAATGTGTTTAGGATTTTGATACATTTAGGAAGTCAATTGAGTCGTTTTATAAACAGGCTTGTTTTTAGTTAGCATGTTAAAATATCATATAAATATATTTTTTTTAAAAATGTTCTAATTTGTTATTATTAATACAATGGTTTATATATTTCTTAAGAAAGTACTACTTGAGATAAAATTTTATAAAATGAATTTTTTTAAACAGACTGTCATATTTTTATATAATATTCTACTATATATATATATATATATATATATATATAATGATAAAATGCACAATAAACAATAATAAGTTTTGAGAGAAATAAACTATTAGTTCTAAAAGTAAATTCATGTTTTAAAAGTAAATAAATATAAAAAACAAAAACGAATATTAATGAGTGCAGTAAAATTTTGTGTAAATAATAAGAATAAAATTAATTCAAAATGTATTCCTGCCTGATATATTTGATTAAACTAATAAAGTATTGATTTTATTTACCAGTTTATTAATCATCAGGCGAAAATTAATATAAGATATTTTATATTTACTGTTAATAACTTAAAAATTTATTTCCCGATAAGTAACAATAAGTTGTCTTTTAAAAACCGATGTGTCTTAAGATATTTAAGTTAATTCGATTCGCTCAAACGGATATACCTTCTAAAAAAAGTTTATAAGTAAAAATGTTATGTGAGTAGATGCTTAATATATATATATATATATATATATATATATATATATATATACATGTATATATATATATATATATATATATATATTTATATGTATGTGTATATATATATATATATACATTTATATTTGTGATAATTGTAATAATACATCCATAATATAAAGTAATTACAATTCGAAAATATTGCAGAGAAATATAAATTAAATTATAATTCAATTAATGTTTTTATAGATGTTTTAAGAAAAACGAACAAAAAAGTGTATAAATAAGAGAGAAAGTTACATTTGTATTATAGTAGTTAGCAATCCGTATCTATACAAGAATGAAGTTAAATTATAGTGTTTTGTTCATCTGTGCCGTCGCACAGGTAAATTCTAACTTAATAACAACAAAAAAATATCAAAACTACTTGGATTGATCAAAAAAGTTATTGTATTAAAAAAATTAAATGCAACTTAATTGAGACTAATTTGATGTATAAATACAAATATATATATATATATATATATATATATATATATATATATTAATTTGAAATATATATTAATAGTTCTAATATATAATAACTTTACTATATAAGTATTTAAAAATGCGTGAAAATCTGTATTTGTGTGAAAAACAGTGTATTATAATTGTCAAGTATCTACATTATAATAAATACATAAACTAAAAAAAATAAGATTTATTAAAGTATAATTTCTTGTTCATAAAAAAATATAAGAAATCAATGCATATAAAAAATGAATAATTTTAAAATATTACAGACTATAATGAGTGAATTTTGCAAGTTGTCAAAAATAATTGCTTATATATATATATATATATATATATATATATATATATATATATATGGTTAAAATATTAACTATAGTGCATTTTCATTCATATTTTTCATATATATATATATATATATATATATATATATATATATATATATATATATACTTATAATTAACATCCGAATGTTATTATTAAAAATATAATTAATACCATGTTAATGGAAAATTTCATATTTATTTCATTTTTATATTATAGTTAAATGACAAAAAAATATAGTTTATTAAATGTATGTTCAGATTCGGAGTTGTAAAATTATCTCTATTACATTATATATGGTATTTAAAATAAAGAAAAATAGTTGAGCACTTATTGTCATTTCATTTTTACATTGTTTTAATTTCTATAATACAGCGTCATGTAATTTGCATCAAGTAACATAATCCACCGAATATAAAATGAAGTAAAAAATCCACTTTTATTATAAAAATAGTAAATATTCCGTAACTCCTGCATTCGGTATCGAATCTTAGAATCTGTTCTAGATGCAAAGCAAAACCCATAGTGCTTTGAGTACAAAAATTCTCTTATTTCCAACGCGTTGTGTACAAATGCGTTGATTGTAGATTCAGTTTCTTGATAGTAGATCCAGTTTTTGAGTCCGCCAATTCTCTGAACGTTCTTGCTGATGCTCCCCTGTAGACATCTAAGCACTTCAATGTATAGACATTTACAGAAAATATTTATATATAGTCTGTATATTTATGGACACACAACACACACACACACACACACACATACACGTACATTCATACACACACACACACACACATATATATATATATATATATATATATATATATGTATATATATATATATATATATATATATTCAATTTTTTTCCACGCATATTATGTGTATGTGAAATTTGTTAGTGTTGTGTGTTTCATGCTATAGAGGTAGCTGTTCCTGGGCATCAGGACACCGATACCGACTTTATCAAGAAATTGTATTTTGTCCTGTGTTTGTGTGCGGATTTGATTCGTGGAAATGTGAGAAAACTTTTAAAAAGCCTACATATCAATAGTTATATACTCGGAATAATTTTTTTTCACGACTTTGAGCGAATGTTGATCTTGGAATGCTCCTGTAACCATGAATAGCCATACTTATAGATGCAGAACGGCTAAAACAATCTTGATTTTTTATTGTCTTCTGTCTTTGTATGAATTTCTGATCCTCTTGAACCGTGAAATATCTGAGAAAAGTTTCAAAAAAACAGATAACAATGATTAAAAAATTGCTCAACCCCTAAATGTGTACCCTACCCCTTGACCCCTTCTTATAAAAATAGTGTTTTGTTGCTGGCGTGATATCATCGGCAGCGTTCGTCACGGTTGATGTGTGGTAGTTGGACTCTTTAGTCAATACCATCCTTAGGATATTGTTCCGAATCGTCTGCAGTTTGTTAATGTTGATCCTAAAGGTATTCTGTCAAATTGATGAAACGTACGTCTTTGTCGGTCTGATCGTCATCTTGTATAGTATTAGTTTGTTTTCAATACTCAGACTTCCATGCCTGGCCATGAAAGGATAGAGCTAAGTCAGAGCTACATACGTTTTCCTACGTGCACATGCTACGTGTTTGTTACAGGTTAGTTTCCTATCCATGTCCACGTCTAGGTATTTTGTGAAATCTCTTCAAAGGATTTTGGCTCCATCGATTTTTAAGCACTGTGGGCATATCTTTTTACCCCGTGAAAATAAAGTACCTTAAATTTTCACCGTGCTGAATTTGATTTTCCAAGTCTGAAAAAATGTGGTGATTTTATCTAAAGCGCCCCGACCGCTAAGATCTGAGACAGAATATCATCGAGGGTTCTTCTCGAAGTGTAGATGGCAGTGTCGTTAACATACAGCGTCAGATTAACATTTCTGCCAATCGGAATGTCATTAATAAATTAAAAGTCGGTGACTCTAAGATTGATCAGTGGAGTACCCCCGTGGCTATTCTTCTCGATGTTGAAAGGTGTCCATTTAGTTCAACGCGGAATAGCCTATGGCGTAAGCAGTTATCGGCGAGACGGACTAGTTACTTCAGGATTCAATAATGTAGAAGTTTGTATACTAATCCGTTATGCCAGACTGTAACGAACGCCTTATTTATATCCAGGGAGACCATACCTGTGCAGCGTTTGAAGCTTCCCTTTTCACTAAATTTGTAGACGATTGTAGCCAGCTGCAGGGTGGTGGAATAACCACGTCTAGAATTGAACTGTCGTGTTGTTTGATTCTGGTATATATGATCTTTTTGGGTGTTTTGCTAAGTGTCGGTTACAAGCTGATCGGCCGATAACTGGTGACTTCGTCACTCTTCTTAGCGACCTGATGACTACAATCTTTTTGTCACTTTTCACTGAGAAGAAAAATGGTTTAGGCGCATCGGCGCGCTGATGGTGTTGGTAAGCTCTATGACTGGATTGAGATGAAGGCCGAGCAAGACGGTTTTGGATGGTGTCGACGCCTGGTGCCTTATATATATATATATACATATACATATATATATATATATATATATATATATATATATATATATATATATATATATGTACTCGGCACTGACTATTTTTCTTTGTAATAACAATTACTTATTTATATGCGACAGATACATTTTACTTAGATATTATCTTTTTCTATTAATATTCGAGTAATACTATCGCAAATATAATTTCTTCTTTAATACACATATTAAACACCATATAAATGTAAAATTTAAACAATGTACCCGTATATAACTGGAAAATATATAAACATAGGAAATACTTTATTCAACATACAAACACATTTTACGTAGTCTCAATTAGAATAATAATAGTAAAGACAGACATATAGACATTTTTATATATATGCAAATTCTAGATAAAGGCAAGAAATTTATCATTTATTTCTTTTAAAAATCGGATTTTCTACCAAATACCAAAAAATATATTTTTTACTAAAAACTAAAATTATGGTATATCTAAAACACCAACTTGTTATAAATATGAATAGTTGTGTGAAGATATGTGAAATTAATATGTATTATATTAAATTAATATAATTAATATATATATATATATATATTATATATATATGGTGTCTCAATGTAAGCTTCCACATGAAAGTACTAAAAAAATCGCAAAAATTAAAAAGAAAATTATTTTTTTTTAATTTTTGTATTTTTTTAATACTTCATGTGGAAGCCTAAATTTAATCACCTGTATCTATATATATATATATATATACGAAACTTTTTCACTATAATTCTAAATTTGTTATATGCATTTTTGATATTATTAGTTCTATTGTATGAACACACACACATACATATTTGTGTGTATATATATATATATATATATATATATATACATATATTCTGTATTAGAAAAAAAATATCAAGATTATATTATGTACTTATTATTAATAGGCATTTGAAATTGATTGGGATAATATTCGACCTAAACCAGTCGATTTCGGTCTTAGAGATAACTTCGAACTTGAAGAAGCGAGAATTGTTGGAGGAAATGTAGCAGTCAAACGTCAATTTCCGTATCAAGTAAGATATATTTATTACGTGTAAAATGATTGACATTTATTATTATTATATAACTAAACAATTAAATTTAAATATCTCAATAAATACTTTAAATACTATACATATTTCTTTGTAAAATTAACAGTAATTGATAATTATTTATTTTGATATTATTATGTTCAACAAATAGCAATACTATAATGTACAGTACCAGTCAGCAAAAAATTAATTAAATTATGAAAGCGAATTAACCGCGTTGGAAAATAATTTTGTTTAAATGTTGCATTTAAAACAAGTTGAACTAGTTTACAACTTTTTCTTCATTAAGATTTACCATGAGAGTTGAAATATTGATTTCAATTTTGATGGTATCTAAATGTAAGTACTTCCAGTGAATCCAAGCGTGAAAAATATTACGACCTCATATTGATCCATCAGATATATATCTCGTAAAGATCAAGTTACTATAATTCTACTCTGTCAAAATATAATTTTCAATGTCCGTTATATTCCTTTCGTAAATTAAACTCCGAAAAAAGAGAAACATTATAATGTATAACAATTAATAGTTATTTAATTTCATAAATTTTAGGAAATGAAAATAAATAAAACTTTAATTCAAATGCTCATCATCTTTAGAAAAATAAATATTAATTACATTTTTAACGTTTGATGTCGTAAAACTTTTAACAGCGAATTAAAAACATTAAATATTAATAGTATAATATACACTAATATCCAGCAGTAAATATGTACAGAAAAATAATTATGCATATTATATAAATTATTATTTCGTTCCTCGTGATTTTAATAAAACGAACAATTTTGTTAGAAATTTTGAAGCGCGTCAACAGATCAATTCCCTTGAGCGTTTTTCCAAAACAAAGATACCCCTTAATGAATTGGGATTATGAGGTCAAATATTTTAAATAATATTTTTTAATACCCTTATATATATATATATATATATATATATATATACAATATTTAACATATATATGTTGTCGGCAAAGTCCGACGAACAAGCGAAGTCCGACTTTGCCCGGCCGCCGTCAGTCAAAGTCCGACATTGACTAGTCAATATATATCGTGATTTATAAATTTAATATTAGATCACTCTCACCCTAATACTCACCTCCACCCACACCTTTTGTTGACCCGGTCAAGCGCTGGTATACAGCCCTGAGTAGAGGTTCTCATTGAACTTTGACTGACGGCGGTCAGGCAGAGTCGGACTTTGGTCGTCGGAATTTGCTTACGACATATATATATATATATATATATATATATATATATATATATATATATATATATATATTTATTTAACAAAACTTCGAGACTATCAAGAATATTGAAGATTTCTACACTAAGTTATACAAAAGTGTATCTATTGAAAAAAACAAGGATAGAAAACTTACAAACCAATATGTCCCATCAGTACTGCTGGACGAGGTCTCATATGCAGTAAAAATTATGTAAAATGGAACAATAGCAGGGAATGATCGATTAATAGTAGAAATATTCAATCTAGTAGGAGAAAAAATTGAACAAGTTCTTGCCGACATATTCACATCGTGTATAGAAAAAAAAACTATCCCAGATAGATGGAACGAAGCAACTATAATTCTTCTACACAAGAAAGGAGATAAAGAGTATTTGAAAAACTACCGACCAATTAATCTACTACCTACAATATATAAGATATTTACAAATAAAATTTTAAAACGTCTATAAGCGCAGCTTGATTTCGCTCAACTACGGGAACAAGCAAGATTTCGATATGGATTTTATATAATGGATCAGGTAGCATTTAGATATTGTAACCTTAACGGTGAAGCTGCAGGAAGAAACAAAAAAGATAAAAATCAAGAAAATACCAGACAGGGAAATGTAATTTCGCTGAAATTATTTACTGCAGCCTAAGAAGAAGCGTTTAAATCGCTCGACTGGAAGGTCAAAAGAATCGAAATAAAAGGCAAAAAACTAAATCACCTCTGGTTTTCTGATGATATCGTTAACTTCGTAAATATTC
Source organism: Acanthacorydalis orientalis (assembly GCA_034766995.1). Classification (NCBI taxonomy): domain Eukaryota; kingdom Metazoa; phylum Arthropoda; class Insecta; order Megaloptera; family Corydalidae; genus Acanthacorydalis; species Acanthacorydalis orientalis. The sequence continues at coordinate 27,590,922 of CM068318.1, read as the reverse complement.
CTGAAGAGCTACATAATAGAATAAAAGAATTAGATGATGCCAGTCAAAAAAATGTTCTAAACGTGAATCATGCAAAAACAAAAGTGTTGTTCAATGCGTTTGTCTGCTCGAAGAAAATTAAAATAAAAGGAACAGAAGTAGACGAAGTTACAAAGTATGTCTATCTGAACCAGTTTATCAACAAAGGTGGATCATTTATCGAAGAAGTAAACAGTAGAATAAAATGGGATGGAGGTCATTTGGATGAAACGCCTCGATATTTAAATCAACAAATCCACTCTGTTTGAAGAAAAAAGTATTTGATATTTTACACTTATCTATTACAGTGAAACATGGATGCTTAACGCCAAAATCATTCTGACTCTAAATAACGCACAGAATTATGGAAAAATGCTTGCTAGGAATTACAAAAAGAGATAAGAAAAGAATAGAATGGATACGAAAACAGACAGGAGTCACGGATGTATTAAGAAGAGTAAAGAGTCTGAAACAAAAATGGGCGGGGCATGTTGATAATTGATGCAAAGAAGATAATTGATGGACAACAAAAATTATATTATTAACTGGGAACCAAGGAATATAAAAACACCAAAAAGGAGACCAATTATCAGGTGGAATGAGGAAATTACAAATTTTATTAGAAATCAGTGGAAAAGAGAGGCATTTAATCGTTCAAAATAAAAAATCATGAAAGTGGCCTTTATCCAGCAGTGGATTGACAAATGTTGCTGATGCTGAGATATATATATATATATATATATATATATATATATATATATTATATATATATATATATGTATATATATAAAGATATAATATATATATATATATATTATATATATATATATATATATATATATATATATATATATATATATATATATATATATATATATATATATATATATAAATAATGTGTGTGTATGGGAATGTATGTGTACATCGGAAGAACCGAGCAGTACTACTTTATTAAAAAAATTAATTAGATCATGAGCATTCAATGAAAAAAATTATTTTTTTTTAAATTGAAATGTTTTTGAAATGAACTTTTTAAGCGGAACACATTCAATTGTACCATATAACACTACAAAAAGAAAAAGAAAGTAGGTAAACACAATATAAAATATCATTTTTTATAAAAAATGGATAGCGTATTCTATATTTATGAGAAACAGATGTGTACAAAATAAGTGCAAATGGATGAGGAAAAAATATTAAAATTATAATATACCAATGGGATACTCAATTTCTTCAATTCAAATAAATAAAAAGAAACTTATAAACTTATTTTGTAATATATGAATGCAATACAACTAATTTTACAATCAAGTACCTTATTTACATACAAAGAATTCAAGTTTCATAAATAAAGAAATAAAGAATAAAAAAACATATTCATCATAATATAATATGTTAGCTAATAAAAGATGATGTGGTATATAAAATGAGATAAAACGTATTTTTTTAGATTGTGAATACTCAGTCGTTAATTAGAATATATGTGAGATACGAGGGAATAAGTTAGATTATACTATAAAAAATGTGAAGATATCATTAATAATTTAGTTTTTTTCTCTCTTTCTCTATACATATATCGATATATATATATATATATATATATATATATATATATATATATATAAATATATATAATGTTAAATCATTTCAGGTTGCAGTGGTGTCTCTAACTCTTTTGGAGCAATTTTTCTGCGGTGGATCATTAATTTCTCCTCAATATGTTTTGACTGCAGCACATTGTACTGATAAGTATGTATAAAATAATTTAAAAAATATAAGTAATCATAGACTATTGACTAGAAATTTAGTTTAACTTAC
>CM068318.1:27489086-27584086 GCA_034766995.1 Acanthacorydalis orientalis | reverse complement strand
TTTTCGCAATGTTATTTCACTCGCAATACTCTACCTTTCGTTCAATTGGATAATATTGCGTCACATATCATTAATTGCGAATAGCATATAATTTTAAGTTTGCTTTTATAATGACTGGCAGAATGATGTAAAATTAAACACAAAACAAATATTAATTTAGTAAAATAGAGAAAATTAGAACCATATTAATGAAACCGTAAAGTTGAAAAGAAATTGTTCGTTGAAAAGGTTTTTATCGAGACAAAAAATCACATAAACACAATTTACACAGTGACTCCCCTCCCATACACGTTATATATATATATATATATATATATATATATTATAATAATTATATAATCATTTTCATCATCTATAGATTGTCACAGAAATTCTCAAGTAACATCAATTATCCATACATACAATAAAAAAATTAATTTATATTTTAAAAACATACCGTCTGTAAAAATTTTTTTTAAAAATCCCGAGTAATAAATGTTTTTTTATTACCGTTATTCATCGTCCATCCAGATTTGTTCACAGATATTACTGAAATTATAAGTGGTTCAAAAAGAATGAAGGGGTTTAAAACATTAATATTTTTTTTGTTTTGTAATATTTTCATCTTTATTTATTTCCTAAAATATAGTATAAGGATAGGGATTTTTTTCCTGATTACACATGAAAAATGACATTACGAAACGATGCCCATTTTCGGCTTCACAATGTTGAGCTCTTTCCAAGGCATTTTCCATCATTCTTCTCAGGATTTCTGGACATAACGCAAGAATTTCTTCTCGTATGTTGTTCTTTAGCTACAGAATGGTTTTTGGCTTATTGACGTAAACATTTTTTTAAGTAGCCCCAAAGAAAACAATCAAGGGGACTCAAATCATTCGAACGCGCAGGCCAGTTAAAATCGCTGTTTCTTGAAATTATGCGTTTGCTGAAAATGATCCGTAAAAGTTCCATAATGGGTCTTGTTATATGCGGTGTGGATCCATCTTGCTGGAACCACCTCTATGGACGATAATTAACAACCAGTTTCAGGCCTATAATATTCGCCTCGTGGTTATGGCAACACTAGTAGTAGGTCGGTACTTCTGGGCAATATTTTTAAGTTTTTTGTACTTATATACTTGTACATATTAAATATTTGCGAATTATATTATACATAATGTTTTGATGAAAAACTGTTTCCTTTAATGTTTTTTTGGTTTGACTGTTTTTTCGTCCAATTTTACTTGGTAATATAGATGGTTATAAATGAACGAACCGAATGCGTTATTGAGTTGAATTAATAATAGATTGTATTCATATATAAAATAGAAACAGTATAAAAATTTGAATTGTTATTAATGTACAGAACGGGAAATCAACAAACATTTCTCGCACGATTACAGATTTAGGAAAGTTGTTTACATTTTCAATGCACACGTAAATAATAAGTGGGACAAGAGCGAACAGAGGAGTGAGAGAGAGGTCCGAGGTCCGACCTACTAGTAGAGTCACCTGGTGGCATTTACATTCTTTAGCCAAAGAAATATATTGGCAATATAAGCGAGTGTCATAGGGCTGGATGTCTTCAAAAAAAATTCTATGATCAAAGGGTACTGAGCGCCATTTATTGCTACAGCAGTACTGTCTTCATTTTAGAATAAATAAGGGTCTATAATCTTTCGAACGATATTGCGCAACAAACAATACATTAAAGTGGGTGTAATTGTCGTTAATAAAGTGCTTTTGGATTTTCTGTAGCCCATATTCTACAGTTTTGTCTATTCAAGAAGTTATTTAAGTAGGAATGAGTTTTATCATACATAATCATGTGTATAAATTTATTATTTACTTCTGTTTGTTGGTGAAAACTGATTACGTATATTTTTAATGCTGCCAAAATCCTTTATAGTGACCTCTGAGATATTCGTCTGACGTCTTCTGGTTGGCGTTTCAGGACTTTGCTCAATACTCTCCTGTACACGTTGAATATTTTCCTTAGTTAGAATCGAAAGATGTCTGTCAGATCCGGGACGGTTACTAACTGCACCTTGTTGTTAAAAACGTGGAATCAAATGATTAATCATTGACTCCGATGGTCCTGTTCGAACATTAAAATAACGACAATATGCTCACTGCGTCAAAATAATTGAACGCTGATTTTAAAAATGAAATTCAAAAGTTTTGGTATGTTATTCTGTCAAGTACTTTGCCATGATAAATTCCACAAGTTTTATTTATAAAATTCTGAAAAGAAGAGAAAAAAGTATTTACACAAAAAAATATTGATTATTCAATCCCGTTCGTTTTTTACAACAGCCTGTATATATATATATATATATATATATATATATATATATATATATATATATATGTATATGTATATGTATACATATATACATATATACATATATGTATATATATGTATATATGTATACATATATATATATATATATATATATATATATATATATATATATATTAATAATATATATGTTTACGAAGAGAGAAAGCGGTAAAATAGATAATTAATCATATTTTTTCATATAGTTTTTATAACTTTCAGATCCTTCAAGTGGAAGTCATGTTTTAAAATTTGAAACCAATCCAATCCTTACTAATGAGGAATGTGAAGATGGTATGTTTAATTTAGGATTAATTAAAGATACGCACATATGTCAATCTTCAGAAGACAATAAATCGTCGTGTAATGTAAGTCGAGTTTTTATTTCATTTATATTGTAGCAACCTTGCTTATATATCGAACATGTTCATGTTATAAGAAAAATGATTATGTTATTGCATTTGTATATTTTTCATATTAGAAAAAGGATAATTTTAATATTTAATTTATATATATATACACGAAAATTGAAAGAAAATATATTTAGATGTACTTTTTAAATTGAAGAATAAAGGGAATGCTATAAATTATATTATTTTTTATGATAGTTTTTAATGTATTCTATAATTGTTTAGTCCTACATATAGACAAAGTAGATAATGAAAATGTTGTGTAAAAAATGTTGTATACATAAAAAAATATAGATAACTAGTTTTTTCCATTTACCTCATTTGAAGACAGTTTAATTTATTTAAATGATTCATTTCATGAGTATATTTGTTATAAATCACTGTAAAGAGAAGAAAATTTTATAAAATTTATTTGAAAATTCGAAAATATATTATATGGTGTTATAAAATATATTCTAATAATGAATATGAAGTAAATCCGACTACACACGTTATGGTAAACCTGACAGATTTGCCTGAACTAGCAGACTTACACAGGCAACCCGGAATGTGTGTGTTACAAACTGCCTGTTCAGGTAAACCTATCAGGTTTACCGCAACGTGTGTGCCCGACTTTAAGATAGAATGTGATAGAAAAGTATATTTGAAATAAGAGTTTGTATGTGTATTAATTGTTATATTTTTTGATTCAAATAATTTAAAATGGTGTTGATAATAACTAAATACAAAATTGTAAAGTAATTTCTTAGATTTAGTTTATTCCAATTTTACAAAAAAATTAAAAAATATAAACAAACTCAAATAATTTCAGAATTGTCAATATTTTAGTGTAAACTAATAACCTATACAGAGGTGTAGACAATCACAAAGTGTTTATATGTAGACAATCATTGTTTAACTCATAATTGCATCAAACTAAAGTACACCTCACCCACACTAATATACATCCGATCACTGATATTTTTTTGAAGTGTAAATTAAATATATCACATCTTGTAATAAGAAATTCTTATTTACCATTCGATAAAGTTGTTCATTTATGTATTATAATAAATTTGACATTTTACTTTAATTAATAAATGAACTAGTCGTAGCATTCTGTAAACAATAGTGTTTATTTCAATTAGAAAAGAATTACTTTCATTATATGCGTTGAAAATAACTATATTTTGCTCTTGTGTCTATTAATAATAAATAGATGTTTTTAAATATTTTTGATTTTAGGGAGATAGTGGTGGACCATTAGTTATCGATGAAGATGGCAGTCCAATTGAAATTGGCATTGTATCATTTGGATTAAAGTTTGGATGCGAAAAGGGAATTCCAAGTGCCTATACACGTATTACAAAATATCTTGATTGGATTGAGCAAAACAGTGATGTACTTATTCATCTATAAATTATAGTTATACTCACACACTCACACACTCTCTCACACACACACACATACACACACACACACACACATATATATATATATATATATATATATATATATATATATATATATATATATATATATATATATATTTAAAATTGTATGTATGTACTCATGAAGAACTGTTTGGAAAGTTTAAAACATTAATATCTCCTGCTCTGCAGATAACAGAAATATCAAGTATATGTAAAAGATTTAGTATTTCTTTGATAAGTTTTCAGATTATTTTTGTGAAATAAATCTTTTCTCTAAAATTAAAACACAATCATGTTGTTATCGTCGTCATCGTCATAAAATGCTTTTTGTTCATGTTCTGATTGGTTGATGGAGATCGCCTGGTCTGTGTTTAGATTGGTTAACATAAGTCATATGAATATATCTCTCTCACAGTATACAACGAAAAATGGGATACGATTTCAGTGTAAAATTGGTAAGAAATCTATTCATAATATTGTGTTCACTGAAACTGTAGAGTAAAAAAAAGGTTACACATTCTAACATTGTATTTTGTTGTTAACTTTTATAAACTTTTCTAAACTTTTTATAATTTGTTAATTTCTGTTATTTGTTAAGGGAGAGCGAACAGGGAGCGGAGCCCCTTGGTAATATATAATTAAATCATTAAAATAGTACATTCGGTTCCTATAACATTCTATCTCTCGTGTAAGTTTCGAATTCCTTAGCGAAAAAAGTCATCAGCTTGGAGGAAATGAAATAGTTGATACTTTGCATATCTCAGTCACATCTCAGTCAAACTAAAAGAATTTACATCGACCCGAATAAAAGATAATCCGAAGGGGCCAAGTCGGGTGAATACGTTGGCATACGGGAGAACTTTTCAGCTGAAGTTAAAGATGATTCATTGAATAATAACGTTACATACATATGTATATATATACATATATATATATATATATATATATATATATATATATATATATAATTATATATATAATTTTTAACCTGTAATGAAGTTATTTTGACTAGAATTATAATTATAATAATATTTATTATTGAATTATATATCTGAAACTAAATATAAAAAGTTAAAATATTGTAAATACATGTACAAATAAATATTGTTGAATTTATTATATTAAATATGTAATAATATATATCTGTTAATATATAATTTTCCATAGTTTAGTTCAACTAGCTTTTTTTATATAATGTTACTTTTATTAGTTACAATTAAGAGATTTCAGTATATTTTGAAAACGTATGCAGTTCTTTGTATATATTGCAAATATATATATATATATATATATATATATATATATATATATATAAAATATATGCAGTTATGTAAGCAGATACAAAATGCACCATGCTCTTTATCATAGGTTTGCTACAGAGTCATTTAGAAGAGTTCAAAATCAGGATTTCTTTGGCAATACGCAATTCATTGATAGATTTATGTTCTTCGTATAAAAAAGTCGAATCGATTTGAAAATTGAGACGAGATTTAAAAATTGCAGAAGACAATAAAACAAAGTAGAGGGCAGAATAGAGTCATTTTTATGGATGTATGTAATTGATAACGGGTTAATTAATATTGTATTCATACTCGTAGATGAAATAGTGTATAAAGTAAACTTGCTTAAAGTATTTTAAAACAAAAATTAAGGCAAACTTAACTTTTAATTGGTGCTTCATGTTTCGTATTCTCTGGATTTAGCTCTGTCCGACTTTTTTGTTTTCTTAAATTTTAAAAAATTCCTAGTAGGAGAGGCATTTTGGTTGAAGAAGGTAATAGCTGCAATATATGCATAATTTAAAGGCCTTGACATATCGAATAATTTTAATGATGTAAGGGCATTGGAATAAATGATTAAGCTTAAAGAAGATTATATTGGATAATAAAAAAAATCATCAAGTTTTTTGATTTATTATATCCAATTCTGAGATTTTTCTAAACATCCTTGTACATTAAAAAAATGTATCATATAATTAAAAAATTATAGATAAATTGAACAAAGATTATTCCAAAACACACACACACACACACATATATATATATATATATATATATATATATATAGATAAATTCGGAAATTTTGAAATTACTGTAAAATAAATGGAAAAAATTAAAGAGTGAGTATATATATATATGTATATACAATACGAGCTTGGATTGAAAGCCGCTGTTCACATGTAGATGGTTCTAGATGGGTATGCTATAGGTGGTGACAGATGTCTCTTATGACATTTTCAACTGTAAACATTTCCCATTAAAATTCAATAAAATTCAACTGATTTTACTGCACTTTGATTTTTTGAAAAATTGTGTAATTGAAAAGGTATTGATCGACATGATCTACACCTTTCATGTATTTATTATATTCTATATTTATTATATTCAACATGTGTAGACATGTTGGATTGTTTTGTTCTTTTTGGAATTTGTTACATCAATTGTGTTTAATTTTATCATATTGTATTGTTAATATCATATAATAGAAAGTTGCATTGAAAACTGCTGTTGAAGTGTAGATGGCTCTGGGTGAATATGCTGTGGGCAGTGACAGATGTCTCTTATGTCATTTTGAAGTGTGAACATTTCCCACTAAGATTCAGTCCTCAGACGCCATCCTTTGTTTGTACAAGTGCATTTCTATAACTGAATTAAAATTGAACGCAATTAGTTATTTTTCCGATGTGTACTTCTTCTACACTACTTTGATTTGAAAAAAAGTGCAGCTGAAGCTCATCGATTGCTTTCGAAAACTTATGGTGAATATGCTCTATTGGAAACAGTATGTAGAGATTGATTTCGACGATTAAAAAGTGGCGATTGTGACGTTCACAACAAACGGTGGTTATGCCAATCGAAAAAGTTCGGAAATGCACAAGTACAAGCTCTATTTGAAGAAAACCCTGCTCAAACACTCAAAGAATTGGCTAAGAACTGGATAAGCTAAATAGTTTGCAAAGCGAAACTTTTACGGTCACAAAGCAATGCTATCTATTTGGTAGGATATGGAGAGTTTTTATAGCCGTGAAACAAACACTGATGAAGCTTGAATGGGAGGTTTTTCCGTACCCAGGATATTCTGCGGACCTGATCCCAAGCGATTACGATCTGTTCCAATCGATGCAACATGCTTTGGTAGATACACATTTCTATAACTACGGAGAAGTCGAAAATTGACATATTATTCTTTCGCGGAATTCAACTTCTTGTAGAAAAGTGAGAAAAGGTCATAGCTTCCGAGGGAAAATAGTTTGATTAATATATTTACACATTTTGTTATTGAAATAAATGCGCAAAAAATACAAAAAACAGCGACTTTTAATGCAAGTACCTAATATATATATATATATATATATATATATATATATATATATATACGTAGGTCGTTCGATAAGTTTGGTAAATTGCTGTGATATGGCTCCATCATTCATTTGGTAACATCATGACTATCAAGTGTCACTTTTCAAATTAGCATAGGCGAAATTTCATCCAGAAGCGACGCGTTGTTCACGTTTTATAGATGTTTAAAGTGAGCATTGTAGTAGTTGCCGCAAAAATGACCAAAAAGAACTGGCCTTTTTCGTCGACTCGTCATATTGGATGAAACACGAATCCATCACTACACACCTGAGTTGAAGCAGTAGTCAAAGCAGTGGACAACGCCTGATGAAAGTACACCTAAGAAGGCGCAGACCGTTTTGTCACCTACGAAGGTGATGGCCACTGTGTTTTGGGATTTCTAAGGAATCATCCTGATTGACTACTTATGATTGAAAGAAGTTCTGAAACAAAAACTGTCAAGATTGCGCACAAAAAAGTGCTCTTTTACTAGGATAACGCTCTATCCCACAAATCGACCGTTGTAATGGCAAAATTGCACGTATCAGGCTTCGAATTGATTTCTCATCCACTTTTATCCGTGCTTGGCCCCGTGCGACTTCTTCCTCTTCCCAAACTTGAAAATTTGGCTTGATGGGAAGAATTTCTCGTCGAATGAGGATGTCATCGACGCCGTCAATTCGACTGGACCAAGTGTGTAGCCCATCAATGGAGACTATGTTGAGAAATAATAATTTTGAGAAATAATAATTTAAAAGGCGTTCCTACTACTTAAAAATAATCTTAATTTTTGTCTATGTACAAAATTTCATTTTATAAAAATTAACAAAATCTGGAACCCTTCCAATTTACATCCATATACGAGTATAGTTATATGACACTATCATTTAAATTAAAAATCGTTATCTTAAGTTTTTAATAGTGGAATTAAATGATAAATTCATACTAATATACAACTAATTATGCAAAATTAAATATTCACTTAAACAATTATTTTCAATAAAAAATAAGACTATATTTTTTAAATAGTGTAAATATGATCATATAGAATTTAAATTGGTTCCATAAATAATGTAATATATATATATATATATATATATATATATATATATATATATATATATATATATATATATATATATATATATATGTTGACTTTCGATTGGAAATTTTATATTATTAAAAATTAATGTACAAAAGGTGAATTGTATTCAAAATTAAAAACGTTTTATATGTTACATCAAATATCAATTTTGATATAATTTGATGTTATTTATTTCTTTAAAATTAAATTCAGATACAATGATAAACTATCATTAATTATATAAATAAAATGTATCTCTTACTTGGTAAAGAAACTGATGTGAAGCTGCTTCATTTCCTCCAAAAATTCTACCTTCTTGAAGACCAAAATACTTTATAACACCAGGAATATTGATGTTCGGGACGCATATTCTCCAAATTATTTTCAAATGCCTATTTATAAAAAATATACAATTTATATCTTCAAATTAGTTGTTTAAAATTTGAGTAAAAACTTTTCGAATATATATATATATATATATATATATATCGGCGACCCTTAAAACCCAAAAATTTCTTTAAAAAAAGGGGGTCGTCTTATACACTATGGAAAAAAACAAAAACTTTAAAATAACATGAAGAATTAGTTATTCTTATATAGAAATTCAATTCCTTATTTTAAAAAAAGTAACTTAATCGTTGGTTTAATTAACTAATTTAGATTTTTAACACAAAATTGTATTATAACATGTTAAAGAGGTGTTCAATTTAGGATCGTTTTATACGACCGATATATGAAAAATGTATAAATTTTATCTTAAAATTTCAATCTCGCCTCATACGTTGATCACCTTATACGTCGTGATATATTGTATATATATATATATATATATATTCGTTAAGAGATGAGATTTTTCTCGACCTCAATTCATAAATATTTCGATGTCATTTGTATACAACTATATTTTATAATATATGCACTTATGAATATATTATAACTGACATTTTTGTGATCCTTTCATAATTAGTAGTTACTGATATCCTTAGTATCTACATATTAAAATGACTATTATTTATGAAATTTATAAATAAAAAAAATATAAATAATTGTAAAACTAATTTCTATATTTTTTTCTGTAGCTTAATTTTAAGAAATTAAATTAAATTTTAAATTGGTACATTATCAAATGAGCTACATCTATTTTTTTTTTAAAAAAAAACAAAATCTATTAGTTATTGGTAAAAAATATATAATTATATATGTGTTCGTAATCTTTCTTTGAATTACAAAAATAACTAAATGACATAAAATGCAATAAAATGTATAAATAAACACAAATGAATATGAAAAAAAAAATAATTAACTTTTCTTCCTGAATCTGGATTCAAATGTATGCAATGCTTTCTTTAAGCCATCTGTATATATATATATATATATATATATATATATATATATATATATATCTATTATTAAAAATAATTGAATATAATCTATAATTAAGAAATTTTAATGTAAATCACTTAATAGGAAACATTTACATACATATATATATATATATATATATATACATCTATTATTAAAAATAATTGAATATAATCTATAATTAGTAAATTTTAATGTAAATAACTTAATAGGAAACATTTACATCTCTAAAAAATTTGTAAAATTTAAATAATTGGGATTCTATTTACATTTTTAACATGACAAAAAGTTGTTTTTCTTTTGCATTCTTTCACGAAAAAAATCCTAAAATGTTTATATACACAGATTATAAACGGATTATAACAGATATATACTTATATACATATATACATATATATATATATATATATATATATATATATATATATACATATATATATAGAGAGAGAGAGAGAGATTAGGGTTATCAGATTTTGAAAAATAGAATATGGGACATGGATGTTAAAAAAAGCCAACTCTGAACCTTAATTATATATTAAATTATATAATGTAGAAACATTATAATAATTATTTAGCAATACTTTTAAGATTCTATAACAAACTGGATTGTCTATTACTAGTTTATAGAAATTTTCACAAGCGATATTGATGTTAACTAAACACTGTAAAATTGCTTTAAGTCCTTCCACTGTTGTCACGTTTATCTTACTCCATTCATCTGTCCATTGAATTGACATTAGTGAAAAAATTCTTTCAACGCGAGCATTGCGAGCAGGAACACTGAACAAGTATTCACAAAATTTGAGCAACTCATAATATTGTTCTATAAATTTAATTTATTTTACACATAGTCGTCCATTTTTCATAACAAGATTTCTTGTACCACTCTTTATTCTTGTTTTCTTCATCAAAAAAATTTTTGAGAAGTATTACCTGATAAAATAATTCATTGTCATTGATATCGTTGTTTTTCGTTTTTAAATATGTACAGTTACTCTCAATTTGTTCCTAATATAGAATTTCTTTTAAAGCCATCCATATAAAAATATTCAAGTGCTCAAGCGGAATTATCCATTTTTACAAATAATTGTAACATATGCCATAACATTTTTTTACTTCATTTAAAAAAATATTTTTCATTGTTTTTGAAATTTCAATTTCATTAACAGTCTTCAAATTTGTTGGAATAAATTTTTCAACAGCTCTTACTTTCGTTAATTCTAAAATTTATCATTGAGTACTTCTATAACACTTATGTTTCTTCCTTCAATTTTACCAAAAAAAATTATTAAACTTTTTTATTATTTTTTTTTTATTTAAATCGAGTTAAGTTAGATTATTTGAAAAGAATATTGAAAATTATAATTGCTTAACATAATATTTATAATTTCATCTATTCATTAAAATACGGGACATTAGGTTGTCTTTATAAGTACAATACGGGACATCAAAATTCGGCGTAAAATACGGGACAGGCCCATATATACAGGCCGTCTGGCAAGCCTAATATAGGTGGATTCAATTTAGGCTTCCACATAAAAATATTCAAAAAAATTGGATAAATTAAAAAAATCATGTTATTTTTTATTAGAATATGAGTTCATTTCAATACTAAAATACAACTGAACTAAAATACTAAATAAAAGATAAAATGATTTTTTTTACTTCTTGAGATTTTTTCAATACTTTCATGCGGAAGCTTAAATTGAATTATTATATAAATATATATATATATATATATATATATATATATATATATATGTATGTATGTACATATATATACATATATATATATATACATATATATATACATATACATATATATATATATATATATATATATATATATATATATATATATATATACAAAAACATAGACTGATTAAAAATTATTGAAAATATTGTATTGAGTTCCAACTGATTTTCCTGTTGAAATTTAAAAACATGTTCATACTGTAAAATGATGTTTTTTTTTTATAATCAAGTCAGGTTTAATTTCTATTCGGTTTAATGTTTAAAATAAAAAAAAATACTAAAGCAAAAATAGTTTAATAGAATTTTCAAATCATTAAATTAGCTTTATTTTATCAAAGTTAACTTTATAATTTATTTCAATTTTATAAATCCACTAAGCATAAATTCAAATTTGACTCATTTTTTTTAAAAAAACTAATATAATTTTACAGTGTATTATAAACACATACGCATACATACATACATATATATATATATATATATATATATATATATATATATATATATGTATATATATTAGGTTGTAACCTATCAAGTTGACGAATTTCAGTCAGTCGGAAGTCGACCGCAATTGAGAAAGGTTCTGTGCAATATTTTACAAGTTCAGCTATTTGGAATTGATTAATGTACTGTACACTTCAATTGATTTTAAATACGGAGTTATTGTTGTTATTTTTATTTTTTTATAACTTTTAACATAATGGTGTTCACAAAAGATTTGCATCTCCTTTTTTTATATGAGTTCAAGCTGGGACACAATGCAACAGTAGCAGGTAGAAATATCAATGGAGCTTTAGAAGAAGGGTCAGTTAGTCAGAAAACAATTCAATTATGGTATAAAAAATTTCATTGCGGTAATATGAATCTCGACAATGAATCTCGAGGAAGGCCGAAAACCATTGTGTACGAAGAACATTTGAGAGCCATGGTGGAATCTAATCCACGTAGAACAGTTCGAGCTCTCGCATGTGATTTAAGTGTTAGTGTTACGACTGTTTCTCGTCACTTCGCTGCAACAGGAAAGGTGGAATAGCTGGATAAATGGGTCCTGCATAAATTGACAGATGGTAAGAAAGTGAGACGTTGATTCATTGATGATTTGAAATTATAAAAAGCCATTTTTAAAACGAATCATTATTTGTGATGAAAAGTGGATTCTGTATGATAACAGAAAAAGATCTGGACAATGGTTAAATGCAAATAACTCTGCAGGACACGCACCCATTATTACACAAACAAAACTTATGGTTACTGTATGGTGGACAAATAAAGGAATAATCCATTATTATTTTTTAAAACCAGGTGAAGCAATTACTGCTGATTCGTATTGTCGCGAAATTGACAATATGAATGAAAAATTAAAACCAAAACAGCCAATGCTAATCAATAGGCATGGGCCAATACTATTGTAAGACAATGCTCGACAACACACATGTCGAATCAAAATGGGATAAACAATCTAATTTCTCGTTGGCAAAAGACTATTGAAGCTGATGTAGCTTATTTTGATTAAATATGTTTTGTTAAAAATATTGCGTTTTAATTCTCACCTACAAATGCCGCAATTTCATATATTACACCATTATATATATATATATATATATATACATATATATACATATATATATATACATATATATATATATACATATATATATATATATATATGTATATATATATATATATATATATATATATATATATATATATATATATACGAGTATATACAAATGTAACTTTTTTTGAAGTAATACAAAGTTTTTAGATTTCTTTTACATCAATTTTTTATTGTTTTTTTTTTCAGGCCGCAGTCAACATTCACACTCGTTTTGGATCGTTTTTGTGTGGCGGATCATTAATTTCTCCGAAATATATTTTAACTGCAGCTCACTGTATTAGCGAGTAAGTAGAAATCATTCGTTTTTTTTTTTAAAAAAAAAACTTCAAAATGTTCAAAATTGATTTAATTTTGATTTTTTTTTATCACAACGTTCAGTGATTATTGTTTATTATGATACACTAATATAAATTTTGATGGCAATTTCATTATTTTTAGCATACAGACAGACAAGATATGATTAGATCTTTTGATTTATGATAGTATGTTATTTCTATCTTTTCCATCTTTAATTTAATAGCCCAATTTGAAGCAAAATTAATAATAAAAACAAAGTCGATGATATCAAAATACAGACCGAAAAATTCACTTTAAAATGATATTAATATGAACACGATGAAATGACACTTTCATTGAAAAAAGTAAGGTTAGAATTCAGAAATCAAAAACCGCAATTATTTTGATACCAAACTAATAGTTTTGAAAATTCTCAATTTTGAAAATGTTGCAAGTAAAAATATATATAAGAATATACAATCCTACGAGAAACAACATATTATTATATACGAGGTTAGACAATTAAGTAATGCGACCGATTTTTTTTCACAGCCTGTGGTAACACTACGAACCTGTAACTCCGCCACCGTAATAGCAGATCCCTACTCTCTCGATTGAGACCTTGACCACCCTCGTACGATCATTTCTTCGCCAGCTGTTTAGTGTTTTGTAACAACGCGCGAGTAGTGCATGTCACGAAGCCCACCGAATGAACATCGCTCAAGATTGTCTCGAGCAGGTTGAAAGTGATCCTACTCTTCTCGATCGAGTTATTACTGGTGATGAAAGTTGGTTCTTTCAATATGACCCCGAAACTAAACGACAAAGCCAACAGTGGCTGTCCCCTGGAGCACCAAGGCCAAAGAAGGCGAGAATGAGCAAGTCCAAAGTGAAAACCATGTTGATTTGCTTCTTCGACAGCAAAGGGGTGGTTCACAAAGAGTTCGTACCACCTGGACACACCGTAAATCAAGTATTCTACCGCAATGTGCTCGAAAAATTACGAAAAAGGGTGCTCAGAGTGCGTCCAGAGATCGCGAAGACTTGGGTTCTGCATCACGACAATGCTCCCTGTCACAGTGCGTTCAGTGTCTCTCAGTTTTTGGCGTCTAAAGGCATCGCAACGTTACCACAACCGCCCTATTCACCGGACATGTCACCCTGCGACTTTTTCCTATTCCCCCATATGAAAAAATTCGTCAAAGGTCGACATTTTGACTCTGTTGAAGATATCCAAGAATCTGTGATGAGGGTACTCCGAGAGGTCCCACAAGAAGTGTTCCAGAATTGTTACGAAAACTGGAAAACTCGATGGAATAAGTGTATAGATGCGGGAGGGGACTACTTTGAAGGGGATCGCAGCGATGTACCTTAATTTTTAAATATACTCCATTTTTGAATTTTGTCGCATTACTTAATTGTCTGACCTCGTATATAGACACTAAAGTAATATAGCCTGGCCTTGGTACCGAACACACATATACCATACCCAATCACAATACAAAATGAATTACAAAATTAATGTAGGAAAGGAAATGAATAAAATGAAATGACTCTTTCATTGAAAAAAATAAGTTAGAATTCAAAAAAACAAAAACTGCAATTATTTTCGTACCAACTTAATATTACAAAAATAATGGACCAACAATGACATAGTACTAACATAGCCTTAAGGAAAAAAAATAATCCGGTTTATAATGCAAAATATAACGAACCTAGAAAAAGTAACATTAAATAATTAAAAGAATCGAATCCAAAATAAATGAGAGTATATGTAGGCAAAAAATATGTTTTATTAAAAATCTGTCAAAATACACAAAGAAAGGTATATGGCATGCTTCAGGCAACAATTAGCATGATGATTAAAGCATTTGTCTGAGAATAGAGAATAAAATCAGTTGACAGAAGATATCAATAATACCGGTATTAATGTACACCAGTGGTGCCAAGCATGCGGCATTCGAGCCACATGCTGCATTTTTAGACTCTAGAATGCGGCCTGCGACTCAAAGCTTGAAGTTAATTTTATTAAAATAATAAAATAGAATAAAAAAAATATATATAGAATACATTTTTAAAACATTACAATTATAGAAGTATATTGTAAGGAACACCGTTTTATGGTCAATTCCGATTTACTTCATTTTCCTACTTGCAAAAATTATCAAGAATTATATTACGGTTGTGATTTTAGCAAATACGCTTCAAAAAATCAAGAATTATTATTTGAATTTGAAAACCGATTTGAAGGATTCAAAGCAAGTGAAAATGATTTCTTACCGTCTAGTGCTCCGTTTTCTTTTAACACCGAAGAAGCAAAAAGTAACATCCAAATGGAATATTGGAATTCAGTGCAACACGGTGCTAAAAGAAAAGTAAAATAAAGTTGGTATTTCAGATTTTTATTTGTATTTGCCAGAACATTTTATTGAAATGCGTATTGTTTTGTTAAAAGGAACGGGTAAAATATTCTGGTTGTGTAAATGCATTCCAGAACTCAAAATAAAAATGCTAAATGATAAACTGAAATTAATACTGTTTATTTATTATTAACAAAATATATACTTGTTTGTGTTACTAAGCAACGTCTCGTTTCAATGACGCTCCAACTGCAACTACACATACAAGAGTACAATTTGACATGTATGATTACAGTACGAATCTTGGTATTGCTTGGTAGTACATATCTATGTGAACAATTATTTTTCAAATTTTGTTGTAACATTTGATAAAAATATCTAAAATTTATACATTTTTTTCAATTTTTATAAATTCATTAAAGAAAAAATAAATATAACATTCAAATGAATTATTTTCGAATATAAACAAAATACCTTCTTCGCTCGCTAAATTTTTTTTGATGATTTTTTTGTCTGCGGCCCGCAGAGTCCCTTAAAATGGATTTGATGGCCCGTGTTTCTTATATGAGTTTGACACCACTGATGTACACCATACTGATATGAAGAAACATACAGAAAATATAAATAGATTCACTACAGAGGGTGCAGAAAAAATCGCTCAAGAAGAAAGAACTTATTTGGCGAAATTTCTACATAAAAAGCGATTGTGGGTAAAATATAAGAGTACGCAAGTAAAAAAAATACTGAAACTAATATATGCTTAAGTTCCAAGGAAACAGATTTATAAGAAGTTGTGGCACGGAAAGAATAATTCACCGGATCAAGAAATTGAAAACAATAAAGCACGTGGTACCGTATTATTTCGCGTTTATGAAATGATACCAACGAGGAATATAAACTAGTACAGGGTTGGAGAATACCATCGATGAGCACACAAAAATTAACTTGCACTTAACAATGCGGACATTCTGGGCAATATAAAAGCAATCAGGAAATGTTTGAATTTTTTAATTTTTTTTTCTTGTATAAAGACGATCGTGATTAAAATAAACAAATCAGGAAATGCTAAAGAAAAAACATTATAAATATTGGTAGTAGAAATAACAAAAGTCTCCATGTACAATAAAAAAGTCTCCATGTACAAAATTCGTTTAAAAGTTTAGTATTTCATCAAATTGCCAGGAAATACTTAGTTTTTTTAAAAAAAAAACTTTCTTCATTCATATTATTATTGTATACTTGACTTTTATCAATTTGGCTACACTAACAGTTAATACTGACACATTTAAGGAGAACAGGTTTATTTTTATAGTTATTAGGGGAGATCGGGGCAGATACGTCCACGGGGTAATTCCGTCAGGGTGGTTAATCTCATGATGTGTGTATCGTATGAACTTGCCATAAATATTGAAAACGAGTCTTATAGTGTCTCAAACAAAATTTTGTTCGGTTGTGTGCCACGTTGTGAGTTTTATTTTCGCCAACGTGTTTCCGGTGACCAGAAGTGAAATCGTTCGTTCTTAGAAAATTTGTTTTATCTATTATTGATCTTCCGTTAAATAATCTTCAGGTAAGTAATTCTTATGTATAAATGTATACAGAAGACATATCCATTTACATAATTCATTTTCTTTTATTTTTTATATTTTATTAATGGTCAAATCTAAAAGGTGTGTTCGGGACAAATCCGTCCGTGAGATGATTTAACTCCAGTGGCGTCGCTCTGTTTTCCGTCACAAATATCTTATTCGTTTTTCAATTGCAAGAATATGATGCACAATTACAAACGTAAAAAGGCTTTTATCGAGAAGGAGCAACTCAAAATGACCCATTTCGTTGGTAAAAGAGGCAAAATTAATATGCATGAAGCGGCAAGAACATTCGGAGTTGCCATGATGACACTGAGCGACTTCTTGAAGAGGAACGGGAATAAAATCGAACTGGATGATGACGTCATCTTCCGAAATGCTGCAGATGATCACGACGCAGTATAACACGAGGAGCTCGATTCCACGGCTCCTTCCACACCTCACCGAGGTGATATGACTAACATGAGCGTAATACTCAAAAGTATTCGCAAGTTTCTGAAAGTCGTCCCAAGAAACCAACAAGAAGTGGAAGAAAACGAAGTACGAGCGTGGTCCTTACATTCACCTATCATCCGAAATTTATTGGCAGAGCAGACCGAATCGCAACGGAAAAAAATTACTCCGAGGAAGAAATCTGTGAAATCGACCAACGTAATAATACTTGAGTCGAATGCGAAAGATATAACGAAACAATCTTGATTGGTCAAATCCCGACGAGGACTGCGATGACATGTTCTGTGTTTGCTATGAATAAATAGGAAAAAGTTGTGCTGAAAGAATGCATTTCGTGTGACAGTAAAGAACATGACAAATATGTTCGCACTCCAAATACATATTTTACGTGTATAAATTGCATGAACGACAAAAATTAGGACACAGATTAAGTTTTGATGTATATTTTGTAATTCAAATACTTTAAAGAAATGCTTTTTACGTTTTTATTATCTAAAAATGATTAATGAAATGTATTAAATAATTTTTAATAACCCGAAATAATTATTTTTATTAAAAAAAAACAGTTAGAAAACGAGTGGATGCATTTTCCCCGGCAAGAGGACGGATTTACCAGGGATTTTTTTAGATTTAAATATTTGCACATTTTGACATTTTACTAAATAACGTTTAAACAAAGAGACCTGGACTAAAAAATCTTTATACATATTGCAGCCAAAGGTTCAGTCTTTATAACAGTACAGCTCAATTTATGAAAATTAGCAACGAAAAAAAGTAAACGGATTTGCCCCGATCTCCCCTACTTCTCAATAACTATTCAGTTAAATAACATTAAAATAAAAAAAAACTAACATATTGCTGACTTTTTTTAAATCAATTTTTTGTCAAACTATATATTTTCTTCAAATTAATTATTAAATTCCTTACTTTATTCACTGATGTGTACTGTATTGGATTTGAAATATATTTTTGTACATTTTAATAGATCTATCTCGGACAGAAAAAAATGTAATTTAAAACGTATCAGTAATTATAAATATCTATTTCCATTGTCTTAGAATTGAATGTTTGAATCTGAATAAAACAATACATGAATTTTCACGAAAAAGATAAAATATATTAGATATAAAACAGTATAAATCAAAATAAAGTATTCCGATCGCCTAGTTGTTGTTAAGTACTTTATTTGAACATGAAGACGATTACTTGTGTATTATTGTTCTGTGCTGCCACGCAGGTAAGAATAGAAAATATGAATATGTATACATTTTATTTATTAGTTTTAAATGTACGTCATAATTATTAATATATATTTGGTAACTAACACATTGGATTTGAAATCGACGATTCCTCCACTTTACATCAGACATAATGCTGTTGTATTCATACATTTTACATAAAGAAAATCAGTGTCAAATTATGAATATTTTTAATTATAATTAGGAAGCTCTGCCATCCACTTGCTACTCTCGCCGAACCGCAGGGGCTACGCCTCCTGTCGCTTCGCTCGTATCGCATATATTCACTTAATATCGATATATATATATATATATATATATATATCGATATTAATAATATATATATATATATATATATATATATATATATAAATAATATGTTAGTATGTTTATATAATCATTCTCGCAAATAGGTTGCAACGTAGTGGTTATATATATATATATATATATATATATATGTGTTAGTATATCCATACAATCATTCTCGCAAATACACTGCAATGCAGTTGTTTTATAAAGTCTCACATTTCATGTCATAATCCTTCGTGAAAATTTCGTGTAACTTCGAATGTCATTGTTAATAATAATTTAATACAAAATCACTACACGTTTTCTTTTTTACAAATTTTCATCAATTTTTTGAAATTTTAGGGAATATTTTTTTATATATAAATAAAAATAGTATTGGTTCTCAGTTAGTACTAGTAAAAAGTAAAAAATAATTAAAACAGTATAATCTGTTTATAACTAACTTTTATATATAAATTTTATACGTCAGACGTACGTTAAAATAAAAATTATAAATCCATTTACAATAATTCTTATTTATATCGAGACATCACCTTTTTAATGAGCATTTCTGTGATACTATAAAGACATTAATATATTTTGTCTTATTACTTAAAACTGCATATTTAACTCCTTTATCTTAAACCTTTTTTCATAAAAACCAAACTTGAATAATAAAAAAATAATCCATAAAATTCTTAGAATATAAAATGAATGACAACATTTCTTAAAACTACACTTTTTAAGACCACAAACCTAAATATAAATCATTAAAATATGGTGCTAGTTACAAGAGAAAAAAATGTCTTGCAGCATATTGATTTGTCATTTTGACTTCTTTATGTCACCTTCAACAAAAATCTATTTAAATTCAACAACTAATTGAGTATCTCTGGTGTTCATGTTGTTTGTTTTTGAACTTATTTATTATAATTTTCGTTATTCGTTACAATCGATTTGAATTTTGTTAATCATTTTTCGGCTGTTTGTTTGAATTGTTCTTCCTTTATAAACAAAATTTAATTTTAAGAATTAAATTTAACCGAAACTACTGGTGTTGTGATCTGGCGATAGACCTCCTCCTGATTGACGAAATCTGGACACGGCAACGGGCAGTGAATCGAGAGCAGCAAACCTCTCTCGCGCCCCAAGTCGACCTCCCCCCCATATTACTGCTTTGCAGTCTATCATCTACTTACTGCTCAAATCGTGCCTTCCGCTCTCCTCAATACTATATTGGGAACGAGCACCTCCACCAGCACAAGTTAAACGTCCTTATATCTCGCACTTGTACCTATAGCGCACATAGCGCTGGCAGAACCTCGAACTGTAATAATTAAATTGAGCTATATATATATATATATATATACATTAGGTTCGTTGGAAAATAATTACGGGTATTGTTTCCTAAATTCTAACTTTAATTTTTTCCGATGAAAATGTCATTTCATCGTGTTCATGTTAATATAATTTTACAATGGATTTTTTATTCCGTATTTTGGTAACAGTGATTTTAGTTTTATTATTAATTTTACTTCAAATTGAGCTATCGAATTAAAGATGGAAAATAAGCAAAGTGTTTGTATGAGTTCAAAATTGATGGTAAGGCAACAGAAACTGTTCATAAACTAAACGATGTTTTTGGTGCGATTGGTACTATTAAGGAACGTACGGTGCAATGATGGTTCAAAAATTTTCGTGCTGAGAATGAGAGCCTGGAAGATAAAGAAGGTTACGAGCGTCCCTCTTTAGAGTTCATAACGACCAACTGAAGTCGTCAGTTGAATCAGAACCGCGCACAACAATTCGAGAGCCTGTACAAAAGTTAGGCATTAGTCATCCAACAGTTTTGGACCACTTAAACAGCAAGGAAAATCAAAAAAGCGAGACAAATGGATACCGCACGAACTGAACAAAAACCAAAATAATTGCTATTACGAAGTTTGTTCCATGCTTCTTTCACCTAACAAAAACGATCCATTTCTCGATCGTATTGTAAGGTGTGACGAAAAATGGATTCTTTACTTCAACAATAGTTGGACAAAAATGAAGCTCCAAAACATTTATCGAAACCGAAATTACACCAAAAGAAAATTATAGTGACTGCTTGGTGGTTTGCGTTCTATATAATCCACTACAATTTTTCAAATCCTGGCCAAACCATTATAGTTGAAAGTTATTGTCAAGAAATCGACGAAATGCATAAAGAAGAGCGACGTCTGGTCACCGCAATGGACAATAAAAAAGGTCAAATCCTGCTGCACGACAATGCACGGCCACACGTCGCATGATTGACACCAAAATTTGAATGAATTCGGCTGTGAAACATTGCCTCATCCACCATACTCATCACATATCTCGCCAAAAGATTATCATACAGATATTTGTTTAAGCATTTAGACAACTTCTTACAGGGTAAGGTACAACCAAGCTGCTGCTGAAAGTGCATTTTGAGATTTTATCAACTCCAGAACTATGAAATTTGACACCACCAATTGATTATTGAATAAATAATCATGTAATTAATAGGCAAAATTTTGTCAATTCTAATGGTGCTCCTTTCGATTAATAAAATTAATTAGTAGCTGAGAAAAATGTATATAAATTTTAAGGTCATAAACCACAATTACTTTTCTACCACTCTAATACATATAGCTTTTAAATAAAGTGAACAACTAAAGCATGTTATGAATGCATGAGGTATTATGGACGTATAACACTTCTTAAATGCGTATAGAATAGTGTTAAAAAAGTTAAAATAACTAAATTTAACTTATGCAAAGATTTATCTTCGGTTTTTATTGGTAAAAACTTAGTAAGTATTCAAGAGGATGATATATCCATGCATATAATCTATATTTTTTGCACTTTTGGTCAATACCAGAGCAAACAACATGGTATTTGCTTTTATGCAATTATGTCATTTTGCACTTCGAGTATTGTCTCATGTTGTTTGTTGCATTTGGATATATTCAGTATTTTATGTAGGTATGTAGCAGTAGTTGAACAATGCACAAGCACATTGTTTACATCTGTTGCTATAGATACCTATACACGCTGTATCTAACAACAAATTAAAAACAAGAATAGATATATAAAACTATATAAATTTATTAAAATAAATAACGAATACTACCATGATATAATATTTGATAACAGAAAAGAAAACGAGACAAATAGAGATAAACTAAATATGAATGTATAATCTTTATATGCTATTTTACACGATAGACTAAAATTGAAAAATGTTTGTATATTTTGAATACCTCATATGCTAAAGGATACACTAAGGAAATAATGAATAAAACAGCAAGAAAATACGTTGAACAACATGAACATGAAAAATCTAAACATGTGAATTATGTCGTTAAGTAAGATGAAATTTGGCTTTATTTGATTACTTCAAGTAAAAGTATGCAGACAAGACTTGAAACTGACGGAAGTGTGAAATTCATTTATCGATTTTTTTTTGGGTAAATGTAAAGCAGATATTTTTAATATTCAAAAGAATATCACTGTTATATGACATTGTGAAGCAGATCTACCCCTATTTCACAAATTAATCATACTACATGCATCAGAAAAGATTTCTTATCAAAATGTTTAACAATTACTTATTGTTCCTTTTTATTTTCCGTACGCCACGTTTCAAAAGATATAGTTTCATTGTCAGAGCATGAGTGTAGATGTTTTTGTATCTTTGAAATGATGATATATCTACTAAAACACGCACAATACAAATTAAATCAAATAATTAGCAGTTATCAAATAATTCGATAAAAATTATTTTTATGATATGTAAGTGATTTATTTTGAAATTAAATTGAGCATTAGTGCTAAAACTATTAGATGTTGTATAAAGTCTGAGTAGATATTAATTTAATGGATAATTGTTATCTTTACCATTTGATACACCAATATCGAGCACAATTTAAAAACATGAAACGTATAGATTTTTTTGGATTGAAATTACATGAACATTTATTGTGTAATCTTGATTGTATTATTTGTGATTTTATGTTTCTAAATTAAAGAGTACTTGAAAAAATATTGTTTTACCGATAAATGTAAAATAATTTATGTGAGTGATAAAATGTTTATTAAGATATATTAGTTGGGTAGAAAAATAATTACGGTTTATGACCTTCAAATTCATATATATATATATATATATATATATATATATATATATATATATATATATATATACTTTTTTTAAGTGGTTTCACGTGATCCAGAACTGTTGGATGACTAACGCCTAACTTTTGTACAAGCTATCGAATTGTTGTGCGTGGTTCTGATCAACTAACGTTTTCAGTTAGTTATGAACTGAACAAGAACGCCTGATTTTCTTCATCTGCAAGGCTCTCGTCCCCAACACGAAATTTCTGGAACCACCATTGCACTGTACGTCCCTTAACAGTACCCCACACTAAAACATTGTTTAGTTTACGAGCAGTTTCTGCTGCTTTACCACCCGTTTTGAACTCATACAAAAAATTGCTTCTTTTCTATCTTTAATTCAATATCCCAATTTAAAATAAAATTAATAATAAAACCAAAGTCAGTGTTGTCAAAATACAGACCGAAAAATGCACTTCAAAATGACATTAATATGAATATGATGAAATGACATTTTCATTGAAAAAAATTAAGGTTAGTATTGAGAAAACAAAAACCGCAATTATTTTCTTACCAACCTAATATTTGCAGTAATATGATTAATCAGGAAATGTACTATTATTTAGGATAATCCTAATGGAAATGACAGATATGTTAATAAACTATAAACGTTTTATAGTCTTTGTAGCGTTTAGTAAAAAAAAAACATATTTTTTTGAAATGCATCTATATATTATACATGTCTTACTTTCTGTAGAATTGAGTTAATAATATAAACTTTTGTTAATAAAATAGTGCAAACACGTTTTTTGCATTGAGCTTTTTATGAATTTTTGAATTACATAATTTATCTTTGTCGATAATATATTCACGTTTTATATACTCGCATACCATTGTGCCTATTATCCATATTGTTCTATATATGTTGTTTTATTTTTATGAGTTACTTTCTTTATTTTCACGTTAGAGATTTTTATTGTAACAACAAACGTTTGGTGTTTTTCTTCAATAGCAAAGAAAATAAGTTGAGAGACCATTTTTTAGAGAACACAGTTAACCAAGTACTAGGCAATGCATGTGTAATGCTCGTATTGGATTTGCAGTAAAGTAATATAAATAATTTACATGTTTTTATTATAATATTAATATTATATCTTTTATCATTGTCTTTTTCATTTTAATTATTTTGCAAATATCATTTTAAAAAAATGAATTTCTTCATTCTTAGTGTGAATATATTACATACATGGATATTTCAAATAGTATATAAGTAAACAAATTGACCATATATTGTTAACAATATAGGCAATTACATTTTTCTAAAGAAATTATATTTTTATCAATATTTGCATAAGTGAGAGAAATAAATTTTCCCCCAAATGACATATTAAAGAGTTTATCTATTCTGTGATTTGGATAAGTGAGGAAATATTTAAATTATATTCAAGAAATATATTAAATTCTTTAACATAGTAATACTAAATCAGACATTCTACAGCTTTTTCTTAAAAAAATGAAAAAATCATTGTTGATGTTTGCATTAAAGAATTTATACTGACTATGATAAGAAATAGTTGAAAAATTAGAAAAAATAAAAATATACACCATAATTTCCTTAGAGCTTTACTTTTTTATTTTTTTTTTGCACAGAAAATACGATTTTTACAACATATTTCAATTTAACTCTCCTTTCCAGCCAATAAAATTAACCAATTTTTTCAAGATACTGATTTATCTAAATTATTTTTCTTACTGATTTTTTACTTTAAAGATAAACAAGAACAGTTTAAAACGTATACTTTTTTTAAATTAATTGGTAAAAATAAAAATAATATATTTATTGTTAAATAAAAAAATAATGAATATTATTACTTATTATAAAACTGTTGCTATCCCTGCAAAACTAAAACATTTTATTTTTGCTCTACGATTACGATAAATTAAATATAGATATATTAATGATATAATTCTTTGAGATTATTGAATAATGAAATTTGTTTTCTAAAATAAGTAACACCACTTGTAGACATAAGTACATAAAAATCAAACTGCATTATTTTTGATTATTTTTTTCATTATTATCTATAATATAATTAAATGTTATCTATAAGCAATTAAATAAATTTATATTCAATGTGAAAAAAAGAACTAAGTATTGTTTCATGTATCGATTTAATTCAATAATTGTTATCTACTACGGTACACACCATCCACTGATACATACTTAACATACACACACACATACAGATATATATATATATATATATATATATATATATATATATATATATATATATATGTATATAAGCGATCGTTTTTACTATGAACTATTTCTTATCTGTCAATATTATGTTTTAATATAATACTATATCCTTTATATTTCTATGATATTCAAAGGTTTAAATAGCCAATCATAGATATAAATCGGAGAAATATTACAGTTCTTAAAAATCTTTTGGCATTACCCATATATATATATATATATATATATATATATATATATATATATATATATATATATTTATATATATATATATATAATTTTATTTTTTTTACGTATATAACAGCTAAAAATAACAGTATTAGCTACATTTTTGTTATATTTCGAAAATCGAAAAAATGTTTAAACAAAAATGTATATATATGCATATGTATATATATGTATATACATATATATATATATATATATATATATATATATATACATATATACACTTCGTTTTTAATCATCTTATATTGTATCGGGAAATAACTTATTAATAAAAAAAAATAAGAAGATTAATTTCTATTGAGTAAAAAATGAGAGTAAAAATACTTTTTTTAGTTATGGCTACAATATAATCAATTTATACACATAAGATAGAACAAATAAGATAGTAATTAAAATCATATATAAACATTATCTAGTACTTGAATATGTTAGAAAAAATTCAAAAATATATCAGAAAATTAAAATACGAGAGTCGTTTTGAAAGTATGCTAAAAAAAGCAAGTTAAACACCGTTTTTTGAAAAAAAAACGATTTTATTTCTCAACATAGTCTCCATTGTGTGCTATACACATGATCCAGTGAGTTTCTAATTTTTTCATCCCATCGAAAAAGTATCTTTACTCAAAGTCCACAAAACACGCATTGACAGCGGCGATGACATCCACATTCAACTAGAATTCATTCCCACCGAGCCAAAGTTTCAAGTTTGGAAAGAAAAAGAAGTCGCATGAGCTCAAGTCCAGAGAAAAGGGTGGATGATGAATCGATTTAAAGTCTAATTCGTGCAATTTGCTATTGCGACGGTCGATTTGTGGGCTGGCGCGTTATCTTGGTGTAAGAGCATTTTGTTGTGTGCTAATCTTGGCCGTTTTTGTTTTAGCTCTTCTTTCGAACGGTCCAATAATGTTGCATAATAGGCTCTTGTTACCGTTTTTCCCTTCGTCAAGTAGTCAATCAAGATGCTTATTTGGGAATCCTAAAAACAGTGGCTGTCGCCTTCCTAGGCGACAAAACGGTCTTTGCCTTCTTCGGCGTACTTTCACCAGTTATTATCCACTGCGTTGACTATTGCTTCGACTCCGGTGTGTAGTGGTGGATCCATGTTTCATCCAAGGTAACGAATCGATGCAAAAGGTTTGCGGTTTGTGATTAAACATTGCTAAACACTGGGTTGAAATATCTTTTAGAGAGCGTTTTTTGTCGACAGTCAACAACCGCGGCACCCATCACGCACACATCATTTTTATGTGCAATTTTTCGTACAGGATATTTTACACTTGTTCAACTGAGATGCCTACAGTCTCAGTAATCTCGCGCATTGTCTCTCGGCGGTCTTCCATAACGATACCATGACTTTTTTCAACGATATGCATCGCGGTGACCTCAACGGGAATCCAGAGCGCGTCTCAATTTCAGTACATGTTCATCTATGTTTAAGCTCATTTATCCAGAAATAAACAACTTCTTCAACGCTAGTGCAGAGTTTCCATGAACTCCACTTTGATCTGGGTGGCCGTCCACTTTTTCAATTAAAAATATTTTTTCACTGCATGGCACTCGTTTTTTTCCATTTTTGCGACAACCGCTACAATGCTCGCTTCAGACATCTGTAGAACGTGAACAACGCGTCGCTTTTGGCTGTAATTTCGACTATGCTAGTTTGAAAACTGACACTTGATAGCCGTGACGTTACCAAATGAGTGATGGCGCCATCTCATAGAAATTTATCAAACTTATCAAACAACCCTCGCACTTGTATTAGATGTGTGTAAAGTATTTAGTTATTTTTTAGAGCTCTGGTACAATTTTAAATTGAAATAAATTGATTTTTGTTGTTTTGAAGGGTTGGAATCGAAGTATGTGAAATGTTATGTTATGATTTACTCATAAACATAACCTCACGAAATAGTACCAAACATGATAATCGACAAAAATTTGTATATTAGACACTATTACATTTAGCATGAGTTGCAGCAAGTGAAAAGCTAAAGCATGCGAGTCAATTGAACCTGTTTTTGATGAAGTTTCTATGTCTCACAATTGCAAATATTGGATTTGTCGTTTTAAGGCCGACGATTTTGATGTTAGTGACTAACTACTCTATGGAACAGGCGACTTTCGGAAGCTGATGAATTGCAAGCATTAGAGAATGAAATTCTGTCGCAAACGCGAGAAAAACTTACGATACAACTAGGAGTTGATCGAGCAACAATCTCAAGAAAATTTTATGAGATGTGAAAATTTCAAAAATTTGGAAAGTGTATATCGCATTAACTTTCTGAAAACAGTATTATCATTGGCTCAACAGATCCATTATTTGCATACAGTGCAAATAAGGTTTTTTGTGGAAAGTGGTTACCGTTGAGGAAAAATGGATAATGTGTGATAAATTAAAGGAAAATATTTATGGGTAAACTCCGAGAAGTTATCAACATCTACAGCAAAACTGAGGATTAATACTGAAAAGATTCTTCTGTGCATTAAATGGAACATAAACGGTGTAATGTTTTACGAGCTTCTCCAACCGGGTGAAATGATTATTTTCGAGCGCTATAGTCGTCAATTAAATCTTTTGACATACAAAATGGTACAGAAAACACCATTTACTGGATAGGGAAGAGAAAAGGTCATTTTTTTGCACATCAGGTGCTAGGCCACATGATTCTTGTATTACTCAGTAAACCTTCTTTAATCTGAGCTAGAAAGTTCTCTTGCACGCGGTGCATTCGTTTAATTTGGTGCCTTCGGATTATCATTTTTTCTAGTCAAAGAAAATCTCTTTAGTTAAACAGCACTTTCGAGATGTGGTTGAGATACAAAAATTGAACTAATATTTCTTAGCTTCCAAGCCAATAACTTTTTTTTGCAAATGAATGCGCAACTTATCCGAGAGACGGCAGGTCATAAGAAGTGAGGGCAACTATTTAAATGATTGAATAGTATTTTATATCTTATTAAAAAGAATTAAAATTACAAAAAAATAAAATCTTCTACACATCTAATGGATGTTAAAAACATCTTTTAGAAAGTTACTTACAAAGAAATTTTCTTTGTCTGAAAAAATCACATCATAAATTATTAAGTGTTGAGTTTTCAATTTTTACAATTGAAATATTTTTAAAGAAAATTAAGTATGAAGACAATATATCTTTTAATTGCAGGCGTTTAATGTACCATGGAAAAAAGTTCAACGTATGTCTCCACCGACGATGCATCATCTTATGCATTTCCCTACGTACGATTATTTTTCACTAACACCCGGTAGCAGAATAGTGGGAGGCAATGAAGTTGAACCTCATACATTGCCATATCAGGTATTTAAATATTCTTGATTTCATTATTTTCATTCCTAATACATAAATAATTATAAAAAGATTGACTTGTTTTTAAACTGAAATAATATTTTAATAATGTATTGTATATATTGCCAGATCTGTCTCGAAATAATTTATATAAATGTTATTTAAATAATTATTATATATACATAAATACATATATATATATAAACATTTACATATATATATATATATATATATATATATATATATATATATATATATATATATATATATTATATTCAGTTTAAAATATGTTTATTTATATACACTAAAAAATATTGAATTAGTTTTGCTCAACGAATTTTTGTTTTCATTTTACAAGCCACAACTTTTTTCGGGTCAAAAATGTTTAATAAATCATTATTGATCATTTTTTTAATCTTTTCTCATGAAACAGTCAACGGATAGAAAAATCTGATAATAATTCACTATAAAAAAATATTCTGCCCTTTGATGGTCTGAAGATGATGTCATTACCACAACGTGTAAACAACAATCAAAAATGATCGACAATGATTTATTGAACATTTTCAACCACAACAATTTATTGTAGTCTCTATGATCTGAAAAAATAATATATGTGTAAAAATTAATTTTAACCACAGTATCAGAACTGCAGAGAATTTAGTAAAATATAGTAAAATATAATTTTCAAAAATATAGTAAAATTCAAAAAATATCAAGATGAATTAATAAGACTTTCTATTTTTAAAATTTTAATTTACTAGAAATAGATGTATATAAGAAACATTTGAATTTATGTCATTTTATACGATTTTTAAAATTTTTCCCGTAATAAAAAATAATCATAAAGAGTAAATATACATTTTACTTATTAAAAACAACAACTTATATTAAAAGGGGTTAAATGCAGAGCCGTGCAGTGGTATTTAGACGCCTAGAGCAGACATTCTTAAAAATCACCTTTATTCTATACTAAAGTGACTAAATAAATTAAAAAAACCTTCTAATTAGTTTTGTATATTCATTTAATGGATTCAACATTTTTTACACAAATAGGAAACAGTTGCAATAATACATTATAAAATAGTCACATTTGACAAAATAATTTTGTGTAGGATTTGAAATTTACATGTCTAGATTTCATTTCAGCAAAATCCTTAATCAAATTGTCATAAGTTAACGATTCACATAATTCTCTTTTAATGGACATCATAGTCAAACCGACTAATCTTTCTTTTGCTATTGTTCTCCTTAATATTTTTTTATAATTTTTAATTTGGAGAAACTGCGTTCTCCAGACGCTACTGATGCGGATAAAGTCAGCATTATTCGTAGGTAAATAAACAAATTCTGAAATACTGTAGTCATTTTACTTGTCCACGAATAGTTTAGCATTTTATTGGTTCCATTTGAGTGGGCAATAATACAGTTAAATTTATAATTTCTTCGCAAAGATCAAGACCATCAATATCTCTATTATCATCTGCCAATAAAAAATGTAAATCGATATAATTTTTCAGTATTCGTGATCTATTTTCATGTTTTAGTTTATAAATTTTGTACAATATTTTGAATTTATCAACATGTAATTTCATTTATTCAAATTTTTCCCCAATTGAATTAATCACAGTGTCAAGAATGAAATAAAAAAAAATAACTTTATAATTGTGTTGTGGGTCTTTAATGGGGCGGTCAATCAAAACTGTTTTTCTTTTTACGAATTTGAATCGTTGAATCGTCCTAACGTCACGTGCGATCCTCGTCGTACAAGTGCTCGAATAATAATACATACACATTGAATGAACATAAGTATATTAATGAGAAATTTAGTACGTTTCGGTATATAAAAATATCAAATACAGTTATTTACTACAATGTTAAACATACTTACATATTTATTTAACATGACTAACATATAATATACATTTGAAGATGAAACCTATAATTGTAAATTAGTTACAGGGCGACTTCTAGCAGCGGTGACAGCACTATATATTATTTGAGCTTTATTATTCATTATAAATAAACAAAAAAACATGCAATTAATAAAATAATTGGAAAATATCTAACAGGTGCCTTCCCTGAGGCGCCTGGAGCGGTCGCTCGTGTGGGGTGACATGGAGCAATGGGGCGATCGCTCCAGGTGCCTCAGGTATAAAGGCGTCTGTTCGATATTTTGCAACTGTTTTATTTGCATGATTTTTGTTTATTTATAATGAATAATAAAGTGAAAATAACATATAGTGCTCTCAACGCTACTAGATGGCAACCTGTACCTAATTTACAATTATAGATTTCATCTTCATATGTATATGTAAGTCATGTTAAATTAATATGTAAGTATGATTCAGAATTTTGCGGAAATGAAATCTAGACATGTAAATTTCAAATACTACACAAAATTATTTTGTCTATTAATTATTCTGCATAAATATAACTATTTTATAGTGCATTAATACAACTGTTTCTTGTTTGTGTTAAAAATATTGAAGCTATTAAATAAATATTATTTATTAATTTAATTTACGGTTTTTCAATTTACGTAATTAATCAGCTCAGTATAGAATAAAAGCATTTTTTAAGAATGCCTACTCCAGGCTGCAAAATACCACCGCATAGCTCTCTCTCTCTCTCTCTCTCTATATATATATATATATATATATATGAGTGTATGTGTATGTGTATGTGTGTGTGCTTGTGTTTGTGTAGCAATATACATTTTTCTCTTCTGAGTTTCAATTAAATATGATACATCTAAACAGTGGATTCATTGTATTTTACAACACTTTTTCTCATCTATACAAGAAACAGCCAGTTACAAGAAACTTAATAACTTTTGTTATTAAACTTAACACTTTATACATTTTTATATTATTTCCCTCCTCCTGAAAATTAGCTTTATTGGCGATGAGATATTTGTAACTAATATGATATATATATATATATATATATATATATATATATATATATATATATATATATATATATATATGTATACACACATGCTTATCTCTGTATCATATAGGCTGCTGTATATCTACAATTAAAAAATCGGGTTGCTTTCTGTGGAGGTTCACTAATTAATGAAGAATGGGTATTAACTGCAGCACATTGCGCTTCACGGTAAGTAAAAATCAATTATTCATGCATATACATCACACTTTTAGGGTGGTCTGATACGGCGAACCACCAATTATACGCGAATAAGGAAGGAAATGCGTAATTGAATAGATAAACTTTATTGTATGTAAAGTTTACAAAATGATTAACAAATAAATGTAAAAAGGTAGAAAAGATGGACAGTGGAGCACGGCGTCGTCACCGTAATCCGAGGTGGTTCTTGTTGTACTGTCTGTTCTGTACTCGTTTCTGTACTGTACTGATCGGTTACTGACTGTTACTGTTATATTCTATTGAGTTTCAATTGTTGCTGTTAATTATTGTATTTTATCTGCCCGTGATGCACCATTGTCGCCAGCCGTGCACACGTGCTTAAGCGGTGCCAAGCACATGCCACAAGGCGGTGCATCAAAGGCTGTTGATTGTTGATTGAAAGGAGGGTACGATTGTACACTGGTCTCGGGATTACAAGAATCCCGAATATGTATATATATATGTATATATATATATATATATATATATAAATATTACTCGCCAACACGCAAGTGGGATCAGCGGCGAGTCATGATCCCAAACCTTACATGATGAGTACAAATGGAAAATCATGGAAGAGGCCTGTATCCAACAATGGATTAACAGAGGTTGAATATATATATATATATATATATATATATATATATATATATATATATATATATATATATACATATATATATACATATATATATATATACATATATATACACATGTATATATATATATATATATATATATATATATATATATATATATATAAATATATATATACATATATACCTATATATATATATATATATATATATATATATACTTGCCTCTCCTTTTACACGGCAGATGCGTAACGTGCATAAAAAATTGTTGAAATGTAAAAAAATTGATTTGCAACAAAAAATAAAATTTGTGTTAAATTAATGCAAACTATAGAAAAAGCAATTTAAAATATAGAAATCTATTCACTAAAACATTTTATTTAATAAACATATAAAGAAAAAGCTAATGTGAAAAATAATTTTTTTAAAAAAATCGATTTTTTATTCATCGCCGGTTTCCTCGATTTCTAGTATAAAGGAATTCCAATGTATCGGTTGCTATAGCGGAATCTTTGTCCGTTTTTTGAATGTAAAGGTATTAACTCATTATAACGTGTTAAAATACCATGTAACTGTGAATCGTGTAAAAAAATACCGTGAAAAGAGGCTCAAGTAATATGTATGTGTGTATATATATATATATATATATATATATATATATATGTATATGTATATATATATATATATAAATATATATATGTATATATATATATATATATATATATATATATATATATATATAATAGATAGGGATCAGTAAGTCGATCATAACATTCGATAAATCGCGTCTTTCCTTTCTATCAGTGTTGATGGAATTCAATATAAATAAAATACAACGTGAATATATGGTAAGTGATCTCGATATGATGTAATTTTAACTCAACATTTGTCTGGGTACTTCGGAAAATGACGTATGCTAGTGACTAAAATAAAGTGTCGACCACGCATGAGGTATTTAAACATTTATAAATAAGAGCAAGGGTTTATGTCAACTTAAAGTAAATAAATGTATTTTACAATTTACATATGCATGGTTGTTATTAAAAAAATAACTAAAGAATATTTATATTATTATGTCCATATTATAGAAAGAAATAATAATAGTTCGTATAAATTTAACACAATCCAATTGAATCGGTCATTTCAAAAACTACATAAGTCACAGAATTTAAATTTTACAGGATTCAATGAAAACTGCGTAACAGAAAAATAATAAGATTTTTTAAAGATTTTCTTTGTTAATATGTTTTTTTAGGTCTTAATTTTGTTAGTTGCATAATAGTCAGTGTCCTATGAAACTTAATGTATAAAAAAAATAACGTAAATTGTTTTGACTTGTGTTGTTTTTGCAAGGAATATTATTAAATGCATAATAAATTGTTTCAGAAACATTTTTTTGTTATCATTCTTTATTAAAAAAATATAATATTATAGCACACAAACATGTATCTCGCTAATAATCTAATATTAAGGTGGATAATCATATTCGCCATCGGATTCCAGCAGAGTTCTTCGGTTAGTCAGTTGTAAAATGACATGCTACTCCAAAATGCTATCTATCACTGGCTTTAAAATTGTCTGTTTTTCTATACTTTATCAAAATTTCGGTCTATATGCTGTCGCAGTCGGAAGTGACATCACAGCTATAGAGTGTTTTAGTAGCTGGAATTTGTTTTTTGATGAACCATCTATGAATTCCTTAGTCTCCACCATCCCAGCTTTATTAGCATCGTATTGAAAGCTCATGTATGTTGAAGGAGCAATTTTTCTTCTGGTCGTTCGGAACTCTTCTCCCATAAGATTCAGTAACTAATAGCTATTCTGTAAAACAGAGGTCACCATTTTTTAAATTCAAAAATCTCTTCAGTTCGTATTTCTTTTACTGAAAATTTTAAGCTGGATTGAGTAACCATATTAACATATTCCTTTGGCACATATGTAGGATCATATTTTCGAACAGTTTTTTTAATAACTTCAAAATCACGGTCATAAGGCAAAAAAGAATGACCAGGTTCGATAGATAAGCACAACGTGGCTAATATAATTTTGCTGAATATGAGGCTACCCTTAAGGATCTAATTTCGACAAAATAAAAAACATTTTTT
Source organism: Acanthacorydalis orientalis (assembly GCA_034766995.1). NCBI lineage: Eukaryota > Metazoa > Arthropoda > Insecta > Megaloptera > Corydalidae > Acanthacorydalis > Acanthacorydalis orientalis. The sequence goes on along the minus strand of CM068318.1, from coordinate 27,548,814 downwards.
AAAGAAACATATTTTTTAAAAAACATGACATGCAGTTTTTGAAATAACTGATTCAGTTAATTCAGCTGTTATTACAGAAAGTATCATAGTAATTTCAAAATATTAGTTAGATATTGCAAACTGCGGCTCCCAAAGTTACTCTGTTAGGCTCCCGAGACAATATTGCGTTTCATTGCCATTTTTCTTAAACTGTTATATTAATAATCTATAGTAGTATAATATGTACCAATATTAGAATATTTTATATATAAACGGGTAATTCACATCATCTTTTCAAACAACCATATGCATTATGTGTCCAAACTACTTAACTGTGTTTAAACTATTAAAAATTGCAAAAATTAAAACTTAATCAAAATTTTCAGCGAGTAGGGATTAATCATCTTCTATTTTAGTGATTAGAACTACTATATAGTTAGTATTTTTTATTATTTATAAATACAATCTTAAAATAATATTTGAACACTCAAACTCAGACTGTTGAACATTCAAAAATATATGAACAATATTATATGTGCCTCTTATTCTCGAAGAAGTTGCTCACCCTTGTTATATAGTATATAGGATGCGTAAAAGCGATGAATAGTTGAAGGCAAGTTTCATACCAAGCCTTTACATGTATATACGAGGTCAGACAATTAAGTAATGCGACAAAATTCAAAAATCGAGTATATTTAAAAATTAAGGTACATCGCTGCGATCCCCTTCAAAGTAGTCCCCTCCCACATCTATACACTTATTCCAGTTTTCGTAACAATTCTGGAACACTTCTTGTGGGACCTCTCCGAGTACCCTCGTCACAGATTCTTGGATATCTTCAACGGAGTCAAAATGTCGACCTTTGACGAATTTTTTCATATGGGGGAATAGGAAAAAGTCGCAGGGTGACATGTCCGGTGAATAGGGCGGTTGTGGTAACGTTGCGATGCCTTTAGACGCCAAAAACTGAGAGACACTGAACGCACTGTGACGGAGCATTGTCATGATGCAGAACCCAAGTCTTCGCGATCTCTGGACGCACTCTGAGCACCCTTTTTCGTAATTTTTCGAGCACATTGCGGTAGAATACTTGATTTACGGTTTGTCCAGGTGGTACGAACTCTTTGTGAACCCCCCCTTTGCTGTCGAAGAAGCAAATCAACATGGTTTTCACTTTAAAATCGCCTTCTTTCTCACGGCCTTTTTTAAAATCGGCATGCCACCGAAGCACCTGACTACGACTCAGGGCATCACTATCATACACTTTAAGCACTTTTTCATAAGTTTCTGTCGCGGTTTCGCCGAGTTTTGCACAAAATTTTATCGCGCACCGTTGCTCTAAATTTCTCTGTTCCATTTTCGTGACATGCACTACTCGCGCGTTGTTACAAAACACTAAACAGCTGGCGAAGAAATGATCGTACGAGGGTGGTCAAGGTCTCAATCGAGAGAGTAGGGATCTGCTATTACGGTGGCGGAGTTACAGGTTCGCAGTGTTACCACAGGCCGAGAAAAAAAATCGATCGCATTACTTAATTGTCTGACCTCGTGTGTATATATATATATATATATATATATATATATATATATATATATATATATATATATATATATAATTATAATTTAATACTAAAATTCTTAATTAACCTTATAAACTCATTAAGTTAATGATGGATGTTTCATTATATAAAATCTTTAATTGTAATTCATTATTAAAAATTGGAGTATTGAAAGTAATATCAATTCTTGCCAATTATTAAAAAAAGTATTATTTTTCAGTGTTAAAAATTTCACAATTGTTCTTGGAGCTCATAAAATTTACGAGGATGAACCATCTCAACAAATATTTGAAACAACAGAAAAAGTTATTCATCCAAAATGGATAAGACTTACTATTACTAACGATATTGCTCTTATTAAACTTCCAACAAAAGCTGTTTATAATGGTAGGTTTAAAACATTAATCCATTTTATTGATTATTTTTTCTATTTTGTAATTTGTGACAAAAATTGTACAAAAATTGTTGTGTTATTTTAGAATTCGTTCAACCAATACGTCTCCCTTCTCTGTCACAAGAAAATGTAACTTTTGTCGACGAAAATTCGTTAGTCAGTGGATGGGGTAAAGATTTCGACAGTAAGTTATTAAATAATATGATATATTCGTATGAATCAAAAAATGTATGTGTTGTTTGTTTGGAAGAATGTATAAGGTTTTAAAACGAATCAATTTCGTTTATATTTCATAAAATTTATTATTAGGTCGATAAGAAAATAATTGCGGTTTTTGTTTTTTGAATTCGAACCTTATTTTTTTTCAATGAAAGTCATCATGTTCATGTTAATATCATTTTAAATTTCATTTTTCAATATGTATTTTAGTAACATTGACTTGGGCTTCATTATTAACTTTGCTTCAAATTAGACTATTGAATTAAAGATCGAAAAAAGCTAATAAAAGCATATTTTTGTATTAGCTCTAAACGGGTGATAAAGTAGTAGAAGCTCCTCATAAACTAAACGGTGCTTTGGAGTGGGTAGTGTTAAGGAACGTACGATGCAATGTGATTCTAAAATTTTGCCAGGTACAAGAGCCTTGAAGATGAAGAAGGTCGCGGGCGTTCTTCTTCAGTCCATAACGACCAACTGAAGGTGTTAGTTAAATCATAACCACGCACAACAATTTGAGAGCTTACACAAAAGTTATGCTTTAGTCATTCAAATGTTCTGGACTATTTAAAACAGCCAGGAAAATCAAAAAAAAAGAAAAATTTATATGCATTTGAAGGTCATAAACCGTTACAAACATATATATATATATATATATACATACATATATACATATATACATATATATATATATAATATATACATATATATATATATATATATATATATATATGTATGTTTGTGTGTATCAAGCCTATAGTCAAGGGTGGGAACTGGGGGCATTCCTCACTGGTTGTTCCGTTCCCCCCTTAAAAAATCTGAGATTTTATGAGATTTGAAAATCAGAAAATCATTGTGAAAATCTTTCTAATGACTTTACCTTGATTATTATAAACGTTTCAACGCGCGAAAAAAATCGTTTCTATAAGTGCGTACTCCGTTCCCTCCGACAATTTTGACATAAAAAAAATTTGCCCCCTCAAAAATTTTGTTTGCCTCCTCTCATTTGATGGTCTGGCTACAGGTCTGGTTTGTATGTGTGTAAATAAACATATATATATATATATATATATATATATATATATATATATATATATATATATAGATTACACTATTTCAGAGTACATTATTTTTATTTTTGAATTCATTTTCCTGTAAAATTTCATTTTTTAAATTTCAGATGCAACAGAAGTTAGTGCTGTATTAAGATACGTTGAAAATCCAATAATATCTAACAGAGTATGTAAAGTGTATATGTTTAATAACGTAAAGAGTACAAACATTTGTATGTCCGGCAAAGGTGGAAAATCAGCATGCAACGTAAGTAAAAGATTTATTTTTATATTAAAATAATATGTTTCAATTTAAGTTACCAATTGTTATTTAATCATTGTAAAGCGGTTTTTATACCAATAAAGTTTTATTGCTTATTGCATTTTGATTCTAATCACATAAATTCGCACTATTACCTGTTATTTTTTCTATATGCAAAATAATGTTGTGCTTCTATAATGCACTTATGAGTATATATAAATATTTACATAGTTGTAATGTTAAGAGCTTAAAAATTCTAACAGAGGAAAGACATACGATGATAAACAATAGATATTTATTTTTTGATAGTAATATATATATATATATATATATATATATATATATATATATATATATATGACAAACTATTTGAAACATTTTTTTTATAAAAAACAACTAATGTGTATTTAAAAATAAATATTAAATGAGAAATAAATCTGAATACCTCACACTTTTTTACTTTAGAAGTTCTCTCTATAACTGATTTTCACTGCAAATTTCTGTCAAGTTCTTTATTGACTGAATCAAAATTCTTTGCTGAATAAATTGGGTGTGTTATTTGTCATGAGAAGAAGTTGGTTTTAGAAAAACGTTTAAAAAAATACTATTTTTACTTAATTATATGTGCATTTATATATAATTATGTATTTTCTATTATTTATCTTAATACTATATTTTTCTTAATTAATATTATAAGACTTAATTCAATTTTTAAAAAGACAATTTTAGCACATAGTATGGAATACTAAAAATTAAAGTCTCTTGTTGAGTTCAACGGAATTAACAATAAAATATAAATAAATATGATTTATTTAATAAAGATTGACCAGATAAAAATATGTGTTTATTTTTAGGGCGACAGTGGCGGACCACTAACAATTGTAGAAGACGACGGCATACGTACCGAAATCGGAATTGTATCTTATGGTATAGCGTTTGGTTGTGAAAAAGGTTTCCCCATAGTTTACACTCGAGTGTCTCGTTATTTGGATTTTATTTCCAACACTACTGGTGTAACATTACGTCCATAATATTTATTTAATTCATGATATAATTTTGTGTAAACCAAAAATAAATAGATTTTTAATTGAATAAAGAGTAAAGGTATTTTTTCTTTAATTTATATTCAACAGCCAAAAATGTTAATGTAAAATTTTAGCACAGAATATGTATACATGTGTGTATATATATATATATATATATATATATATATATACATGTGTGTATATATATATATGTCTATATATATATATATATATATATATATATATATATATATATATATATATATATATGTCAGCACATTCTCGGTGCTCGTCCTCCGCATATCACGATCACCTCTCTTGACAATAGAGTGAGGCCTGTGCACCGGGGTATACGTGGGTGATCGTAGAGTGGGCGCCTGTCGTGCAAGCGAAAAAACAATTATTAAATAACAGAGTAGTGAGCTCAGGTGTGCAGAGAATACGATCAGAGCGGGAGACGCTCTAGGTGAAATGAATATTATATAAAATAAATATTAATTGTTACTTTTGTATTATTTCATTATTATTCTAATTAGTAAACTGTGTAATTGTTGATGGTTTTAATAGTTTCGGGCATGGATAAACACGTACCTGACATACACACACACACACACATATATATATATATATATATATATATATATATATATATATATATATAACAAGGAGACCATAAGAAGGAGAACGAACTCTGTCGATTGCCTATTGTAATCAATTCACGAAAACCAGCAATCGGATGGCGGCGTTAGTGTCAATGAAAGGACATGCGCAAAGACCGATCCGCACAATTCTCAGTATCACAATGTTTGCTAAGAACAGCTGATTGTGAAGAGAGGCGATGAGTGTCAACTTATTTATTGTTACTGATTTGTTTGAATTTGTTGACCGGTTGTTACCGATGGAAAAGAAAACATTGCTTTTCATTCTTTTCCTACACACCCTTTAATATAACAAGTCTTGGTCATTTTTTGCGCACGATAAATTATGTACTAACAAAATGAACGTAAACAAGGCAATGATAACTTTCAAGTTAGAATACTTCTGTCATGTGTTTTTCTATGCGCAGTGCGTTCCACGCATACGTCCCCTGGCTGAAACTCGTACGCCACTTTTCGATGCCGCCAAACACCGAAGTTCATTCTCTTTATTATAGCCTCCTTGATATATATATATATATATATATATATATATATATATATATATATACAGTGAGTCTCAAAAGTCATCGGACAAGTGCAGTTTAGAAGAAAACTTACAAAATAAATTTATTTGGTAAATAATATTTAAAATCTATTTTAACGTAAACAATTGTAAATACAATTAAAATTAAATGTTACACTTTTTTTTGATTTTTTATTACTTCAATTACACATAAATTCATTTTAGCAAACGAAAGTGAAAAAATCATCTCACAAAAGTCATCGAACAGTGAAATAATAAATACACAATATCAATGATAAATTTTACTGAGGGTTATTTTAATATTTAGTGGGGTAATCCTTACTTCCAGTACTTTGATTAATCTTCTTGCCATTGACTGTACCAAGTTTGTAGTCATTTTTCTATTCATCCGCTAAAATTTTTTTAGTCCCTCTATTGATGTCACGGTGTGCTTTCCCAGTCTTTTTTCCAGTACATTCCAAAGATGTTCAATTGGGTACAGGTTCAGAGATTCCGGTGGTGTTTCTATAACTTTTGGGCAATTATAAAGCAAGCAGAGATGAACCATATGAGCTTTATGCTTCAGGTTGTTATCTTGATAGTATTTAAAGTTGTTGCTCAGACACAATTTCTATCGACTTTGCTTTAAATGATATTTCAAAATATTTAAATAAACATTCTGATCCATTGTTTCATCAATTAAAACTAAATCTCCAACCTCGGCCGCTGACATAAAGCCCCAAACCATAACACTGCCACCGCCATGCTTTATTTTTGGTTTTAAATTTTCTTCTTTAAACTCTTCGACTTGGTTAAAAGTCAATGGGGTTCCAATTCTTAACTGACCGGCACAATCACCAGACTTGAATCCCATTGAAAATCTCTTTGAGATTCACAAACGACGATTTGTGGGCGAACGCTTCGAAAACAAGCGGGAATTGTTTCGAGCATAAAAAAATTAATGTGAAAAGATACCCGAAATCGCCATTTTAAATTAAATTTAACCAATGGCACGCAGATGTGCTGGGGTTATCAAACATAAGGGCTTTTACACAAAGTACTAGATATGTTGGTTTAGTTTTGCACACTGTCATATATTACAGCTACTTGTTTTTATTGCCATTGTCTCCACTATTCAACAAAAAGTCTCATTTAAATTTTTAACTAGATATGAAATCAATCCCGTCATGTGTGTATTTAAATTATAATGGGCATGGTGTGTATACAGGTCATGCAATTTTAATAATTGATATATAATAGATGAAATAATTTTTTTACCAATTCACACTTATACATTCAAAATGTTAGATATATAAGTGTGAAAAAAGTGAAAAAAAAACATTTTAATTATTTAGATTTTAAACAATTGAAATGTTTTTCAATGTGTGACGTCAGTAAATCAACACCAGCACATTTTATTGTCTTTTTTATTACATTATTTGGAATATTTGCTAACATTCAACAATGACACAAGTTTCTTGACAAACATGGCAGTGAAGAGTTTCTTCAAAGTGATGGCAATAAATGATTTTTTAATAAAACCATGTAAACGATGTAGAATTATAAGTGGAAGTAGTTCTGAAGATGATTTTGATTATTTTAGAGATAGGATAACTGACGAAGACCACAATACGATAATTTGGAAGATATTGCGAATAATTCAAATATTAAAGAAGTTAATTTAACAAAATCAGATTAATGGATGTGTGGAAGAATACCTAGATATGATTTTCCGTTTTTATCTCAGCCAGGTATAAATTTTAATACATCTCATTAAAATAACTGTTTATTTTATATCGAGAAACATTTGGACGATGATCTGATAAAAATTATCGTCGAGGAAACCAACAAATATGCGAAACAATTTTTTTAAAAAATTCTTCATTGAAGCCAAGATTTTTTCATTGATTAATAATTTTTTTCATTTATTTGTATTGAACACAGATAATAAACATATATATATATATATATATATATATATATATATATATATATATTAATAGTCTTATTTTTTGCGATTAGGATGATTTCCCTTTCTCTACCAATTGTTTTCACAATTGTGATTTTTATAATGAACGTGACGTGGAATTCCGTCAACGCTTGAAACAAATAACAACCAGAAAAGAGACATTCTTAAACTTCTTACTGGTTAATTCCTCAGTTAAAAGGTTAAATATAACAAACAAAAATCAAATATTTATAACAATCATTCAAGCGATTGTCATAAATACATTCAAATGAACGGTAAACATTTGTGCAATATATAAATTATTAATAAACTCCAATAAACGAAAAATTTCAGAAGTTATTTACAAAAGTTATAAGATAGTCGGACTATCCAATTATTAAATAGACCATAACGAGAGAAAGGTGTATCTTCGAAAACATTATATAATATCAATATTTATGTACTTGGAAATGCGCTCTATACGTTTTTGCACTCATTTTATGAACATTTATAGATATTCAATTAAGTCAATGTACCATAACGAAAGTAATTTTGCAATGTATAAGAGATTTTGAAGCGTGTTCTCGAACAACAACTATGTAATTACAATGTATTCTTGATTTAATTTTTATATGAAGTCTATTTTTTATTTATATATCAATTTTTTTGATTTGGAACAAAAGTGGTAAAATTCAAAGGCAGTGTTTACTATTTTCTACATAACTTTATTCTAATGCATCTTTTCCCATCGTTCACGTACTTTCATAATTTCGTCCTCCCAGAACTTCAGGCATCTTTTTTTATAAAAAAATAATGCGTATTTAAAAATAAATATTACAAAAATATATTATATAAATATAAATAAATGAGAAATAAGTCTGGATAACTCACACTTTTTTACTTTAGACGTTCTCTCTATAATTGATTTTCATTGCAAATTTCCGTCAAGTTAAAGAGTTCTTTACTGAATGAACTGGGTGTGTTATTTGTCGTGAGAAGTTGTCTTTAGAAAAACGTTGTAAAAAATACTATTTTTACTTAATTCTATATTTATTTCTATATGATTCTATATTTCTATCCGCCATCTTTCCCCATCGTTCACGTACTGTCATAATTCCGTCCTCCCAGAACTTGGCATCTTTCTGAGCGATGAATTGATCCTTGTGGTTTCTGAAAGCTTCCAGGGAAGTGAAGTTTTTTCCAGGAAATTATGTAGGGACTGGATAAATAGTAATCTGAAGGTACAAGATCAGGTTAATATGGAGGATAAGGTATGTCCGAGTCAAACTGCTCCAATTTCTGCTGGGTCTACAAAGAAACGTGAGACCTAGTGTTATCTAGACGGCAAATAATATCATTCTGATTTGCCTATTATGGACTGTTTTGATCGATTGCCGCTCTTAATAGTTTCAATTGTGTACAATACTTTTCCGAATTTATCGTCTGATTATTTGCGAGAAGCTTGTAATACACAACACCCCTCCAATCCCACCAGATACATAACATCAACTTCTTTGGATGAAGATCTGATTTTGGTTTGGCTAATGAAGTCTCATCTCGTTTTCCTTAAGACGTTTTTCGATCCACATTATTGTGGACGATTAGTTTTTCATCTCCCGTGATTAATCGTTTCAGAAACGGGTCGTTTTGGTGTCTTTTAAGGAGCGAATCACTGCTGGAAATGGGTACCTTTAAATTTCTTTCAGTTAAATTATGACACACCTAAACATCATAGCTATTCACATATCCAAGTGTCTCTAAATGCTTCACAACACTCGTATGAGATACCTGCAGTATCTCTGCAATTTTCAATGTCGTGTAACGTTGATTATTTTCAATAAGTGTTGCAATTTTGTCATTATCAACAATTGTAGACCTACCGGAACGCTCTCGATCCTCTAGATCGAATTTTCCATATCTGAACCAAGCGAATCACTTTCGAACAGTACTTCCAGCTACGACACTTTCTCTATAAACGTCGGATATCTTTTTTGCTATCTCTGCAGCACTTTTTTCTCTCCGAAAATAAAATAACATCGAATGAAGAAAATGCGCCTTTTATTCGAGCATTTAAAATTTAAAAGACTTAACCTTACACAAAAATAGCAGAGAAAGAAACGTTGAAATGTCACCTGTCAAAATAATATATATGAAGTCATTTCATATAATCGAACCGCGTGCGAAATTGCAATTAATGACATCTACTGGAAAAAGCTCAGAACTTTTATCCCAACTCAATATTAATTGAAAACCTAGTATTAATACAGGCGAAGCATAACTCAAGAACATGTGTGTTTAAGTTAAATATTCATAATTGAATTAATATTTTTCTTAATATATTCTGTTATATTCACTGGTGTACTTATTTACTATTATAAATAAATCGTTTTTATATATCCGCAACAATTGATTTTATATAATTCATTCAAAAACAACCACTTTATTGTAAATATTATTTTTAACCAGTTATATGATACTCCAGAGCCCAAGTTCAGCTTCTACAGTTGCCTGTTCCTGAGACTTCTTTGACATGTGTCATTACAGAAAATATGTAGACATCTAAATATATATATATATATATATATATATATATATATATATATATATACATTTTTATTTTTTTACTGTCATACAGTTCATTTTACTATACCAGTTTATATGTCAATTTATTTTATCTTATCAACAAACAGAGATTGTCTTTTTTTGCTTGAAATTAAATTTAAACAACCGCTTCATAAGTAAATATACTTAATATGAAAAAATTATCGGATTGATTGTATATTAGGAGAATTCAAAGTGCAATAACAACATGTAAGTTAACAGCATTGATCAAAACAAATGAATATGTTATATGCGAGTCGAACAGTTTTTAATTAATCATAGATACCTGATCACAAATAATAATTATTATATTTTTTACATTCCTTTCTAATATCATGTTTGCGATATGAAACAAAGATTCTTTATTAAGATACATGTCCAATGCGGTATGTTATTTAGAAAAAAGAAAAAAGATACGTTACCGTACTTCATTCTTCCAGCCCGGTACCATTTTAAAACTTTGCATATCGTAGCAGTAAACATAGATTATGCTAATATTTTCCATGAAAATTACTATTAGGTCGGTAGAAAAAAATTGCGGTTTATGAGCTTCAAATTTATGTAAAAAACCGTAATTATTTTCCTACCGACCTAATATTTATCAAGGAATAGAATGATTTTTAATTAGTTGAAGATCATAGTCATTCTTACACCACAGATTAGTATCAATAGAATATGCGTATTACATAAAAATAAAGAAAAATAATTAAAAATATCATTCTACTTCCTCATAGAAAAACTTGTATGATCAATAAAACTGATATTTATTGAACAACGGATGCTTGCCAGGGTATCATTTGCGCAGACGCATGTTAACGTACACAATATTATACATGTGAAGATATTAGGTTAGTAGCAAAAGAATTGCGGTTTGTGACATTCAAATTCTTATACAAAACCGCAATTATTTTCATACCGATCTAATATATGTATATATATATATATATACGAGATCAGACAATTAAGTAATGCGACCGATTTTTTTTCTCGGCCTGTGGTAACACTGCGAACCTGTAACTCCGCTACCGTAATAGCAGATCCCTACTCTCTCGATTGAGACCTTGACCACCCTCGTACGATTATTTCTTCGCCAGCTGTTTAGTGTTTTGTAACAACGCGCGAGTAGTGCATGTCACGAAAATGGAACAGAGAACATCGCTCAAGATTGTCTCGAGCAGGTTGAAAGTGATCCTACTCTTCTCGATCGAGTTATTACTGGTGATGAAAGTTGGTTCTTTCAATATGACCCCGAAACTAAACGACAAAGCCAACAGTGGCTGTCCCCTGGAGCACCAAGGCCAAAGAAGGCGAGAATGAGCAAGTCCAAAGTGAAAACCATGTTGATTTGCTTCTTCGACAGCAAAGGGGTGGTTCACAAAGAGTTCGTACCACCTGGACAAACCGTAAATCAAGTATTCTACCGCAATGTGCTCGAAAAATTACGAAAAAGGGTGCTCAGAGTGCGTCTAGAGATTGCGAAGACTTGGGTTCTGCATCACGACAATTCTCCCTGTCACAGTGCGTTCAGTGTCTCTCAGTTTTTGGCATCTAAAGGCATCGCAACGTTACCACAACCGCCCTATTCACCGGACATGTCACCCTGCGACTTTTTCCTATTCCCCCATATGAAAAAATTCGTCAAAGGTCGACATTTTGACTCCGTTGAAGATATCCAAGAATCTGTGACGAGGGTACTCGGAGAGGTCCCACAAGAAGTGTTCCAGAATTGTTACGAAAACTGGAAAACTCGCTGGAATAAGTGTATGGATGCGGGAGGGAACTACTTTGAAGGGGATCACAGCGATGTACCTTAATTTTTAAATATACTCGATTTTTGAATTTTGTCGCATTACTTAATTGTCTGACCTCGTATATACATATATATATATATATATATATATATATATATATATATATATATATATATATATATATACACGAGTACAATACTTCATGATTGAAATAGAACAACAAAGAAAAATACATTTTAAATCTTATTGTGATTTACATATTCCACGTTATTTTGATTTCATTCAATATAAATTATCCTACTAAACTTTTTTTGTTCATTTTCTTCCCCCAATCAAAGTTATCATTCCATACTTCGTGCGCTACTTATTACCACCCATTGTCGTAGCGGTCAATGCTGTCATGTAAATTATATCTTCACATAATCCCGCTAAGGTCTATGAGAAGCTGACATAGACAGTTCCCATCAATAATCAATAAACATAAAAATCTAGACAACACCAACGGAGTGCTATGAGAAGCTGCCATATACAGTATTTCAACAATTAGCGACATACATAAACATCCGAACTGGACAACGCCAGTTAAACTCTATGAGAAGCTGAATAGACAGTTCCCATCAATAAGCAAAAGACAAAAATATTTTGATTAGACAACGCCGAATCGAAAACCTATATAAAGAAATGAATATTTAGATTTAAGCATTTTGAAGCAACTAGGTTTTTTGACATTTTTCCTAGTCAATGAAATGAAGTTACTACATGAATAGAGGTCACTATTTAAATAGATATCGGATGTAGGTGTTCAGGGAATAAAACCCCCAGGAACTACCGTACAAAATAGCCGTTTGCCTATATTGAACCTAATACCAGAAAATACAATTTATAAACTAACCTAAAAAAAATAGGTTTAAGCAGATTTGTTATAATTACATTTGTAGAGTAACATCTATATAAATTTATAATAAACGTCACTTGTGTTTTTTAAAAAGAAGTTTCCGTTACATCAATAAAAAACTTGTATGTTCAAAATAAATAGTACATTTTGAAATAAAAGAGAGAATTAAAACAATATTTGGGGATTCTACGATTATTTTTAAAATTCATTAGTGATCATATTGAATAGTAGAGGATTACAAGGAATATAAATATTCTGTGAATAAGAGAATGAAAGATATTTTCAAATAAAAACACACAGTCAACTACGTTTACCGCATCGGAACGGGAGAGTTAACCCTTATGCGACTGAAAAGAAAAACACACTCTAATGACTGTGTAGGTACCCAGGTACCTATACTTCTTCATTGATGTTAACGATTACTTACAAAATAAAGTTTATTTTTTTTGTTTTTTTTTTTTTTTTTATACACATTATCATATCATATATACATTACCATGTTTAATATATATATATATATATATATATATATATATATATATATATATATATATATATATGTTACATTATGATATATGAAATAAATATATCTAATTAAGTTAAAAAAATGTTGATCACTAATATTGTTTCGTCAAAGACGAGGAGTTGCAAATTTTAGTAATTTACTTTCGGAAAAGGAAATGTTCAAGTCCATCATTTACAACGAAATGTACGACATTATATTTAGATACACTAATAAAAAAGGTCAAAGAGCGACAGAAAATTATAACAACAAATTGATAGAAAAATATGTTGCTTTTGAACGGTCTCCTCTAAAGATATTCGAACCATTAAGCCAAGAAGAACTTAAAGAATTTTTGGAACTCCTCCTTGTTACTAGTGTTTATAAATCTAACCAGGAACATATATCTGAATTATGGAATCCTCAGTATTTACCTCTAATTCGTGCCGCTATAGCTCTTGATCGGTTCAAAATGTTTCAGAGATGAATATATGAAATGAGAATACACGAGTTGAATAAATGATTGAAATGGAATTTTGATAATGAGAACACACGAGTTTCACATATGAAAACAGATCAAGCTGCCCCAATACGTGATATTTGGCCAATGCTCAACAATTACCGAAAAAAAACAATAATCCAAATGAATGTATAACGGTAGATGAACAATTGTTTCCTTACAAAAGACATACAAAATTTACACAATACATTCCTTCAAAACCTGAAAAGTACGGAATAAAAGTGTTCTGGGCGTGCGATTCAGCAAACGCTTATCCTCTGCAAGGTCAACTTTATACTAGAAAGCTACCAGAGGATGAACGTCAAGTAAGTTAGTTAACGTGAGTACGTTAACTAAAGTTAACTAACTCTTAAATGGTGTAACCAAGTCTAAAACAGTTTTAAGACTTGGTTACACCATTTAAGAGTTTGGGAAGGAATGTAACTACTGATAACTTTTTTACAAGTTTACAGCTGGCTTAAATGTTGAATTCATGAAATTTAACTTTGGTACTGTAAGAAAAAATAAAAGATTCATTCCACCGAACATGCAGCCGTCTAAGAAAAGAGTCATAAATTCGACAAATTATGCATTCAACAAAGACGCAACAGTATGCTCATATGACCCACAAAAAAACACAAATCGGTTATACTTCTGTCATCAATGCATAAGACAGCCGAAATAGGATCACACAGCTGTAGCAAAACCAGAAATTATAAAATACTACAATCAAAGGAAAGGAAGTGTTGATATTATGGATCAAATATTATCTGAGTATATCGTCAAGCGCAGAACAAGTTGTTGGCCTTTAGAATTCTTTTATAATGCGGTAGATGTTGCTGGTTTGACTGCATACATAATATATACGGGGCACAGTTCACGGCTCAAATCAACTGATAGACGACGAACATTCCTGAAAGATCTTGTCAATCAATTGTGCATGTCATCTATTAAATTTCGTGCAACAATTCTAAAAGTACGAGTAATGGGAAAACATTTCACTCGGAACTTCATATAATTGGTTATTGGATGTAAATTGGAATCAATACCGGCTGCAGCAATTAGAACACAACAATCAAGTCGTAGTAATACTGGACGTACTTATGAGTAGTTCTATTTGCCGCCAACTGAACCACAAGCAAAGTAAGACTCGAAAACGTTGTTCGAAAACAATTTCTATGAACACTGCAGGAGTGAACCAATTTGTGAAACTTTCCATCAAATAGGCGAATAATTTTATTTTCATGTTTTTTCTCTTATTTTAATTTCTCGTAAATAAAAACAAATGAAATTTCATTTTTCCATTTTTTTTTATTAAAGATTCCTTTAAAAAATCGTAAAAAGTACCCTGGTACCTTTACCGTCACTACAGGGTGTAAAATCTTAATGCAATATTTTCACTTGGAAAAAGTCCAAAAAATAATTAAAAAATGTAATAAAACACGCTTTATAAAATGTTTAGAGATGTCACGGAATTATCTGCAGCAGTGAGTTGAAAAAATTAGAAAAAATAATTTTAAATCGTAAAAGGTACTCAGGAACATTTACAGTCATATAAGGGTTAAAAATGTGCTGACAATGTAAGAAATTCATCAAAACAATATATCATAGACTACAGAGTTTACAATGTTAGAATAAGTATTAAAATCCGTCCAGTTTGCATAAAATAATAAACATTCGCATTTTGTTCTACACGAATTTTAAAAATCATTGTTTAAAAATACGCCAGTGTAGCGGTACATTTGTCAATTTGAGAATTTTTGTCAAGATATACTAGTGTGTTTGAATAAAGATGAAAATATGATTTATAATTTATTCATGTCAGGTGGAGCACATTTTCATTTAAAATGTGCACAAGTAAAATAGTCGATAATAGAGCACTGAAAACTTGATCACATTAAAAGCCGCTGCATAGACCAAAAGTTACTGTGTTGTATACACTTTCATCTTTTACCATTATAGTGACATTCACCTTTGAAGACGATAACGAAAATGCCATAAACGTTAATGCAGTTTGCTACACTAATATGATTACATTCCTGATGTAAAATCTTAATGCAATATTTTTACTTCCAAAAAGTGAAAAAAATAACTAAAAAATATAATAAAACACGCTTTATAAAATGTTTAGAGATGTCACGGAACCACCCGCCGCAGTGACTTTTGACAAAGTTCAAAAAAATAATTTTAAATCGCAAGAGGACACGGGTACCTTTCCAGTCACATAATGGTTAAAAACTACTGACTGTAAGAACTTTCAGCAAAACAGTATGACCGAGACTACAGAGATTCCAATGTTAGAATAAGTATAAAAATACGTTCAGGTTACATAAAATAATAAAAATTCGTATTTTGTACTACACGACTTTTGAAAATCACTGTTTTTGTTATAAAGGTGTGTGTGGAAAATTTGTCAATTCGAAAATTTTTGTCAAGATATGCTCATGCGTTTGGATGAAGATGAAAACATGATTCACAATTTATTCAAGTTATATAAAGTTTTTTTTCTTTATTTAAACGGCTATATGAACAAGCAAAGTAGTCGATAATGAAGTATTGAAAACCCACTTGAATTATATTATACGCCGCTGTATTGTCCAAAAGTTATTGTATAATGTACACTTTCATCTTTTGAAGACCATAACGGAAATGCTATAAACGTTAATGCAGTTTGCTACACAAATATGATTACATTTCTGATGCAAGAATCAATTCAGTTTATATAAATTATATAGAACCAAGATGGGGCAACAAGTTATACCGCTAGAGTGTCCATGATTACTGTAAGAGCGCTCTTGCCGAACTATGTCATTTATAAAAATGGAGATGTTGTTTGGTCAGTAACATCCACAGATTTGACGACGTAGGATTATTTTCTCCGAGGTTATCTAAAGAGTGAGGTGCATATTGACACACTATCTCTGAACTTAAATTAAAAATTCAAGAAGAAATTCCGAGGATTCCACCAGACATGCTATGACATATAATGGAAAATTTCCAAATAAGATAACAGGAATGCGTACGCCGAAATGTGTTCATATATCAAGTGTTATTAACAAAAAATAAAATGGCCCGATACACCTGACAAGTACTGGTAGACAAAATTATGCAAAAATAAAAATTCATTTAATTACTGCGTTTTGAAATTTTTTCGTTTCTCTGACGCACGCGGTAAATTAGAACATTTTATTTATTTTTTTAACTCAAATTATCTACCTTGCAGGTGAAGCATCTATTGATTCAAGATTTTTAAATACATTTTCAAAAGCTAATTAGAAATTTTGAGGACTATTATTTTTTGTGTATATTATAAGACAATATTTGATTTCTAACCGAAGTAATCACATATACACGGTGATTTAAATTTACATTTTTCATATCATTCTCAAAATAAATTTGATGTTTTTTCCTCAAAAGATACATTATTTTCATAAAAATGATTAATATCAGTTTACATAATAGCTTTTAGACAATTGCATGATAATCATTTTTATTAAATACATAATAAATAAAGTACATGAACGATCATAATTCTTAGCAATACAAATATAGCTGCTCTTCAACAGATTTATTGATTAATAACGTAAGATAAAAATGTGTATCGTATTGATAAAAACACAATATAAATAGGAAAAAAAATGTTCGTTCGAGTTGTTAGTTATATAACATTATGATGAAATTAATTTGTAGTGTTTTGTTCGTTTGCGCAGTCACGCAGGTAATAATTTCATTAGGAATTTATTAAAAAAAACATTGCTAGAGAAAAGCATACGAAAAAAAAAATAAAATGACTTTTTTATTAATTATAGGCTGCCAATGTTGACTGGGATAATGTTTTCCATATGGATGTTCACCCTCATATGCCTGTGCAACTGCGCCCAATTAAAAAATTTGAAGGAAGAATAGTTGGAGGACAAGAAGCTGATAAACACCAATTTCCTTATCAAGTGAGTAATATATTACCACTTTTAATTTTTTCTCGCATGTAAGAAAGGAAAATCAAATTAAATATATTTTTTAATTTCTATATTTATAATAAAGAAACAACGAGTAAAATCTTGAATGGAAGGCAATTTAACTGCGGCCATAGTATAAAAATAAGTTTGTAGTTTGACAAAAAAATATTTTCAAGCATGTACTATTTTTTTATTTCACCGGTATTTAATTAAATTAAATATTACATTTACAGAATAACAATAAAAATAAATATATTATACATAGATATAATACCAATGAGTTTTAAAACTGAAAAACGTAAATTATAAAAATAATATGACTTGAATTTTACAAATAAAAAAGGGAAGTTTCAAACAGGAGCCGCTTAGTATTTTTAATTTAGTTTCCTTTATTATTAGTAATAGATTGCAACGTTATTTGAATTCTAAACATTATTTTTTTTTATGTAAAGAAAAATAAATTTTATTACTTTTATAATTTGTTCTAAAATATTTGTTATTTCAAAAAGTAGAATATTTGTTTCCTCTATTACACAGTTATATTTTCTCTAAAATTCGCTTTCAAGGAACATGCTATATTACAATAAATATTAATGTTTTAAAAATATATAGCTGTTCTGAAAGAAAGATGGATCCAGTCATAAGATTAACGGTGTTAATGAAGAGAAGATTTAATAAAATATCTACAAAATATATTTACTTTTAATCATCTTATAAAGATATTTAAGATTAATCAAAATATATGATGATAATAGTATTTGTAGGAGCATTTCAATACTATATAATTTTTAAAAATTATTTTTTATTTTTTTATAATGGTAAAAAAAAACTTCAGGTGGGAATTATCACATTATTTAATACTCATAGATTCGCCACTGATTGGAATGTATAGTTAATTTCATGATTGTGCTAAATATATAATTTCTCAAGTACATTTTGAAGCGGATATTTTTAGATAGTTGATGTATGTGATATCAGTACTGTGTTTCGAGAAACACCCACAGTCACTGAATAATTTACTATACTTTTTAATATATCGACTTGAATAAATTAAACTTGTATTTTTTTTTGAAAATTCATTTTTTTGATTTTTTTTATTATGCTTAATGCTTCCTAATTGAATTCATAATAAAATAGATTTTGTAAAATTAATTCATTTACATAAAACGAGCAAAATTATTTAAATACAGGTAATGCAAAATGTAGATCAATCTATATTTTCTATTTACAAATTTTTTATAACTTTACACATTTAATGACTAAAATTTTCGTAATATATTTTTTCTAGGTAGCTCTACTTGTGCAAACATCTCAAGGTGTTGGATTCTGTGGTGGTTCATTGATTTCTAATCAGTGGGTTTTGACAGCTGCTCACTGTGCTTATAGGTAAATTATTTTATATTTCGAAAATATATTATTGTCTTTTACTTTCAATATTTTTATTGAACATTATTAACACTCTATATAAGTAGGAATTAAAATTATTTGAATTAGGTTCTATTGATAAAAAATTGATAGAAATCTTAAAAGTAGCAAACTACAAAGTAAGTATAAGCGTAAGCTTAAGTGGTAAATGAAGTACCTGAGCCAAATCTAATCGTATATTAATTTCAAATCAGATTATCTTAAAATATATTTTGAACAGTTTTTCATATTTTTTTAAATCGAATTAACTTTAATGAGTCATACTGACGATATTCATTTAAGCCATATTTTATTTTTATTATATATATATATATATATATATATTTATATATATATATATATATATATATATGAGGGTCGTTTGACAAGTATGGTAAAAAGCAAGTTAGACACCGTTTTTAGGAAAAAAATGTTTTTATTTCTCAACATAGTTTCCATTGCGGGCTATACACTTGGTACAGCGAGTTTGCAATTTTGTCATCCCATCAGAAAAGCGTGTGATTGTGGCTGTTTCGCTATGGTGTCGTTGTTGATGGTTGGCTAAGATCAACCAATGGTTTATACCGTTTCGAGTTGTCGAAATAGATTCATTTTTCATCACCAGTCACTATACTCCACACGAAAATCTTCTTTTTATGTCTTGCAAGCAAAGAAATTGAAATGTTTAAACGATTATCAATGGAGTTTTCGGTTAATTTATGTGGCAGCCATCTTCCTTCTTCTGTATCTTTCTCATGACTTGTAAACGTCGTAAAATGGTTTAGTTATCGATTTAGAGCTGTTGAGTCAATTTTTTGAGTTTTTTTTGAGCAAGGTTTTCTTTCTATAGAACTTGCAGTTGTTCATCTTCGAACTTTTTCGATTGACCTGGCCGTCCTTTGTCGTGAACGTCACAATCACCACTTTTGAATCGTCGAAACCAATCTCTACATACTGCTTCCGATCGAGTAGATTCCCCATAAGTTTTCACAAGCAATCGATTACCTTAAGCTGTATTTTTTTCAAATCAAAGTAGTGTAGAAGTACACATCGAAAAAATAACTTATCGCGTTCCATTTTAATTCGGTTATAGAAAAGCACTTGTGTAAATAAAGGGTGAAGTCTGATGACTGAATTTTAGTAGGAAATTTTCACACTTCAAAATGATATAAGAGACATTCATCACTGCCCACAGCATACGCACCTAGAGCCATCTACATGTGAACAACGGCTTTCAATGCAACCTCCTATTATGTTGTTAAATTATCGTTATATACGGTTAATAATACTTTGAATCTAATAGTGTTAAGAATAACATTTATAGACTAAGCAAGTGCAAAAGCGAATTTTTGTTAGCTGTATTCACAGTTTCAAATAAAAAAAAGTTATTCATATATCTAATCCATGTTATCTGGTAATAAATTTCTTGAGGTACATATTTAGCTACATAAATTAGAAATTATTTTCTGATATGCACATAAACATTACATACTATTCAGGGGGTTAATTGTATAAATATTGAAAATTTGGAACTATAGAAAAATCTCAAAATTTCATTAATTTTTTTAAAGTCAAAATATCAAAAAGTTATTTGCGAATGCAAAAATGTACATATATAATACAAGTAAAATATCTATTAAAGACAGAATATTGAAAAAATATTAATGTTAATTATAGAATATGCATGTAAAAATTTCATACTGGATAATCATATTAAAATATGGAAATATATTAAACAACTAAATTTACTTTCATGGAAAATACGCTATTCGAATTAACTTGTTTAAATTTTCTTTGTTTTCAATAATTCTATAAATTTATAAATAACTTCAATCAAATCTTGAAATTATTGAGTATTTTAGTATTTGAAAAATGTTACAAACTGTAAAATTTTCTAAACAATTTGGTTTCAAATATACTAGTATTATAATTTATACTGGCACAATAATTTATATTATATTTATTAGTATTTTATATTAGTATTATAGTATATTTATTAGTATTTCCATTAAATACTAATATTTGATAGTGGATCAAACTTCACCATCTATTTGGGAGCACATAACATCAGAGAAGAAGAACCTGACCGTATTGAGTTGGAAACTAAGGAAAAAATTGTTCATCCTGACTTCGATATATTTGAAGCTATCAATGATATTGCTCTTTTAAAACTTTGGTATCCAGTTGAATTGAACAGTAAATATGAATATTGATTTATTATTATATGGCGTAATTAGTAGAAAATTAATAAAATAGAGAAAAATAATTAATTTAAAAAAATAATGTGTTATATGAAAGTAGGTTAGTTTTATAAATGCTAATATTTTAAATTTAATTTAATTCTATGGTAAACATCGATAGTCTACTATAAATAATTTTTAATGTTTATGACAAGCACTAGTATTTCCATATATTTGTCTTTTTTAAGTAGAAAAACAAAAAAAAATACCATAATGTATAATTAAACCACCTATTATCAGTACTAATGGTTATAAATTCCATGGTTATATTTTTCTTTTGATAAATAATTTGTACATAGTTTAACACTTAATCGGCCAGTTGTGTATTAATACATGTTTGGACTTTGTCGTATATTCGAGCCATTCCTAAGTTATTACTATGATAACTACCTTATTTGTTTAAAAATATATTTATTAGAACATAGTAAGTATCATAATATGATATTAAAATATTTTTTATTCTAGAAAAGATCATGTACTAATCATTAAATTCTATATTCACTTCCTCTTTCTGCAAATTTGAAAAATATTGCCGTCCTTTGATGAAAAGTGAAACACTTAAAGACCGGCCGATTAAGTGTTATTAACACACACAAAAATATGAAATGAAAAGAATAAGCACGTGGTTCAGAAAGAGGCCACAGCTTTTTGCTGAACCTGGAGTTCTCTGGTCTCATCTTATGGTACTTTACAAGTCGCATAAAAGGTCCTTGACTAATATCTGACTCTCAGCTCCTGCGACACGAGTCATGGGTTTAGAGCCTGGTACCCATATCACCAGTGTGCTGGTTTTAAAAATCATCCAACTGAACCAGTCAGAATATTGTCGAAGAGTACAAATTATCTGTAAATATGACAAAGACATTTTCTTATGATTTGTAACGATAATAAATCCTAAATACTGATTTAAATACGAACTTTACATAAAAATATTAGTTTTTATTGTGTCATATTTATTTGTATCATTAGCTTTTTTGCAAAACGTATTATTATACTGCGAGTATACAATAAATCTCCATTTTTTTTAACGAGGTACATATCCACTATAGAATAAAATATATTTGCATATCATTTCCTGTAGTGAAAATGTTTATGCTACAATCCAACTTGACTTTTGTTAACTCCGTAAAGAAGTTCTATACTAAGTCTGATAATATTTCTCTGCATTACTCATACTTAAATGTACTAACTTCACTCTATTGATCTATATTCATATTGAAACCTCTATTTTCAATACCATGCTTTCTATACTACCATCACTTTTTCTTTAATGTACTAGTGTTAATGACAATTGACACATTAAACAATGCTCTTTCATGTTAATTTTGGTCTCGTTTATCTTTAAAAAAAATATTAATATTTAGTCTTTTCATCCCTATCCCAGTATTCTTTTAATGCATAGTTTTACAATTTGAGAATTATTTCTAAATGTTTAGTTATTACTATTGATCACTTCGCAAGATAGTTCTTATTTTTTATAACTTCTGAGTTGTTCCAATCTTAAGTATAGAATCGAAAATCGGTTTATTATATTTTTGAAAATTAAAAATTTCTCTTTTAGAAGACTTATCATATAATTTTTTTCATAGTTATTACATACTTGTTCTGACCGTGTCCTATCTCAAGGGTTAATTCTTTTTTGATTACATTTCATGATTATATAATTGATTTGATTTCAGTGTAAAAATAAGCTATCATTCTATTATAGTTGTAGTTTGTTTTTGCATCACAAAGATAGTAATTTTTCGATTGTAAAGCATTTTCAACCATTTTCGTTGAATACAATACACTTTTTTCATTTGATATCATTTTTGATTTTTTGAAATAATTAACATTATTGTCTAATAAAATATTTACATACATCAGATTATTTTAAAAGTTAGAATTTTTTAATAAGTAAATTCTATTTAGAAAAAAAATATTTTTAATCATATATAACCAATCGTTAATCATTTAAAACATGTCCATTTTAATTTAAAACATATCTATTTTTTGCTACTTTCTAAACAAAATTTATTTTCTTCCATTTAAAAATATCATCTAATGAATTTGCAATAAAAGTAAATCGCCAAACTCATTATTTATAAAAATATTTGATGGGTACAAAAATAATTGATAATCTAATAGATGTTGGCAGAGTATGAAGACAGAATAAAATATTATTTTCCATTTCCTTCGTGAAACTCTAATCAATTTGAGTAAAGTTAAAATTCAAAATTGCACGAGTCAAAAATAATTCAAGATTTTTCTAAATTATCTTCTAAAATAATATACATATTTTTTGTTATATTTGTACCTTATCGCTCTGGTGACGATAATATTGCCATAGAACTGCACATAAGGAAAAACAAAAAAATCAGTTGTTAAATATTTTTTGTGAAGATGTTTATTTTTCTAATACATTAAGTCCTGTTCGAAATAATTTAAATCATATTCTTAATAAATATGTTTAACAATTTAAATATTTTTTTCAGACATAATCCAAACAATTCGTCTTCCAAGCAAATCACAAGAGCAAGAAACCTTCACTGGAGAAAATTCATTAGTTAGTGGATGGGGAAAAGATAAAGATTGTAAGTAATTTCTATATTGATAATTAATTAAATGTCATATAAAAAAAGTATTTTTTACAAGTTAATTATATATTAAAATATTTATATTACTTATAACCAAATTAAAAAAAAAAATTTTTCAATTTAGCATCGACCAATATTAGCCCTGTTCTGAGATATGTCGAGAATCCAATCTTAAGTAATAATGGTTGTAGGAGAGGAATGTTAGGTATTGTGCCAATCAATTCAACACAAATCTGCCAATCTGGTAAAGGAGGGAGATCAGCTTGCCATGTAAGTTTTTTTTTACTTTTATTTGAAATTATTATTGCATTTGATAATCATAGTTTACGATATTTTGGTGAAATTCATTTTCATAAATGAATTTCTACTTCCTATAAACCAAATGTGCTTTGATTAAAATCTTCGAAAATTAATTGTCGATTATTCTAATTGCTAATGCGTATTTTAATGGAGGTCATTATCTTTAAAGCACAAAAGTACAGAAAAATCTCGCTTATCTATATTTTCGAGTTCTGAAAAGTCTTTTTATTCTATACTCTAAGATTAATTTGTATTTTGATGATTTTAAGATGATTAAATCGGCATAGAAATGCTCATAAATAATGATTAAAATGACCAATAATCAATTATAGGGCATTTTATCTTAAAAGCATCAAAAGATGTAATTATATAATTTAATGACATGAAATGAATTATTATTATTCACTTATAGGGCGACAGTGGTGGTCCACTGAAAGTTGTTGACAAAGATGGAAAAGATACCATTGTTGGTATTGTATCATTCGGGATGATACTCGGTTGTGAGTTACGATTTCCTGGAGTTTACACTCGAATTACAAGTTACTTAGATTTCATTGAACAGAATACCGGAATTGAAATCCGTCCTTAAATTTGATATTTCATCCACGTTTGAAATAAACAATTTAAAATATTACATCGATTTCAGTTTATGATCGCTAAGAGTATACTCATTTATCATTAGATTTAACATTAATAAAAAGATATTTATAACAGTATATAGTTATGGATATATTGATTATGAATGCATTTTTATTAATTTTATCATAAATTTTTAATACAATGTAATATTTGACAATAAATAAATATATAAAATATATACTATTTGTCTTTCTTACAAACAATTTTCAGATAAAAATTAATATACATGTAACCATAATGTTTTAATTTTGTTATTGTACTCCTATTTGTCAATTTCATGCTACAAAAGAAAAGATGGGTGTTTAAGAAACAGAGATATTAGAGTAAACGAAAATTATTTCCGGCAGATCTGCTGAAAATTTATGCTGAATAACTATTGTAGAACACTGACATACCACATGAAAAACACAACAGACAACTACCAGCAGTAATTAATATAATATTAATAGTCTTTGTGTAATAGTCTGAAAAATATATTTTTTAAATATGAAATTGTGATTCTTTCACATTGTATAACTTTAGACTATAGAAATAATATTAATATATATTTGAAGTCAATATAAAAAAATAATATGAAGAATATTTTGGAATAAAAAAGATATGTATTTGTCATGCAGTACATAAAAGAATCATTTCATGAAAAATTAGTAAAAAAAACATATTTTTGTAAAATGTACAGTGAAGGGTAAAACTGTTTGTACTATATAGATACGAATATATATTTTCAGTTAAACAAACGGAACGTAAATTAATAAATTTGTACTTTTTACTTTAAATTTATTATACCCTTAGTTAACATATTTTCAGTAATTAAGAAATAAAATTCCTCGGCGTGCAAAATAATAATCACGTTCAATGTGAAAATTTCTCTTAACATTTTTGTCGCATATATAAAAGTTTCGATTTCCAAGCATTTTTTTTCATCGCTAGTACTTTCATGGTCTCCTTTTGCTTCTATTATTGCATTAATACGTTTGGGAATGTTATCCATTAATTTAGTAAGATAGATTTCGCCCAATTCTTCCCATATTTCTTGAACAGCTTACTAAATTTCTTCAATGATTACTGGACATACCTTAGGGAACGATTAATCTGGTTTTCTGTTAATCAACGGGCAATAAAATTTTTAGCAACATGACTCATGTCTAAGGCATTGAACAAAATATTTTGGTAAGGCATGTATAATATTATTATTTATTCTCCAACACCTCTAACGGTTAATCCCCGATTGACGCATTTAGATATGGTTTTCATTAGTTATGGAAGTTTAAGATCTATCCGGTATTTCAGCATCTTTGATTAAAGTTCTACCTTCCTTAATGTGCTTGAAACACTTAAAAAAAATGTCCAGCTTAATGCATCTTCTCCAAAACTCGCTTTCAAAAATTGAATTGATTCTGTCGCGATTTTTCCAAGTTAACTTATTTTGTCTTTTCAAAACAAAAATTCATAAAGACGAGCTGATCTTTAATCAGTTTCACCTTAAAAATGGCTGGGGTAAAAAATCTAATTATGAAAATCACTATATCATTGCAAAGGAACGATTTTTCAATACTAACACAACTGCCTACATGTGATGGCCGCATCGTACCATGTCACTAGTTTCTCCTTCCAGTTATTAAATATTGAGATGTGTACACAGCCTGGATATTTTTTTTATGAAATCTTAAATTTATTGTGTCAGTGTATGTGTGGAAGAAAATATATACTTATTTGCCATGCATATAATTTCAACTAACCATTAGATCAGTTCACAGCGGGCGTTTCAGATGCAGGACTTTCATTACCCGCAGGAACTTTTCGCAGTCGTTCGAGCGACAACAATCGATTTAAAACGCATTTATGATAACTGATTTTACTCCATTTTTTGTTTTTTTTTTAAAAAAAAAATGCCTAGTAGGAAAGGTACTGATCGGCGCAATCTACACCTTTCATGTATTTATTATATTCTACTACACATTCGGCTTGTTTTGTTCCTTTTGGAATTTGTAACATCAATTATATTTGCAGAATGTATTGTTGATATCATATATAAAATCATTTTTTTCGTCTTCCATGCTTGCAACAGAATATTCTTTTTTCTACGGAACATTATAGTGTTTTCCTTTAATTTTACATTTTTGAAATGAAACTTTTATAGCGGGGTAAATCCGTTTGCACGCTGTACAAAGTCTGTATTGCCTCAACGAGACACAAAATCTTAATTGTGGCGTGGGGGCTAGGGAAGTGGTGGGGGTACCCTCACTGCGCCACAGCCGAGGTATCGCGTCATGAAATACGTGGTATAAGGCCCGCGCACATTAGCACGGATCGCAATGGCCTGATGGCCCGGGATTCTGGTCAAAGTGTAGACAACAAGAAATTGTTGTATACGGCGGTGATTAGACCAGTCATCACCTATGCAGCTCCGATCTTGAAGATGACGAGTGTCAACAATATTAAAAGATTACAAACTGTACAGAATAAAATGCTACGTAAAGCATTGAACAAGCCATGCTGCTATCCCACAGCTGCATTACATGAAGAAGCCGAGATTGCATATCAGCGTCATACATCACCAAGATGAGTCAGAAATTTTACAACAGGCCGCATCACACGAATGCATTGATAGATAAGCTAGATAGAGCAAACTTCAAGAAGGCATAGCTTACACCCAGAACGGGAGCTAGGAAAAAGTACTTCTTGCCCAGCACGTTCATTCTACCACCCGCAGGGGGTAGTAACGGCTGAGAGCTAGAAGAGCACGTTAATCACGATAGAAATACACACAATGCATAATCAGGAACTTGTGACAATATAAAGAAAGAAAAATAAGTTACATCACATATCAAGACTATACGTACCGGACAATTAAACCCAACGGGCGATATGTTCGAAAAGTTGTATCTATGTGTAGAATGCGTATATTTACAGCGGATATGGGGTGGGTGAGATCTTTATTCCCGTCGAATAAGGTCAAATAGGTTTTTTGAAAATTTTCCTAAGCAGTAAAGTCAAGATTATGACATATGACAGTACTACACGTTGTTAGATAAAACACGTTACAGTCTAGTTATGAAAGGGAGCTAATCTCCAGGAACGACAGAAAAACTACATGTCTACAGAGATTCCAGACATTGTCAGCTAAACCAAAACTCGTTAAAAAAGGACGGATTGCATCGTTTCGCAAATATCCGCACGGATCGCTTTCATACATTTTATATGAGCCATCTCACATTGCCTCGGCGGGCCGCACCGCAGCGTGTCGGAATCGGTTGGCTGGCGAATTTTTGACGATCCGCTGCCTCCCACTCTGATTTGACACAGTGTGCGGCGGTACATTTGAAAATTAAAATATGAATTGAAAGTAAGAAGTTATTATAGAAATTAAGTTGTAGCTTAATTTAATTCAAAAGCATTGTATATAATAATGGGATATATAGATTACGTATATAATGTTATTTAATGAAGTTGTTATTAAATATTTAAATAAAGTCCAGATTAAGATATGTTCGCAAAAATGTGCACCGTAACTAGTAGATACTTTCTTGCTTACAGTTTATTTTAATCAGAATATACTAATTTATTTCATTCGGGTACTAGCGTGACCTTTATATAAAATAAATATTTTTAAATACAATAATTTTAAATATTATTTAAATTCAATAGAAAACATAATACCTTACATTTAACAGTAATTCATCTACCCAAGGGTCGCGTAAAAACCCGCTCTAGAAATTTATACTTTAATTTATTTTATTTATGTATTTTGTTTTCAATAGAAAATATAATTGCTTATATTTAACAGTAATATTTTCTTAATTCTATATAGATTTATTCTTATTATGTTTTTCTGAGAACAAACGACATATTTCAATATCACGTTTTAATTTTAAAACACCAAAGGGAGGGAACCAAAAACGTAAACGAGGTCAGACAATTAAGTAATGCGACAAAATTCAAAAATCGAGTATTATTAAAAATTAAGGTACATCGCTGCGATCCCCTTCAAAGTAGTCCCCTCCCGCATCTATACACTTATTCCAGCGAGTTTTCCAGTTTTCGTAACAATTCTGGAACACTTCTTGTGGGACCTCTCCGAGTACCCTCGTCACAGATTCTTGGATATCTTCAACGGAGTAAAAATGTCGACTTTTGACGAATTTTTTCATATAGGGGAATAGGAAAAAGTCGCAGGGTGACATGTCCGGTGAATAGGGCGGTTGTGGTAACGTTGCGATGCCTTTAGACGCCAAAAACTGAGAGACACTGAACGCACTGTGACAGGGAGCATTGTCGTGATGCAGAACTCAAGTCTTCGCGATCTCTGGACGCACTCTGAGCACCCTTTTTCGTAATTTTTCGAGCACATTGCGGTAGAATACTTGATTTACGGTTTGTCCAGGTGGTACGAACTCTTTGTGAACCACCCCTTTGCTGTCGAAGAAGCAAATCAACATGGTTTTCACTTTGGACTTGCTCATTCTCGCCTTCTTTGGCCTTGGTGCTCCAGGGGACAGCCACTGTTGGCTTTGTCGTTTAGTTTCGGAGTCATATTGAAAGAACCAACTTTCATCACCAGTAATAACTCGATCGAGAAGAGTAGGATCACTTTCAACCTGCTCGAGACAATCTTGAGCACCGTTGCTCTAAATTTCTCTGTTCCATTTTCGTGACATGCACTACTCGCGCGTTGTTACAAAACACTAAACAGCTGGCGAAGAAATGATCGTACGAGGGTGGTCAAGGTCTCAATCGAGAGAGTACGGATCTGCTATTATGGTGACGGAGTTACAGGTTCGCAGTGTTACCACAGGCCGAGAAAAAAATCGGTCGCATTACTTAATTGTCATTGTGTTATATAAGCCTCTGTTCTCCAATTCAAATTATTTAAGGTCTTGCCCGGTTTTGAAAATTTCCGGGCAACACATGAACATGCAGAACAACAATAAAAATTGCAACATCAAGACACACAAACCCTGATCGCAAGCAATTAGCGCCACGGCGCGGGAATCACACACACAACAACTGTTCGGGATTCTGATAATCCCGAATGGCCAGTAACTTTAATTCTAGACTTTCCCATCCCTGCACGGTCGGCCCGTGTACACCCCTACGTTCGTTCCCTCTAAAGAAAAAGTGAACTGATCGGACTGGCCGTACATCTATGAACGAGCGCCAAGATTCCCGTCCATGAGTAGACAGTACAACACCGAACGCGTAGCAGACGACAGCATCCATCTTTTATTTCTCACTTTTAATGGTGAACATTACATAGTAGAATGGCATAATAAAGTGACTTTGATTAAACTCCTGTGCATCTTCCTTTATTCGCGTGCAACTGTGGTCCGCCGAATCGGACCACAGAAAAAGCGCGAACAACAACGTTACACCACACAAACACATTACAGTTTGTAAATAGTTTGTAAATGATTGTCCTCAATAAATGTTTATTTGATTTGATTCAAATTATTCATTCTTATTTTAATGACAGTAACATTAAAGTAAATCTTGAATAGTAAATAGTGAATTTTAAATCATATTGTTTTTAGTTAATACACAGGTTGTTCGGGATTCTTGTAATCCCGAGACCAGTGCACACTCATACCCTCCTTTCCGCTGTGTAACAATTGACCGCCTTGTAGCATGTGCTTGGCACCGCTCAAGAAACGTGTGCACGGCTAGCGACAATGGTGCATTATAGGCAGAAAAATAAAATTAACAGCAACAATCAAGACGCAATCGGGTATAAAACAGAGCCGATACACCTCGCGTCAGTCAGTTACAGAAGCACAGTACATCAGAGCCGCCACGGACTGCAGTGACGACGCCGTACTCCACTATGATTACAATTATAATATGATTACAATAAAATACTATAATTATGATGAGATATCACAACAAGGCACATCCTTTTCACGTGAATCTAGTCTACAAAACATTAAACGTTCCCGGCCCTCAAAAATCCCGAGAAACCCATCCTGAACCGTCTCCAACTCTTACCCTATTCCAGTCCTATATTGGTAAAAAATATAACACGCCAAAAACAGCTGTAATGGTTTTTTTTTTTAAAGTCGGCCAAATTGTAAATAAGTTTCTTGAGGAGATACAAGTAGAGGTCAAAAGGGATCTCTTCAAAATTATTAGCGACGCTGAACAACGAATATGCCTGTTGAAACGTATGGAGTAGAATACCATATTGATACTATTCGACAACCAACCACCGCTGGGCGAAGAATCAACGTAACAAGTATTATACAATCCATATACGGAAGATAGTCATGAAACAACTGAATTCATTAATATACAGCAGTCTGTAAAAAAAATGAAAAATATAATAAACTTAATTTGTTTCTACCTCGTATTCTAACTCTCTAATTCTAACCTCAAATGCTTACCTTAAACAAACTGCAAGATGTTCTTCTGATCCAATCGGTTCACGAAATTTAGTATGTTTTTCTTACAGATCATCGCGCAAAGTTCAAGTAATTCCAAAAATTTATCGTAAAACATTCGAAAATATTGAAAAAAATTTTTTTCGTCTGCACGAAAATCTTCAAAAAGAGTATGGAAATTAATTCTAATATCCAAAAATTTGTTAATAGTCCAACAACCGATGGGTTTTATTTTATAAGAAAAAGTTTAATTCAATTAAAAAATAAAGTAAGTATATATTAAAATTAAATTGTTGTATTTGACAACAAAACTATATTCATACGCATAGAATTAATCTATTGTATTTGTATTTGACAACAAATAAAAAAATTAAATGCAATATAAAACTTTTGGACAAAGTATAAATGTACCCTGGTGGCAGCGGCTAAAAAATCAATCAAGATCGACCATCGGTCACCGAACCGTTCTGGCAACCAACGTCCGAGGGATACGACATAATTGACCGTTTATCTCTTTGAGCAAATGGTCACTGTTTTTAGAATTATCATAATTATTCACATATTACTATCTGTAGTCGAGAATTTTTAACAGACAAATATATTTCGGGGATACCTCATTTAATTATTCATCAGAATTCAGCAGGTTTGACTTTTTGTGATTTTTTCAAGTTGAAAAAACTTAAAAATGAAGTTAAAAGAAAAGAGATACGATGGCATTTAAACCAACCAAAATAAAATGAAGACAAAATTTAAACGCACGACAGTTGAATTTTATCAGTATTGTTTCTAAAAGTAGCAGAAACTCTTGGGAAAAATCATATTTTATGAAAAAGATTACTTTAAATGAGACCTCATAATATATATATATATATATATATATATATATATATATATATATATATTTATATATCCACATACATACATCGTTATCATCATCATTATCTTCAGCCTCTGTTAATCCACTGCTGAATAAAGGCCTCTTCCATGATTTTCCATTTATTTGTACTCATCATGTAAGGTTTGGGATCTTGATTCGCCACGCTGATCCCACTTGCGTGTTGACGAGTATTCGACGACGACACCCGGCGTTCCGGATCGGACGCCCGTCCGAGTTCTGACCGGGCCCGGTACTGCTTTACTGCGGTGATCGGACGGGAACCGGTGTCGCTCCAGTGCGGCGTGGTCGTCATACATACATACATACATATATATATATATATATATATATATATATATATATATATATACATATAACAATACAAAATATTTTCCAATAGGGATGAAATTTTTAAGAGGTTATATTTGACAGATGTCAAACTTATAGTTTGTTTATATACTTATAGTTTGTTTGTATAGTTTGTTAGTATTCTTTTTAGATACTATACTTATCAGTACCACAATGCAGCAATAATGACTGAAATACATAATTATGAAAATTTACGGAATTAAAATATTCTTTTTAAGTGAGTAAATTTAAAGAGACTGGATCGGTTGAAGATAAAGAAACATCAACATGTGTTCGTGATGTCCGTTCTCAAGAAAACATTAACGTCGTTAATGAAAATGCAATGGAAGAGCCAGAAATGTCAATTCCACAACGTTCACAGCAACTGGATTTTTCATCGACGACCACATGGCATATTTTGCATAAGTATTTATTACTGACGGCCTGTAAGCTTTAATTAATACAAGAACTGAAACCAGCAGATCATTCACTGCATCGGAGATTTGTTAATTGGATACTAGAACAACTACACAGTTTTTTTGAAAAAGTTATCTTTAGCTATGAGGCTCATTTAAAAAAATTATAAAAATCCGAGGGTGATCGTTGAGAAACCACCGCATATAGAAAAGGTGACTGTTTGGTGTACACTTTGGTCCGGTTGAGTCATTGGTTTTACTCTTTTGAGAGTCGAGCTTGTAAAGCGATTGCTGTGAAT
Organism: Acanthacorydalis orientalis; assembly: GCA_034766995.1. Classification (NCBI taxonomy): domain Eukaryota; kingdom Metazoa; phylum Arthropoda; class Insecta; order Megaloptera; family Corydalidae; genus Acanthacorydalis; species Acanthacorydalis orientalis. Next base: position 27,515,541 of record CM068318.1, on the reverse strand, counting down.
GGAGAAAAATATCGAAACATGATAATCATTTTTTCTATGCAGAACTGAATGATATTAATCTGGAGGACATGAATTTCCAGCAGGGCGGTGCAACAAGACACACAGCTGATGAGACAATTGATTTATTAGAAACGAATTTTCCTGGCCGTGTTATTTTCAGAAATGTGGATATTAATTATCCACCGAGATTCTGCGATTTAATACCGTTGGGCTACTTTATTTGGAATCACGTTAAAGGACAGATGTACGCCAAAACAATTTCTGACCTAAAACATGAAATCCGAATAGTATCCAAAGAATTGTTGAGATAGAGTCCCAGTTGTGTAGGCATGTTATTGAATTTTTTAACAAAAGATTGGTTACTTGTAAGAAAACACACGACGGTCAATTATACGATACTATTTTTTATTTATAAATAGCATACCCCCAATTATTATTTACAGGGAATAAAATTGAAATTTTAGCGCGAATTCTGTGTTTTATTTAAAATTAAAAAATTACATCCTTCTTGGAAAACCTGTATATACCTAGTCTCGTCATAAGTTTTGCCAGTCAATTTATCAGGCTTGGTAACGCAGGAATTTTGGGCATAAAAATGTGTATATTCAGAAGGATCTAAATCTAGAAGCTTTAAAACGGACTACAGGTCCTTTGTTGACGAACCCACTAAAAGAAGTAAGTTGAACCCAAATGAAAAAAACCGTTATAGAATTACAAGAAAGAATGCTAGTGTAAAATTTTATTTATTGATGAAAAAATCTTTACCATCGAAGAAAGTTACAATAAACAAAATGATTATGTATATGCACATAATTCCAGGGAGGTACTAGAGAAAAGCCCAAGTGCTCAACGTAGCCATCGCCTCGTCTCCGTAATAGTTTGATGGGAAAATCGTATCACGACGTTACATTTATTCATTTTTGAGACACAGAATCAAAAACGTCGGCAAAGCCATAACAAAATACGATATTGGAAACCCTTGTTAAACCTCTTACTCACCATTTGTTCTATGGTAACCCTTGGACTTTCCAGCTAGACTCTGCATCAGTACACAAGGCAAAAACGAACCATGTGTGGCTGAAAAATAATCTTCCAAATTTCATCAAGTTCTCTGATTGGCACTCAAGTAGTCCTGACATTAACTCATTAGATTAGAAGCTATGAAGTGTTTTAGAGGAGATGGCCTACAGATAGCGTCATCGCGATTAGGAGTTTCCCAAGCTTTGCATTCTGTCAGTGGCACAGAAGATTCTTCTGGAAACTATGCGTAAATCGATAGATGAGTGGCCGCAAGATTTACGGCTCTATGTGCCGAACAAAGGTGGGTATTTCGAATAAAAAATGTATGGTTTTGTAGTTTTATCTATTAATTTTCAGAATATACTCGTATATGTACATTTATGACTTTCTGTTTTTTTTTTGCAATAAGCGTTTAAGTTATTGACAAAACTTGTGGCTTGGTTGTGATAGCTCTGTAAACGCTTCAGGGATTGAGTGCGAAGTGCGGAAACTGTCGCTCGTCCTACGATAACGAGTATCGAGGAGAGAATACGGCCCAGTTCGAGTAGTGGTAGAAGATGTTGATTACACGGAAGTGTACAGGAGGGTCGGCTCGAGGCACGAGAGAAGCTCGCTACCCATGACACACGGCGCGTGCCGTGACCAGTTCTATGTCAGATCAGGGGGAGGTCTACCCATCACAACGCCAGTAGTTTTGGCCGCCTGTAGCGGTACCACGGGTTGAATGCGTCGTAAACGCCGATTAAACGTCGTTAATCAGAGCGTTTTGGCTGGATGTGGACCGGCCGTACAGAGTGCGAGCTTGACAACGCACAACTTCACAGAGTGTAGGCATCCGGAGATCATTATGTAGAGTATCGTTCTGAACAAAATAGTGCGCGTCCGTGATGACGCGCAGTATCTTGTTCTGAAGTACCTGCAATCGTTTAAGAATAGCGGACGCGAAAGCCCAGACTGGTGTCGCGTACGTCATCACCGGCCGAATTAGGCTGGTGTAAAACAAGACCTTACTACACAGCGATAATTGCGACCGGTGTTTCAGTAATGGGTATAGCCTGCCGAATTGTCTAGTCGCCTTGTCCAGTACGTGTTGTCGGCGTGGCGTCTAAACGTCAGTCGGTTGTCGATCGTGACGCCGAGGTACTTGGCCTCGGCGACCCAGTCGATTGTCGTGTCGTCGATGTGCAGGTCGGGAAGATCGACGTTTATCTTCTTTGAAAATAGGAGCGCCTCGCACTTCCCAGCGTTAACTCTCATTCGCCAAATACCGTAGTATTCGGCGAGATCATCGAGATGACGCTGAAGACGTGCGTGGAGCACACCTACCTTCCATGATTGAGCGTCGATGGCGGTATCGTCCGCGTATAGTGCGTAAAGTGACAGAACTTATGGCGAGACAGGGTGTATATATATATATATATATATATATATATATATATATATATATATATATATATATATATATTACCGGCCTCTGTCAATTCACTGCAGGATAAAAGGCTGTTCCATGATTTTTCATTTTGTTTTTTTACTGAGTAAGAAAGAATAGAGAGAGTGACAATAAGTTTTTAGACTCTGGTTATTCGTAGCACCCTATGCCAACTTGCTTTGGACCCGGCTACTGCACACTGCGAAGGACAAGTCGGCCTCTATAGAATGAGGGCCATTGGATTTTCGTGCACATCATGAAAGGTTTAGGATAATGACTCGCCCAATTGCGTATTGGCGAGTACCTTTTAATTTTGATCGAGAATAGTGTTCAAGTTTCTTCTACATGCTTAAACCTACCGATATTCAAAGAATATCACAGTACACCTCCTTGGAATCCCGTTCGCAACTTCCTGCCGCTTTGAGGCAATGAAGTAGGAATTTAGGGAAGAATATATATATATATATATATGTTTGGTAAACGGTGGAGGGTAACGATACCGTCGCGCGAGGAGTGGTCCGATAAGAGGGACAGCCTACTCGGCCATGGGGACGTCTGGTATATATATGGCTCTAGGACGGGGGGTCTGGAGCCTGATATTACTGCCGCAGGGACGGGAGGGGTACATTTATCCCACTTGGACTGTATGCTACAGTGTTCCAATCTGAGGTCACTGCTATTCTGGGATGCGTCCAGAGGCAAGAAGAACTCAGAGTCATGGGTAGACGGATCACTATCTGCTCGAATAGTCAGGCAGCACTGAGAGCACTAGCTTCCCATGCCACCACTTCAAGATTGGTTTTGGAATGCAAGATAGCTCTCGGCAGACTGGCTTTCCAAAACGAGGTTCACCTTATGTGGGTACCGGGTCATACGGGCATACTTGGAAACGAAATAGCGGACAGACTGGCCTCATTAGTAGCCAGGTCCACAGTGGAGGGGCCAGAGCCCTTCGTAAGGCTAGCGAGATGTTGGGCCAAGGGTGCCATTCGGCAGTGGGTCGAGTCAGAACACTCAGAATGGTGGCTAAAGATTGACGGTTACCGTCAATCCAGGATACTCTTAGGCCAGGCCCAAAATAAGGACTGGACCAAGAGAATCTATACAAGTGGCAGATCCTTCTCCCGGCTCCTGGTGCGAATTGTCATAGGACACGGGAGACTAAGCTACCACGAACATATACAAGGCCGAAGGACGGACGGGAAGTGTAGATGATGTTGGGGGGGGGCAACGAGACCCCCATTCACCTCCTCGCGGAATGTCCGGCATGGGTCAATTTAAGACGACGATGGTTTGGGGAGTTTCTCCTCACCGCGGCCGAACTAGGGTCTATAAACTCGGGCAGGCTGATAGGCTTCTGGAAGGAAGCGAGACTTCCCGAGTAGTTTTGATCAAGCCGAGGGAAGGCATAATGGACCTCGAGTCTAAGTGCCGGGAGGCAAGATAGCTTCCTCCCCCCTCAAACATAATCTACGTCTATCTACTATATATATATATATATATATATATATATATATAACATATGTATGTATATGTTTACGTACATATTATTATTATTTTAAATAAATGCTAAATTTTATAATGTTTTTAAGAGCCTTACAGTTAGTCATTAGTTGAAAGTACATAGAATCGGCTTCTTCAGATTAATGTTTGAACTCATAACGCTGTTAATTTACTTAACTAAATTCTAAATAATAATTGATTATAAAAGTTTTGTAATTAAATTAACGGAACATCTAATTAGTACTATCGAATGCAAATAATGAACCATAGAGTAGGGAAAGCAGTTTCTTCCAATTAACTTGTGTTCAATGCGTTGAAAAGTTTAATGAATTACGAGAATTTCGAAAAAAATCGTCAATATATTATTAATTGCTAAAGTGTTTATTATTTTTAAAAATGCAATTTAGACAATAATTTGATACAATGACGGAACGACCGGGATATGGCAAGACAGAAATTTCCTGTTGAAAATGAAACATATATTTATCATAAAGTCAGGTGCATCTATATATGTTCGAAATAAATATATTTCACAATGAAGATACTATGATGTATTTAAAATTTGAATGTAAATCCTATACACAAAAAGGAAGAACTTCAATAATGCGAACAATATTGTTTTCAAACAAAGACTATTTATAAAACACATTCGATATACAAACAAAACAGACAAAAAATAAATAAATCTCTTGCCAACAAGATAGTAAATTCAAACATATATTTTCAATAACACTACTAATAATAAAGATATCAAATAATCAATTGAAAATATGATACTATAAAAAAGATACACACTGATAAAAAATAAGACTAATACTTAATGGAAATAAAAAAAAATGTTCATGAACGTTAAAGTGGACTATATTTATTTTATATTCTAGTAAAAGACTTTTTTACTTAAAGTGATATAATAGAAAATAGCAATTAGGATTAATATAATACTCTTCACCATTGAAAGTAGTTTAATAATTACAAGGAAAATGAGATTATTTTTAATCAAATTAGGACAATGTTTACAAATAAAATTATCCTCAAATACTAATCATAAAAAAATATAAAATCCTGAAAACAATGATATAATAATTTTTGTATAATTTTTATAACAGATGTAAATTACTTGAAATTACTGCATAATATAATTAAGATTACGTTATTTGCAAATTGAATAAAAAAAGATTTGTTTGTACATTTACTATTTTGTTAAAAATTAAGTCTAAATTAAAATTTCTGTTTATATATATATATATATATATATATATATATATATATATATATAATTATCCACAAATTTTCCATGATATCCAAGGTACAGCAACTAGAGCACAACAATGAAGTCGTAGTAATAATGGACGTACTCCTGTAGTTAGAGGATGCTCCATTTGCCGCCAACTAAACCAAAAACAATTGTAAAAGGTGCCCTGGTACCTTTACCGTCGCCACTGGATGTAAAATCTTAATGCAATATTTTCACTTGCAAAAAGTGAAAAAAGGAACTAAAAAATATAATAAAACTATCTTTATAAAATGTTTAGAGATGTCACAGAACCACCTGCCGCAGTGACTTTTGAAAAAGTACAAAAAAAAAAATTTTAAATCGCAAGAGGTACCCGGGTACATTTCCAGTCACATAATGGTTAAAAAATACTGATAGTGTAAGAACTTTCAGCAAAACATTACGTCCGAGACTACAGAGTTTCCAATGTTAGAATAAGTATAAAAATACGTTCAGGTTGCATAAAATAATAAACATTCGCATTTTGGACTGCACGACTTTTGAAAATCAGTGTTTTTGTTATAAAGGTGTGTGTGGGAAATTTGTCAATTCGAGAATTTTTGTGAAGATATGCTCGTGCGTTTGGATGAAGATGAAAACATGATTCACAATTTATTCAAGTTAAATAAAATGTGTTTTTTTTTTATTTAAACGGCTATATGAACAAGCAAAATCGTCGCAAAATAGTTCAATAGACAATGAAGTGTTGAAAACACACTTGAATTATATTATATATATATTTATATTATATACCGCTGCATTGTCCAAAAGTTACTGTGTTGTGTACACTTTCATCTTTTCCATTATAGGGCCATTCATCTTTGAAGACCATATCGGAAATGCCATAAACGTTAATGCAGTTTGCTACACTAATATGATTAAATTTCTGATGCAAGAATCAATTCAGTTTACATAAATTATATAGCACCAAGATGGGGCAACAAGTTATACCGCTAGAGTGTCCATGATTACTGTAAGAGCGCTCTTGCCGAACTATGTCATTTATAAAAATGGAGATGTTGTTTGGTCAGCAACATCCACAGATTTGACGACGTAGGATTATTTTCTCCGAGGTTATCTAAAGAGTGAGGTGCATATTGACACACTTTCTCTGAACTTAAATTAAAAATTCAAGAAGAAATTCCGAGGATTCCACCAGACATGCTATGACACATAATGGAAAATTTCCAAATAAGATAACAGGAATGCGTACGCCGAAATGTGTTCATCTATCAAGTGTTATTAACAAGAAATATAATGATCCGATACACCTAACAAGAATTGGTAAACAAAATTATGTAAAAATAAAAATTCATTTAAATATTTTGAAAATTTTCCGTTCCTCTGGCGCATTCTGCGTAAATTACATTTTATTTATTTATTTATTTAATTCAAACTATGTCTTGCAGACAAGATCTATTGATAAAATATTTTCATATACATTTTCAAAAACAAATTAGAAATGTTGACTACTACTAGCTTCTATATAATTTTATTAGACAATACTTGGTTTCCAAACAAAGTAATCACATATACATGACGAATTAAAATTGAATTGTAACAATATAAAACTTTTTTATATCATTCTTAAAATAAATTCGATGAGTTTTTTTCGACAGACAAATTATTTTAATAAAAAAGATTAATATCAGTCTATATAATATTAGTAGACAATTCATAATAATCATTTTAGTTAAATAAATAATAAATAAATTAAAGTACATGAGCGATCATAATTCTTAGAAATATAAATATAGCTGCCCTTGAATAGATTTATTGATTAATAATGTAAGATAATAATGTGTATATTCTTGATAAAAACACAATATAAATAGGAGAAAAATATTTGTCGTTTGAGTTGTAACGTACACGACATTAAGATGAAGTTGATTTGTAGTGTTTTGTTCGTTTGCGCAGTCACGCAGGTAATACTTTCATTAGTAATTTATTGACAAAAACATTACCTATGCGACTGAGAAATTTATTTTAAAAATCGTTGATAGAGAAAAACATACGAAAGAAATATAATTTGACTTTTTTATTAATTATAGGCTGCCAATATTGACTGGGACAATGTTTTCCATATGGATGTCCACCCTTATATGCCTGTGCAATTGCGCCCAATTGAAAAATTTGAAGGAAGAATAGTTGGAGGACAAGAAGCTGATAAACACCAATTTCCCCATCAAGTGAGTAATATATTATCACTTTTAATTTTTTCTCGCATGTAAAAAAAAATCAAATTAAGTATATTTTTTGATTTCTATATTTATAATAAAGAAACAACGACTAAAATCTTGAATGGAAGGAAATTTACCTGCGGCCATAGCATAAAATTAAATTTGTAGTTTGACAAAAGATTAATTTCAAGCATATACTATTTTTTTTAACTGTATTTGGTTAAATGACATGTTATGTATACAGAATAACAATAAAAATAAATATATTATACATAAAAATAATATCAATAAGTTTTAAAACTGACAAACGTAAATTATAAAAGTAATGATAAGACTTGAATTTTACAAATAAAAAAGGGAAGTTTCAAACAGGAGCCGCTTAGTATTTTTTAAATTAGATTTTCTTTATTATTAACAACATATTGCAACATTATTTGAATTCCAAACATTATTTTTTCTATGTCAAGAAAAATAATTTTTACTACTTTTAAAATTTATTCTCACATATTTGTTATTTCAAAAAGTAGAATATTGGTTTTCCTAATTATGTTCATTTTCTCTAAAATTCTTTTTTAAGAAATGTGCTATAATATTATCAATATTAATATTATAAAAATATATAGCTGTTCTGAAAGAAGGATGGGTCCAATTCATAAGATTAACGGTGTTAATGAGGGAAAGATTTAATAAAAATATCTACAAATATATTTACTTTTAATCATTTTGCAAAGATATTTAAGACCAATAAAAATATATGATAATTATAGTATTTGTAGGAGCATTTCAATACAGATTTTTAAAAATTACTTTTTATCTTTTTATAATGGTAAAAAAATTCAGATGGCAATTATCACATTATTTAATACTCATAGATTCGCCACTGATTGTAAGATATGGTTAATTTCATGATTGTGCTAAATATATAATTTCTCAAGTATATTTTAAAGCGGATATTTTTAGATAGTTGATGTATGATATTATTAGGACTGTGTTTCGAAAAATACTCACAGTCACTGATAAAATTACTATAGTTTTTAATATAGAGTTGAATAAATTAAACTTGTAATTATTTTAAAAATTCATTTCTGTGATTATTTTTATTACGCTTAATACCTTCTTATTGAATTCTTAATGAAAGATATTTTATAAATTTAATTCATTTACGTATTTATTTCATCTAATTCTATCTAATTGATGACTAATAAATCGTAATTTATGGGCAATACTATTTAAATACTGGTCATTCAAAACGTAAATCAATCTACAATCTCTATTTCCAATATTTTTATAACTTTACACGTTTAATGATTAAAATGTCCTTAATATATTTTTTCTAGGTAGCTTTATTTGTACAAATACCTCAAGGTGTTGCATTCTGTGGAGGTTCATTGATTTCTGATCAGTGGGTTTTGACAGCTGCTCACTGTGCTGATGGGTAAGTAATTTTACATTTCCATAAATATATTATCGTTTTCTCTTTTATTATTTTTATTCAACGATTATTAACACTTTATAATTAGAAGCAAAAGTTATTTAAATTAGTTTTTATTGATAAAAAGTAGCAATCTTAAGAGTAAGGAACCATAGAGTACGTTTAAGCGTAAGCTTAAGTGGCGAACGAAATAACTAAACCAAATCGTTCATTATTTTTACTTAATCCAATCTAATCGTTTATTAATTTTAAATTTGATTATCTTAAAATATACTTTAGACAGTTTTTCATATTTCTTAAATCGAATTAACTTTAATGAGCTGTACTGATGTTACACACTAAAGCCATATTTTATTTCTTTCATTTTATATATATATATATATATATATATACAACAGTTTTGTTAATATCAGGTTAGTTGTAATGTATAAAAATCCAATAAATGTAGTTCGTTGCTTATGTTAAACAGTAGAATCGTTTATCCACAGACACGGTTTCCGCAGTTTCTGTTACTCACGGTTTATCGCGATCAGAAAATATTAAAGGAAAAATTTCAGAAATTCTCTATTTGTTAAGAAATAAATGTAAAACTGTATTTAAATTGTATGTGAACAAGATATTTGTGATTATCATTCTTTGAGGGTTATGCTAAAACGTTCAAATCCCGTCCATTTAATAGAGAGAAAGAGGGAGATGGGGGAGAAAGAGAGAAATAGCACAATTTTAATAATGTTCAATGTATATTATTATTCTGTAATGTTGGTGATGTCTTATTGTGCGTATATGTAATCGAAAAACAATTTATATATGGGTTCACTATTAATCATGGTAGCCATTAGAACGATTTACCCGCGGATTCGACGGTTATACTATACTTTAAAGTATCATTTTATTTCTCACTGATTAGAAAATGATATGCATTTTCAAACATTTTTGATTGCCCGATCAACAACCAGTGTTTTTTATGACTAATCATCAAGAATCTGCAATCTGTTAAATATAAAAGTCAAAAAACATTACATATTTAATGAGAAAAGATTATATATATATGTATATATATATATATATATATATATATATATATGTGTGTGTGTGTGTGTGCATGTGTCAAAAATACATAAGTATTATATTAAAATAGATTATTGTTACTTTTGAGCAAACATACATAAAAAATGAATATTTGTTTGTAAATAATCTCAGATATGGTTAATAATACTTTGAATCTTATAAAGAAAAAAATAACATTTATAGACAAGTGCATAAGCAAAACTTTTGTTAGCTATATACACAATTTCACATGAAACAATATTCATATATCTAATCCACGGTTTCTGGTAATAAATTACTTTAGGCACATATCTAATGTACAGAACCTGGAAATTAATTGCTGGCATACACATAAACATTACATACCATTCAGGGGGTTAATTGTATAAATATTTAAAATTTGGACGTATAGAAGAATCTCAAAATTTAATTAATTTTTTTAGAATGAAAATGTCAAAAAGTTACTTGCGGAACAAAAATGCATATATACAAGTAAAATGTCTATTAGAGACAGAATATTGAAACAAATAAATATTATTGAATATGTATGTAAAAAAATCATATTGGATAGTAATATTAAAATATAGAAATATTAAGCAACTAAATTTACTTTCATGGAAAAGACACTATTCAAATTAACTAGTTTAAATTTTCTTTCGGTTTTCAATAATTCCATATATTTATAACTACATTCAAATCTTGATATTATGGAGTTTTCAATATTTTAAACATTTTACAGTCTGTAAACTTTTCTAAACAATTTAGTTTCAAATATACTAGTATTATAATTTATGCTAATATAATAATTTATAGTACAGTATATTTATTAGTATTTCCATTAAATACTAATATTTTATAGTGCATCAAATTTCACCATCTATTTGGGAGCACACAACATCAGAGAAGAAGAACCTGACCGTATTGAGTTGGAAACTAAGGAAAAAATTGTTCATCCTAAATACAATCCACTGGATATTTCCAATGATATTGCTCTTTTAAAACTTCCGCAGCCAGTTAAATTAAGCAGTAAGTATGGATAAATGGAATAATATATTTAAAAAATAATAATGTAGTTTATAAAAATAACTCAGTTTTATAAATCCTGATATTTTATTATTTTAAATTCTATTGTACACATCGATGTCTGCTATAAATACTTTTCAATATTTATAGCGAGCACTAGTGTTTTCCATATGTGTCTTTCTTTAAGTAAAAAAAAAACAAACGAAAAGATATCATAGTGTATAACTGAATCATCTCTTATAAGTACTAATGGTTATATTTTTGTTTTAATAAAATATATATATATATATATATATATATATATATTTTAATAAATACTCAAAAATATATGAAATGAAACGAATAAGCACGTGGTTCAGAAAGAGGTCACAGCATAAGAGGTTTAAATCCTTAATATATTTTTTGTTTTGTAATGTTTTCATCTTTTAGTATTTCTGAAAAATATAGTATAAGAATGGGGAATTTTTCCTGATTACACATGAAGTGTGACATCACATAAGTGATGCTCATTTTCAGCTTCATAAAATCGAACTCTATCTAAGGCATGTTCCATCACTTTTTTTCGTATGTTGTTCATTAGCTTCAGGATGGGTTTTGGTTTATTGACGTACACATGTTCTTTCAAGTATTCACAAAGACTTGATTTCGGTTTAAAAATAAGCTGTCAATCTATTGGAGCTGTAGTTTTTTTGCATCACATGTATACTTATTTTCCGATTGTAATTCATTTTCAACCATTTTCTTTAAATAGGATACACTTTTTTCACTTGGTATAATTTTCAATTTTTTTTTAAATAATTAGCACAATTATATAATAAAATATTTACATATATCATCTCATTACAAAACTTACCATTTTGTAATAATTAAATTCTATTTACAAAAAAATATTTTTAATCACATACAATTAATCAATAATAATTTAAAATATGTCGATTTTAATTTAAAACATCTATCTTTTGCTACTTTTTTAAACAAAATTTATTTTTTTCCGTTTAAAAAATATCATCTAATGGATTTGTAATAAGTGTAAATCGCCAAACTACTTATTTATAAAAATATTTGATGGATACAAAAATAATTGATAATCTAATACATGTTAGAAGAGTATAGAGGACAGAATAAAATATCATTTTATATTTTTTTCTGTGAAACACTTAGCAATTTGAGCAAAGTTAAATTTTAAAATTACCAGAGTTAAAAATAATTCAAGATTTCTCTAAATAATCTTCTAAAATAAGATGGATATTTTTTTATTGTATTCGTACCTTATTGATCTAGTTATGATAAAATCGTCATCTAAATGCGCATAAGTAGAAACTAAAAAAATAATCAGTTATTGAATATTTTTAGCGAAAATGTATATTTTCCTCACATATTAACAGTCACCGATACTATTCAGAATGATTTTAATCACTTTCTTAACAAATATTTGTAACAATTAAATTTTTTTCAGGCATAATTCAAACAATTCGTCTTCCAAGTAAATCACAAGAACAAGAAACCTTTACTGGAGAGAATTCATTAGTTAGTGGATGGGGAAAAGATAAAGACTGTAAGTACATTTTATAATACATTGATAATTCATTAAATATCTTACATAAAAAAATATTTTTTTTGCAACTTAATTGGATATTAAAATAATTATATTACCTATAATCAAATTAAAAAAAAACTTTTTCAATTTAGCATCAATCGCTGTTAGCCCTGTTTTAAGATATGTCGAGAATCCAATCATAAGTAATGATGATTGTAAGAAAGGAATGTTAGGTCTCGGGCCGATCAAACCAACAAATATCTGCCAATCTGGTAAAGGAGGAAAATCATCTTGCAATGTGAGTTTTTTTGTTTTTATTTGAAATTATATTGGATTTGTCAAACATAGCCTTTGGCACTATGGTAAAATTCACATTAATAAATGAATTTTTACTTTCTATAAAACAAATGTATTCTGATCAAAAATTCTAAAAAGTTAATTATTGATTATTCTAATTACTTATACCAATTTAATGGTGATTATTACCTTCAAAGCACCAAAGTACAAAAGATCTCTTTTATCTATACTTTAGGGTTCTGAAAATTCTTATTATTTTATACTTCAATTTAATGTTATCCATGTTAATTTGTATTTTGATGATTTGAGGATGATTAAAACGCCATAAAAATGCTCATAAATAGTAATTAAAATGACCAATAATCAATTATTAGACATTTTCCAAAAAAATTTTTATATGGTATGTAGGACGACTAAAAACTAATTCACATAATATATATATATATATATATATATACATATATATATATATATATATATATATATATATATATATATATATATATATATATATATATATAGACATATCTTCTACAAGAAAAATCTTGGTTGATTAATTTCTGATAGGTAATTTATCATTGCCAAAAATATTATTGTGATAAGTAATAGATTAGGAATATTTTTCTTACTCAAACTTTTACATAGTCAATTACATTAACTATTTGTATTTAAACTCTTGACAAAATATTGAGTTTTGTATTTGAGAAAAACATCTTATTGTACTTATTTACAAGTTAAAATTAATGGCGGTCATTACACATTTTGTTATTGAAACGTTAAACAACAGATCCGTTACCGATAGATAGTAGAAAATTACTCCAATAAACCGTACCATACATAGATATGATAAATATTTTTTTAAATTTACATATAGAGAATATTCTTTGTTGAAAATTTAAAAAATGATATTTTTTATTAAATGAAACCTACTATTAACAAACTTATTCTTATTTAACACAATTCTTAAGAATTTTTAATTTTTGACCCCGTTATCCTAAAATCGTCAATAGATATAATAATATAATTAAATAACCTGAAACTTAATGATTATTATTCACTTATAGGGCGACAGTGGTGGTCCATTGAAAGTTGTTGATAAAGATGGAAAAGATACCATTGTTGGTATTGTATCATTCGGGTTGATATTCGGCTGTGAGAAAGGAATTCCTGGAGCTTACACTCGAGTTACAAGTTACTTAGATTTCATTGAACAGAATACCGGAATTGAAATCCGTCCTTAAATTTAATATTTTATCCACGTTTGAAATAAACAATTTAAAATATTGCATCGATTTCAGTTTATGATCGCTAAGAGTATACTCATTTATCATTAGATTTAACATTAATAAAAAGATATTTATAACAGTATATAGTTATGGATATATTGATTATGAATGCATTTTTATTAATTTTATCATAAATTTTTAATACAGTGTAATATTTGACAATAAATAAATACATAAATTATATACTATTTGTCTTTCTTACAACCAATTTTCAGATAAAAGTTAATATATACGTAACCATAATGTTTTAATTTTGTTATTGTACTCCTATTTATCATTTTCGTACTGTAAAGGAAAAGATGGGTGTTTTAAAAACAGAGATATTAGAGTAAACGAACATTATTCCCAGCAGATCTGTCATGAAAGTGATTGTTCTTTTACCTAGTTTTCAACTTATTTTTCAACACATGGGTTTGCAGAAATAGAAACAAATTACTATATCAGAAAAAGGATTAAAAAGGCACTAAATAATAACAAAAAAAATTGGCGTAATCGAACGATTACAAAATTTTTTAAAAAATACATTAATTACATATTACTTTTAACCTAAAATGAAATATTTTCTGACGCTGAACGATCAAGAGAAATTTAGGTACCCACGTTACCCTCATATTATTCATACCCAAACCCTCATGGAGAATTCGGCGAACAGTTTTTGTGAAAGATTAGACATTATTGATATTTTCTTTTACTTTTAAGCACTGGCCACTAAACACCAAATATTCGACAAGTGCAACAAAATCGGGTGTGAGCACTTTCACGGGGCAATCGGGACGCGTTTCATCTTCCAGTAATTCTTCTTCCATCCGATATTTCCTAGGCCATTCTTTTACAGTAAAATATGAAAGGAAAGCATCCCCGTTTACAACATATAATGTTCGTTTTATATGGTGAAGTGAACCTCTTTTTTTGTAAGAAACTATTACCGCACAATACGCAATTTGAGTTACTTGAGATATTGTAAAGAACAAATCTTGCTCTTATTGCTATCATCAATCTTGCCGCTGTCATGCCGCTTGCTGTCATCTTATTCTTATCATGTGTACGACTGATCAAGTATAACCTTGAAAATTGTACAAAACGCTACTAGACATGACTACCACACTGCACAGATTCGCAATGCATGCGCATGCGTAAACATGTTACTCCGAGAATATTTAGCACTACCCTCGTGTATTATATATATATATATATATATATATGTATATATATATATATATATATATATATATATATATATATATATATATATATATATAGGGTTTTTCAGTAAGAAAATATGGCCAAATTTTAAAGTGGTTATATTTCACAGATGTCACACTAAGACCTATCCACGGTCGTATATACAAGGTCTGCCAATGAATAGCAATTTCAGTGGCGAAAACGGCACAGCTTAAAGGTCGATTTTTTTAATAACAATCTCCGCCAATACGCAACGCCTCCCGTAGAGGGATACACTTCTACCTACGCGTCTGTCTAGCCATATCTTACTTGTGTCATCGCGCTTGTAACCTCCGTAAGTGAAAACGTGTTATTCATAGGTAAGGTTTTTTTATTCAAAATTATTGACATGACTAAACCATGCGCTGCGGTGAAGTGTAAAAGGTGATACATGTACCATAAACAGAAATGTTCCGTTTGTAAGTGCCGAAAAACATAGAGCAGTTTAAGAAATGGTAAGCGGCAATTCCGGTTATCGAACTTAAACAATCTCAGTATATTTGTGAGAAACATTTCGAAGAAAAGCATATGAACAAGTTATTCTCAAAAAAATATTCTAATAATAGCGATTTCTGATAATCGAATTTTCATAAATGTTGAGTATTAAAAGATATTAAAGTAATTTAAATTTTAAAAACGTTGCGCATTTGCACACATTAACGTTAATATATATATATATATATATATATATATATATATATATATATATATATATATATATATATATTTTAAATTCGCGCTATACTGAGAAAGATAAGAGAGGGAGTGTACTGCTCTACGGGTGGCATCGCATGTTGGTGGAAATTGTTATTAAAAACTTCCACCTTTAAGCGGTACGGTTTTCAGACCGTCGTTGAAAGACCTGTATGCAAGACCGTGGACCTATCTTTTTTGACATTTGTAGAGTTTTGATATTGCCATTTTTAGTTATGGCTTCGTATACAATAAAACAACGCATTGAAATAATATAATTGTATTATGAAAGTGACCGTTCTATAAAAAAGACATTTTTGAAATTACATGCTGTATTTTGCATAAGGATTTACGAGGTCAGACAATTAAGTAATGTGACCGATTTTTTTTCTCGGCCTGTGGTAACACCGCGAACCTGTAACTCCGCCACCGTAATAGCAGATCCCTACTCTCTCAATTGAGACCTTGACCACCCTCGTACGATCATTTCTTCGCCAGCTGTTTAGTGTTTTGTAACAACGCGCGAGTAGTGCATGTCACGAAAATGGAACAGAGAAATTTGTCTCGAGCAGGTTGAAAGTGATCCTACTCTCTCGATCGAGTTATTACTGGTGATGAAAGTTGGTTCTTTCAATATGACCCCGAAACTAAACGACAAAGCCAACAGGGGCTGTCTCCTGGAGCACCAAGGCCAAAGAAGGCGAGAATGAGCAAGTCCAAAGTGAAAACCATGTTGATTTGCTTCTTCGACAGCAAAGGGGTGGTTCACAAAGAGTTCGTACCACCTGGACAAACCGTAAATCAAGTATTCTACCGCAATGTACTCGAAAAATTACGAAAAAGGGTGCTCAGAGTGCGTCCAGAGATCGCGAAGACTTGGGTTCTGCATCACGACAATGCTCCCTGTCACAGTGCGTTCAGTGTCTCTCAGTTTTTGGCGTCTAAAGGCATCGCAACATTACCACAACCGCCCTATTCACCGGACATGTCACCCTGCGACTTTTTCCTATTCCCCCATATGAAAAATTCGTCAAAGGTCGACATTTTGACTCCGTTGAAGATATCCAAGAATCTGTGACGAGGGTACTCGGAGAGGTCCCACAAGAAGTGTTCCAGAATTGTTACGAAAACTGGAAAACTCGCTGGAATTAGTGTATAGATGCGGGAGGGAACTACTTTGAAGGGGATCGCAGCGATGTACCTTAATTTTTAAATATACTCGATTTTTGAATTTTGTCGCATTACTTAATTGTCTGACCTCGTATTGCTGAATACTTATAAGGTTCAATTATTACAAGAACTGAAGGCAGCAGACGATTCACTGAGTCGGAGATTTGTTAATTGGATACTGGAACAATAACACAGTTTTTCTGAAAAAGTCATCTTTAGCTATGAGGTTCATTTCGAACTCTCTGTCTACGTTACTAAGCAAAATAACTTAATCTGGGGTGAAAAAAATCCGCAAGTGATCGTTGAGAAGCCACTGCATACAGAAAAAGTGACTGTTTGGTGCTCACTTTGGTCCGGTGGAGTAATTTTACCTTACTTTTTTGAGAATTGGGCGGGAAAGCGATTATTGTTAATGGAGAAAGATACAGAAACATGATAACCATTTTTTATGGGCAGAATTGGATGATATTGATCTGGAGGATATGTTTTTCCAGCAGGGCGGTGCAACAAGCCACGAGGCTGGTGAAACAATTGATTTATATTGAAGACGAAATTTTCAAATGGAGACATTAAGTGGCCACCGAGATCTTGAGATTTAATAACGTTGGACTACTTTATTTGAGGTTACGTTAAAGGACAAGTGTACGCCAATAACAACAATTTCCGACCTAAACTATAAATTCCGAAGAGTGATTGAAGAGATAGAGCCCTAGTTATGTAAGGATATTATTGACAATTTTAACTGAAAAATGGTTATTTGTAAGAAAATAAGAATCCTGCTGTTCCTCTTCGGTGGTTCCGCGAGTCAAAGTCAAAAATCGAAAGAATTTTCGAAGGAAAAACCCGAAAAGCTAAAAATTCAAAATAGATAATTTATAATAATGTTTTTTATTTCTATAAATACCTATTACTATTGTAGTAAAACTGTATTTATGAGTATATATTACGACCCCCCTCAATAAGGTGTATTTAATAAAATTTGGTCATGTAAGATGGATTATTTCCAAAACTTGTGGGGTACACATTTAGAATTTTCTTGGTATGATAGGAGTTCCACAAAACAAATTAAAATCTCAAGGGTTTCGCGAGTCGAACAAGTTTGAACACCAATCGTCTAGTATTCCATGTCCAATACACTCTTAATTCTAATGAATAAATAATCATATATTTACATTAAGTAAATAATTTATTAAAAAAATCATTTTCGATATAAATAAAACAAAATACATGAACAATTAGTATATGATTTTTTTAATTTTACAAAAATTGTAATAAAAATGTTAAGTTTTTTGTCCCTTACTTGCAGACTTAAGCAATTTATGTTGAACACAAAGAGATTTAAACAATTCTTCATCCATTTCCATACAAATTCTTAAACAATTCAATGCTAATACCGATATATACGGGTACCAATGATTAATACTGGTATAACAGAAATCAGAGTATAACATTGATATAATAACAGAATGATGTCTTTTGATCAAATTTAAAATACTTTCATTTGCCCACATACATAAAGCACGTTCTGCTATCTGGATTTCAAAAGAAACAGAACATTAATTATTTTTAATTGTAGATAATACGAAAATTTATATTATTTTCAAAATAAATAAATATGAGTTCAAATAAAAAAATGTTAGTTTTAATTATTATTAATTAATTAATTTCAACACTTATTTTACTAGAAGTCGGAATGAGTATTTGAATTTACTTATAATTAGTGACAAAAAGTAAGTCAATGCGAGAATAAAAATCAAAATAAATCTATTCAAAAGGAAAACACTAATCGAAATTTAAAAAAAAACTATGTGCCATTATATATTTGATAAGATTTTCGAGAGATTATGATTTGCGTTTTTTTAAATCAATTCCTTATTACATAAATAACGCCAAAAAGATTTAATTATAAATTAATTTTTGTTCACTGTCTTTCTATATTTTAATTAGTAAACATGTGTTATGTTTACTTTCTATTTATTTTAAGAATGTTTAGTGTATCTTGAAAACAGTGTACATCTTTTCATTCTTCAAATTCGAAATGATAAAACAATTTCGATTAAAAAAAAGTTAATTTCTGTATTATACCGTTTTTAAATACAATATTTATCAGTATCACAAAGCAGCAATAATGACTGAAATACGTCATTATGAAAATTAATGGAATTTAAATAATATTTTTATCAATGAATTAAATATTTTATTTTAAAACATTTTTAAATACATGTTTAACATATTTCAACAAATTACCTATACCTTATAAGTAAAAAGATTAATCAAATCTAGTATTTGACATAAAATAAAACTTTATTATTTGTAAATAAATATGTAAATTATGCGAATGAAATCAGTGAAAAGCTAAAAAAGTTATTATTAATGTTACAACTATGCAGTTTGACTTTTTTATTTTATCTGACCGATTATTCTACTGATTTCGAAATAAGTAAGAGACGTTTCATTTTTCGTTCTGATACTTATTGCTTGTATAAGTCACAATCAGGGCTATGACACTCGCATATATTGCCAATACATTTCTCTGGCTAGGGAATGTAAATGACACCTGACGGCGTTACCAATAAGTCGGACCTCTCTCACACACTCTTCTTCTGTTTGCTCTTGTCGTACTCATTATTTAAGTGCGCATTACATTTACCTCAAAGTGGACAATCAGCACAGAAGACATCGAACATTTCTGAGAATTTTTAAAACTCGCGCTCAGAAGTACCGACCTACTACTAGCGCCACCACATAAATAGTTTATAGAGCAGTTGCCACAACCACGACGCAAGTGTCATAAGCTTGGTCGCAACCAATGACTTGCGAGGATTTTTTAAACTGCAGTAGAGTTGTGATAGTTTGATCAGTGAATAATTTAGTTATTACTACTAGTACTTTAGCGTAGCTTTAATTTAGTTTCTTTTCTCTATACTATAAAAGAACTATTCGTTTAATATTACGTAGAAAATTTGTTTTATTAAGTTGGTAGAAAAATAACTTTTGATTTATAACCTTCACACTCATATACATTTTTCTTAGCTAATAATTAAGTGTATTAATCAAAATAAGTACCACTAGAATCGATATATTTTTGCCAATTAGTTACAAGTTTATTTATTCTGGTGGTGTAAAATTCCGGAGTCCTGAAGTTGATAAAATCTTGAAATGCACTTTCGACAGCAGCTTGATTTCTTAAGACCTTACCCTGTAAGAAGTTGATGAAATGCTTAAACAAGAGATAATATATTGGCGAGATGTCTGGTGAGTATGGTGGATGAGGTAATGTTGCATAGCCCAATTCATTCAAATTTTAGAGACAATCGTGCAACGTGTGGCCGTGTATTGTCGTACAACAGGATTGGACCTTTTCGATTGACTAATGTAGGGACAGGATGTCGCAGTTATTGGTGCATTTTGTCTATTTCTTGACATTTACTCTCGGCTGTAATGGTTTCACCAGGATTCAAAAGATTGTAGTGGGTTATACGAGCGCAGACCATTAAACGTTCACCATTATTTTATTTTGATGTAATTTCGATTTCGTAAAATGCTTTGCAGCGTCATTTTTGTCCAACCATTGTGCAGACCGCTTTCTGTTGTCGTAAAGTATCCAATTTTTGTCGCACGTTACAATACGATCGAGAAATGGATCGTTTCTGTGGTGTAAAAGAAGCGTAGGACAAATTTTGTAACAGCGATTTTTTTGGTCTTCGTTCAGTTCGTACGGCACCTATTTCTCAAGTTTTTTTTTTTGATTTTCCTGGCTGTTTTAAGTGGTCCAGAATTGTTGGATGACTAACGCCTAAATTTGGTGCTAGCTCTCCAATTGTTGTGCGTGGTTTTGATCCAACTAACACTTTCATTTGGTCGTTATGAACTGAAGAAGGACGCCGGCGACCTTTTCCATCTTCAACGCTTTTGTCTTCAGCACGAAATTTTTGGAACCACCATTGCACCGTACGTTCCTTAACAGTACCCACACCAAAAGTATCGTTTAGTTTACGAACAGTTTCTGCTGCATTAACGTCTGTTTTGAATTCATACAAAAAATTGCTATTATTTGCTTTTTTCGATCTGTAATTCAATAGCCTAATTTGATGCAAAATTCATAATAAAACACGATGGCATGACACTTTCATTAAAAAAAATTAATGTTAGAATTCAGAACACAAAAATCGTAATTATTTTTCTGCCAACCTAATATATTAATCAAAATATTTCATAAATTGTAAAAAATAAAAACTTAACATATCGAAATATATATATATATATATATATATATATATATATATATATATATATATATATATATATATATATATATATATATGTATATGTATATATGGCTTTTCAATATATTAAAAATGTATCGTAGTCAATTAAGTGGTGTTTTTTTAACTAAAACTGAAAATCATTTTGTACTTTTTTACTTTGACAACCGTGAAATCAATATATCAAACTATCAAGACGCTACTTTACTTATAATTTGTATAAGCAGTGCTCAGTGTGTCATTTCTTTTTAGATAACTTTATTATTAAAAAAAACTATAACATCAATAATTACACTATGAAACAAATCACCACTTTTAAGTTGCTTAAAAAATTTAGATAATAAATGTACTTATTACAAATAGTCAGGAATGTGAACTGAAAAAAAATAGAATCATATTTAGTAATTTTATTTTTATTAATATTTCTTTTCTATATTAATTCACATTTAATTTCAAACAGTAAGGTTTTAAATATTATTCTATATTTGATTTCATTTGCAAGTTCAAGAACAAATTTGTTTTTAAAAAATCGTACACTTACTTGATAGTGTGAACTACAAACACATCTTTTCAGTTTTGTAAAAAGGCTTTTATAGATAATTGAAAAATGGTTTGGTTCCATTCGAGTTAATATATCTTCAATTTCACTTAAAAATATAACTTCTCTTTGACTTTGTTGGTATGGCCAAATTCTACAGTATAATTTTTTACATATTTGATATTCATTCACTATTATTAAATGAATACATACAGACAATACAAAGAAATGTTTACATTATTAGATTAAATATTTCAAAAAACTTTTTTGTGTTGAATTATTATATTTTAATCTATCGACATATATTTTAGAAATATTGATAAAAAAAATATATTGTGATTGTCAATGAAATAGCATGTTTTGAAGAATACATATTATTGTGTGATTTTTCAATAAAAAAAAATAAAAAAGGATTGTATTGACAAAATAAAAAACAAGAAAATTTTTAGACACAACAACAACAATTTTTAGAAGACATTTCTTCATTAGACAATTTTTCGAAAATACATATTTTGAAAGTACAATTTCTCGAAAATAAAATTCATTGAAATCACAATGCAGCTCTGAAACTGTGTCTAAATTAATTTTCAAGAATGCATTCCTTTTTTCAAACGACCAAAAATTTTTCTGATCTATAATGTTCAATAACCGATAATCAATCATTTTTGATGGCTTCTTATATACATTTTGAATGCGATACCATCATCCACAAAGAGTTAAGGTAGAGGAAAATATTTTTTATATTTTAAAAATATTTTTCTATACCTGAATGTACTTTATTTCGGTATTAGTCTCATTTACATTGCTTTGTATGATTATATATCTACAAGAAGAAATTTTAATAAATGGAAAATATCTAGAAAAGTTTTGATGTAAAAATAAGAGATGATAAAAATGAGAAATAATATAAAAATAAAAGATATCTAGGAATATATGTTTCGAAAAAATATCTATATGAATAATGAAATAAAAAAAATAAAAAAATATAAAAAATATTACTGATTAAATATCGGTGACTTCAAAAATCCGTTTTCCATTATCGATTTTTCTATTGATTGAGCGGTGGGTATAATAAATTAATTCAATACAAGAATAGTGCCTCAGTCGTTTTTTAGGATTGGGACAAATCTTTTATGAGGTGCCATTTACCAACGGGACGATGACAACGTGAAAATAAATATAGCTAGTAATAAATTGAAGGAAATGAAGTAAATAAGCTAAGAAAAACATCAAAATTTTGGCTAATTGAAATGAAATTGTCTTTTACCACACTCTGAAGTCGATACAAGCAATGATGACAGTTAAACTGCTGTTATCTTGTTCATCCTCCTGCTCTTCAAATATAGCTCTATCAGATTCCGGTCATTACAAAACAATATCAATGGATATTTTACAACACGTGTCTTTTTTCTTAAATAATGAGCCTGTTAGATCTTATGATCAAATTTCAAATAAGCTTTAAATATAGTAAAATAATTAGAACGATAATTCGTAACGATTCTCTTACTACACACCTAACAAAATGTTATAACAATACATATATTTCATAACATATATATATATATATATATATAAACATGATTTTTCAATGATCAACATTTACAATTTAATAAATTTAGATGCGATGATAAATAAATGAAATACCTTAATAAATTCTTTATAATATTTACTGATAAAGATGCATCTTTTTCAATATATTTTACGATGCAAAATACAAGCTGGAAGCAGTAAACTGGCAGTTGGCGTGGTTTATGAAGAGGAATTAACACATTAAATAAAAAATTCTTGTGTTCTTTTTTCATCGGTTTACCAAATCCAATGATAACACTACAAATGAAACGACAGTATAAGCGTTTACTTAAAAATATTAGCAATATAACAAGTTAATATTAGGTTTAGTTAAAAATAATTGCGGTTTATGACGTTCAAATTCATATACATTTTTCTTAGCTAATAATTAAGTTTATTGGTCAAAATAAGTACCATTAGGGTCGATACATTTTTGCTACAAGTAATTTTAATTTATCTAATAATCCTCGAATTGGACAATTCCTTGAGTTCAATAATGACAAGTTAAAATCATTAATTGAATCAGACCCAAAATTAAGCATTGAGGAATTATCATGCAAACTTCGATTCAAGTGGTCAATTGTAAAAATACATCTACACATAATTAGCAAGGTTATTAAACAAGGAATAAGTGTTCCGCGCCAATTATCGAATGCAAATATGAATTATCGACGAACAGTAATAACTAACAGTATTATACTCGTATAGTAATTTTTTATCAGATTTGCCGTCGATGAGAAATTGATCTTCTGTCTACCTGCTTATATAGTTACTTTCAGTGAAACAAAGACTTGAACAAACTTCTAACCCAGGGATGGCGAACCTAGACACGCGGATAAAGATAGAATTTTGTTTGAAAAATATATTAGGTTGGTAGAAAAATAATTGCGGTTTATGATATTTAAATTCATATACATTTTTCTCAGATAATAATTAACTGTATTGATCGAAATAAGCACCATTAGAATAGATACACTTTTGCCAATTAATTACAAGTTTATTTATTCCGGTGATGTAAAATTCCGGAGTTCTAGAGTTGAGAAGATTTCGAAATGCACTTTCCGCAGTAGCTTGGTTGTTGAAGACCTTACCCTGTAAGAAGTTGTCGAAATGCATAAACAAGTGATAATCTGTTAGCGAGATATCTGGTGAGTATGGTGTATGAGACGATGTTTCATAGCCTAATTAATTCAACTTTTGGAGGTTCAATCGTGCGACCTGTGGTCATGAATTGTCGTGCAGCAGGACTGGATCTTTTCGATTGATTAGTGCGGTGACCAGACGTCACAGTTCTTGGTACATTTGGTCGATTTCTTAACAATAACTCTCAGCTATAATAGTTTCACCAGGATTCAAAAAATTGTAGTGAATTATACCGAGCGCAGATCGCACAAACAGTCGCCATAATTTTCTTTTGATGTAATTTCAGTTTCACGAAATGCTTTGGAGTTTCATTTTTATCCAACCGTTGTGCAGACTACTTTCCGTAGTCGTAAAGGATCCATTATTCGTTGCACGTTGTAATACAATCGAGAAATGGATCGTTTCTGTGGTGTAAACGAAGCGTAAAACAAATTTCGTAAAGATGATTTTTTTTGGATTTTATTCAATTCGTACGACACCTATTTGTCAAGCTTTTTGATATTGCTATCTGTCTTAAGTGGTCCAGAACTATTGGATGACTAGCGTCTAACTTTTGTGCTAGCTCTCGAATTGTTCTCCTTAGTTCTGATTCAACTAACGCCTTCACATTTGGTCGTTATGAACTGAAGGACGCCCGCGACCTTACCATCTGCAAGGATATTGTCCCCAGCATGAAAATTTTGGAACCACTATTGTATCGTATCCCCATTGAACAGTATCCACACCAGAAGC
Source organism: Acanthacorydalis orientalis (assembly GCA_034766995.1). Classification (NCBI taxonomy): domain Eukaryota; kingdom Metazoa; phylum Arthropoda; class Insecta; order Megaloptera; family Corydalidae; genus Acanthacorydalis; species Acanthacorydalis orientalis. The sequence continues at coordinate 27,490,183 of CM068318.1, read as the reverse complement.
ATCGTTTAGTTTACGAGCAGTTTCTACTGATTTACCACCTGTTTTGAACTCATATAAAAATTGCTCTTATTTGCTTCTTTTCCATTTTTAATCCAATAGCCTAATTTGAAGTAAAATTAATAATAAAACCAAAATCGATATTACAAAAATACAGATCGAAAAATGCACTGTAAAATGATATTAACATGAACACGATGAAATTACATGAGAAAAAATTTAATGTTAGAATTCAGAAAATAAAAACCGCAATTATTTCCCTACCAATCTAATAATATATTCACTAATTTTTAGTGTGCATCTACATTTATGATTATTTTATAAACCACTTTCACAAATTAATATTTGTATAAAATCATAACCGTATGTTTTTATATCTGAGATACTATTCCTGTGCGATTTTATGAATTTTTCATTTCTCCAGAAACAACAAGAAAATTTTTTGATCAAATTCGTTTAATAATTAATTATTAACCATTTTTATTGTTGTTTGTATGAGTTGCAATGGTAATACCATCATACTCTGAGTGCTGAAGTACAGAAATATTTTTTCTATCTATAATTTTTTCTATTCTATATTTTTTGAAGTTTATCGCTCTGAGGATGATTGTAAAGAATACAAAAAAGTAATCAACACGGTAAAAATAATCAATTATTGAATATTGTTGAATAAAATATTATTTCGTGGTTTGTAATGGAGTAAAAAATGAATTTCTGAAAATGAATTCTATCACAGTACCAAAAATTATTATTATTATTTAAATTCATTTCTATTAGTTTTCTTCACACAAATGTTCATATATATATATATATATATATATATATATATATATATATATATATATATATACATATATATATATATATATATATATATACATATATAACATCCACACATACATGCGACGACAATTTAAAAAGGTCACGATCTGCCACACAGATGTCGGCGCTGGATCTAAAATTTCAACAAAATGAATAAAATTAAACATCGTACAGTGATTAGTTTTTTTGTTAAAACAGATTTAATACAGAGGGAAATTTTTGATGAAATTAAAAATGTGTTGGTTGATAGCACAACTTCATTTAAAACTGTAAAAAAA
>CM068318.1:27394086-27484086 GCA_034766995.1 Acanthacorydalis orientalis | reverse complement strand
CTATAAAATAAATTGCTATATGGTGGTAAATGCTTTGAAACCAGAAAAAAAAGCAATAAGAAAATTAGACCGAAGTAGACAGCTAGTGTACCAACAAACTGATGTATTTCGTGCTTCGAAAAATGTTCCCTTTAAGTCTTCTAAAGACATCAAAGATGAACTAGGGTTAAACATCAGTACTCGTACGGTGAGTATTCGGTTGGTTGAGTAGAATCTTTTAGAAAGATCAATTGTAAAAGTTTCGTGTTTGACTTAAAAAAAACGTTATAGATAGAATTATATTCGATACGGAACATGAAGACTGGAAGGACGAATAATATTCTACAGCTCTATCTGGCTCGGATGGAAAACTATATTTAAGAAGATTGTCAAACAAACCACTGGATCCCAAATATACTAGAAAAACGTTAAGACATGAAGATGGGAATATAAAAGTGTAGCATGCTTTTCTTTGTACGGTGTTGGCTCAATATTTCGTATTAAGGAGAACATGGATGTTAAATATTAAGTAAATAATATATCAAACGAAGTAAAGCTCTGGTATGCTGAATAAAATATGCTGCTTGATGGATCTCTTAGCAGGATAATGACACGAAGCACACCGTAAAATTGGTGACAGAGTTTCTACAGGAAAATAATGTAACTGTAATGCAGTGACCAGCACTGTCTCCGGATTTAAATCAAATAGAAAACCTCTAGAAAAATATTAAGAAGATTGTACCAAAAAAAGTCCGAAAAATAAAAATGACTTGTGATTGGCTCTAAAAGAGGCGTGAGAATCTATTACATTAGAGCGCTACTAATGTTTAGTGGAACCAATGCCTACACGTTGTTATGAATTTATTAAAAATAAAAAAAAACGCGACAAAATATTGAAAAAAGTATAAATTAGTTTAATCAAATAGTTAGGAAGTAGATTTAGACGTTTTATTTATACAGAAATAATGATTGTGCCTGAAAATATATCCGAGGCATTTTACAAACTTTTGCAAATGTCTAATATATATATATATATATATATTAAAAAAATTAAGATACATATTTAAATTGAATCTAAATAAAATTTTGAATCATATAAAAAAAATCATATGATTCAATTTACTTTTTAGCTAGTTCTTACTTATTTTTCGAAAATTTACCAAATGTCCCTAAAAATATGCCCTATATTATATATATATAGGAGCTGTTAGAAAAGTAGTGAAATTAATGATGCATTCCTGTGGTAATAATATAATTAATGAAGCAGTAAACAGCATACTAGCAATGTTTAAATATTTCTTGAATGAGTTATGTGTGTGTGTGTGTGTTTGTATATGTGTGTGTGTGTGTTTGTATATGTATGTGTATATATATATATATATATATATATATATATATATGTTCGCAAACACAATTGATTTAGAGTATAATGTACTAATTGTACAAAATTTGCAAACGTACCTTAAACACAAATATTTTCGGCACAAAATTACAGTACAGATTAAATTGCATGTGTTCTATTAAACGTAAAAGCAATTCATACGTAAGTTGTAAATGAGGCCATCCACATTCAAGAATTGGTTCATCTTCTAATGGATCATAATCACTGTACGGCATTGTACGAAAAATATTTTCAGATATCTTATTCACGATAATTATCGCAACAGATGGTAAAATTCATTTAAACATAAAAAATCAAAAAATAAATATTATATTTAACTATACTAACATAAAATTCAGATTTTTTAAAATATTTAAACTTAATAATAAACTATTTAATTTTTTAGCTACTACGCGCCATTATAGTGGCTTCCCTCTAAATCATGTTTTGGCACGAAATTCTACTCTAGTGGCTCCATTCTTCAATTAATTAAAAATAATCTACGTAAATATCACTCCATAAATAAGATTTCTATTAGTAGTAAAAAAAAATACTACCGACCATTCTATTAGATTATATGAGAGACAATGAGGTAAAAAGGGGTAGTGCATGCGTACCACACGACATCGACTCCAATTAGCGTCGAATAGCCTTTCTTACCCAATTCTGACTCTCACCTCCAACTGGTTAACTCTGGTAACCTGAGTAACCTCACTCAAAATCAGGTAACTCCGATGGATTCCGCGTCCAGCTCAGCCGTAGCGTAAGGGTTAATTATAATGGACCAGAATTTATCAAAGGAGCAAGAAAAAGATTTAACTTGATTTTGTAGTAAATTATTATCTTATTTATATACATACATACATATATATATATATATATATATATATATATATATATATATATATATATATGTATATCTTGGCGTATAGAACGACCCTACATATAAGACCCAGTTGAAAGGATTTACTTTAATTTTGTTGTATACTGGTGATATAAGACGTGTGATAATAAAATAATATTCATAGGTAGATTTCTAAATGGGAAATTTCCAAGGTATATAATGTAATTTACGGTAATAAAATGTTTACTTCTCTATTTACTTGGTACTTAAGAAAGACGCTCCCCCCACATCCTAATTTTTGAACTTGATAAATTTTATCCCTGATGTAAAAGACGCACCCGAAAATTACAACCAATTTTTTAGTGTCCAAAGTGCGTCTTGTTTGTCGCGATATACAATATATATATATATATATATATATATATATATATATATATATATATATAACATCATCACCAGCCTCTATCAATCTACTACCGGATAAAGGCCTATTCAATGATTTTCCATTCTGTACGATTGAATGCTTCTCTTTTCCACTGACTTCCTATACAATTTTTAATTTTCTTATCCCACCTGTTCATTGGTCTCTTTCTTGGTCTTTTATATTCCTTGGTTCCCAGTTAATAATTTCTATTCTCCATCGATTGTCTTTTCTTCTTCCAACATGCCCTGCCCATTTCCAATTCAGACTCTTTACTCTTCTCATTATATCTCTAACTCCTGTCTGTTTCGTATCTATTTTATTCTCTTCCTATCTCTTTTTATTGTTTCCAGTATGTATCTTATCATACTTCTCTATTTTGTTTCGAATTTTTGAATAATTTTGGCATTAAACACCCATGTTTCGCTACCGTAGGTAAGGACTGGTAGTATACATTGATCAAATACTTTTTTTTCAAACAGAGTGGGATTGTTCATTTAAAAATCGAGGAGTTTCGTCCAAATGAGCTCCATCCCATTTTTATTCTCCTGTTTACTTGTTCAACGAATGATCCATCTTTACTGATAAGTTGGCCTAGACAGACATACTTTGTAACTATTTCTGTTCCTTTTATTTCAATTTTCTTCAGACAGACTAACGCATTAAATACCACTTTTGTTTTTGCGTGGTTAATGTTTAGGTCATATTTTTTGACTGGCATCATCTAATTCTTCTATTCTATTTTGTAACTCTTCCGGAGTATTTGCGAAGATAACGATTTACCGTCTTTTTGTATCCACTCATTATCCCCGGGAAGTAAATTAGTTAAACGTGGCAAATGAGCATTTCTCTAGATGTTCGCGATGTATGAAGATTCTTAACACTCGGTGGAGACGGTACAGGGTCTCACTGCTATGAGCAGTAACGTACCCACAGCCGCGATCAGTTTAGCCACCATCTCCAAGTACATAAAATCAGGAACCCTTTGATTATTTTTTGAAGTCGGGCAAATCACTGCCGCAACGAGCGGATAAAAAATTCGCGCTCCGTACGCACGGTGCGCCGCAACAGCGCCCCGATGAAGTGGTACCGCCCAAAACCCGACAATTCAAATAGCGAATTGCTAGATATTTTCAGATGTTTATGTCTGTTCCTGACTGTCAGTGTTGCCACGTTTTTACATTTTACATTGGCAAACTCTAGAATTTTGAAATTAGAAATATTGGTAGAAATAGAAAAATCGAGAAGCATTAAATTGAATGCATTAAACTGCAAAATATGTTCAAAATATCATTAAAAAGAAAACAACTTTGTTTCATTATATGAATTTCGGTTACATTATTCGAATACACTGACGTCACACCGCCGTCGAAACCGCTCGGTGGAAGCGCGGCGCGCGGTTTTCAAAGGTCTGCCAGACGACTTTTTCCCCGGGTATGGGCTGCTAGACTATTTTTTCCTTAATGTACACTACATAAATATTTATCTAGCAAAGGGTCAAAATTTAGTCGATGACGTAAGTTCATGTCCAGTTTTGACATGTTCAACCCCTTACTAGATTAACTTTCCTCAGGATAGGGGCTGCCAGACTTTTTTCCTTAATGTACACTATATAAATAATTATTCAACAAAGGCTCAAAACTTATTCAATGACGTAATTTAATCGTCCAAAATGACGATTTTGAGCGGGCCCCGGCCCAAAAATCCCCCTAAGTGGGTTGCCAGACTTGCGTTTCTTTCGTTGTCACGATACCCGCAAATGGTAAAAAAGTTTTATGAGCTATTCGATGACATAAGTAAAATTGTCACGAGCTCCCGGGATATAACGTTATTAGTGTATTAAAGTAAATGGAGAATACTTTAAAAATAAATATCGAATATATTTCGTGTTACTTCAATTGTGTTTATTTTCATTGGACCAATCCGTGAATTAAATTGCCAAATCTCATACGATTAACAATAAATAATGCATATCGACTAATCATTTGCCTTTTTTGACTCCACCCAAAAGAGAAGTTTTGCAACAGCATCTTGATCTAACATGTTGAGATTAACAGCTCAGATAGACCAGTTATATGTAGATCAGTGTTCTTCAAACTATGTTCTGCGGAACCCTGGGCTCTGCTCAACCTATTTAGGGGTTTACAGAATCAAAATCAAAATTCAAAAGAATTTTCGAAGAAAAAACGCGAAAATCTAAAAATTTAAAATAGTTAATTTATAATAATTTCTTTTATTTCTATAAATACCTATTATTATGCAGTAAAACTGTATTTATGAGTACATAGTACGACTCCGCTCAATCAGATGAAAATAAAAACGGGTGTGTGTGCTCATGTACATATGACAGAAGTGAAACACCCTCTCCGACCGTATTTCTCAGCGCAGTACCTCTGCGCGCTGTTTCTCCTCTCTCTCACACACACTCATGCAGTCATATTCGCTCCATCTCTCTCGTTCGGGACTGTGTTCATGGCAACGTTTTTTGTGACACACCGTATGATTTTACCAACGCTAAAGCGCCCATAGAAGTTTCACTTCATTAATATTTGGTCATGTAAGATGGATGATTTTCCAAACTTATGGGATACACATCTCGAGTTTTCTGGGAATGGTAGGGGTCCCACAAAAAAAGTATAATCTTAAAGGTTCCGTGAGTCGACAAAGTTTGAAGACCACTGATGTAGATGACTCTAGCAACATGGGCATTTAAATGAAACATTTAGTCCGTTCGACTAATCAAGAAAAATAGACACTGTCAGTAATACATGGTTTGGTGATCTGAGAATGTTTTGTTTGCTTTTATAGCGATTATTTAGAAATTTCGAAATATTTCGTTTCAATATTACAATAGTCAGTTATGAATTAAGTAATATCGTTTTTTTCTTATTTAGAATTTTAAGATAATTAAGATAATTTTGTGATGTTGACAATAAAAGAAATACATCAAAAATGTTGAGAACAAACAAAACTATAAAATATGATGAAAATGAAAAGTATGAATTCTATTAATTTTAGAAACCCTATTCTACGAAACATAAAAATCTGTCTATAATCGATAATAGATTATAATATTAGATTATGTAATTAGTACGTGAAACGTTCGTCAATTAAACATTTTTTTCCTAAAACTGATTTTTTTATATAATGAAAATTACTGATGTGTGTTTATACGAGAAGTGATCAAAAAGTCTAGTGAATGCCGCCACAAGCACCACCTAGTGGAAAAAGTTAGAACTTCCATACTACAATTTAATCATTGAACCCCCCTTGCAATATGTAACAAGTTTCAATTTTTTTACTTCAGTCAGTATTGAAGTACGATTTTGTAAAAAAACAGATTTTTTAATTTCTTCATAAAAGTGGATCACGAACAACGCATAAACAATAAATATTGTTTCAAACTTCAGAAAAGTACCAAAAATTCAGAAATATTAATTATGAAGATGCTGTAATGACTTTTAAAACAATTTACAAACGGTTCGACAGATTTCATAATGGTTGTGAGTCATGAGAATGAGAAAAGATTGGGTCGCCCTTCAACATCAAAAAATCTACGAATGGTTAAAAACGGCAGAGAAATAGTTCGATTCGATTAAATAGGTGATTGATTATTTCGGAAATTTCTGAGTATCTGAACATCTCTTGCGGTTCAGATCAATGCATTTTAATGACAAATTTAGAAATGAGGCAAGTGAGTGCAAATTTATTCCACGTATTTTGACGTCCAAAAAAAAGAACAGTGTTTGTCAATTTCATTGGAATTGCGTGATTGTGTTGCTTTAGATTCGAATGTTTTCTGAAGTGTCATTATTGGAGATGAATCTCGGGTGAACAATTATGATCCTGAGACCAAGGTTCATAGTTCTCATTAGAAATTACCCAGCTCGCCCCGTATAAAAAAAGTTTGCCAATCAATATGCAACACCAATGTGATGTTAATTGTTTTTTTTCGATCTGGAAGGAATTGTGCGAAAATTGTACCTAAAAACACAATAGTGAATTGCGAATACTATATGGGCGTATTACGTTTACGAAACGATGTGTGCAGAAAGAGACCAAATAAATGGGAAGATGGTTTCATCCTTCATTATAACAACGCTCCCTGCCATACATCGATTTTAATGAGGTCATTTTTGTCTAAGAACAAATTACATGGTGTTCACATCCACCGTATTTACCAGATTTGGCACCGTGCAACTTCTGGTTCTTTTTACAATACTGCGTTGAAAATTGACAATAAAGTGGTAATAAGTGTGTGGAAAGTCCGAAGGGGTGTTAGAGGTGAGCTAATTATAATTTGTAATTTACCTCATTAATTTTTTTTTATTCGGGAATTTACCATACTCTGATCATTCCTTGTATTTACAAAATTTAAGCCTAAGAGTCCTTTACATAATTGCACCAGTAACTCTGTATATAACAGTGAAATTGGTTTAATTTTTTGGCAAATAACACAAAGATTTGTAACATATTATCGTGCACGTTTGTTATACGAGGTCAGACAATTAAGTAATGCGACAAAATTCAAAAATCGAGTATATTTAAAAATTAAGGTACATCGCTGCGATCCCCTTCAAAGTAGTCCCCTTCCGCATCTATACACTTATTCCAGCAAGTTTTCCAGTTTTCGTAACAATTCTGGAACACTTCTTGTGGGACCTCTCCGAGTACCCTCGTCACAGATTCTTGGATATCTTCAACGGAGTCAAAATGTCGACCTTTGACGATTTTTTTCATATGGGGGAATAGGAAAAAGTCGCAGGGTGACATGTCCGGTGAATAGGGCGGTTGTGGTAACGTTGCGATGCCTTTAGACGCCAAAAACTGAGAGACACTGAACGCACTGTGACAGGGAGCATTGTCGTGATGCAGAACCCAAGTCTTCGCGATCTCTGGACGCACTCTGAGCACCCTTTTTCGTAATTTTTCGAGCACATTGCGGTAGAATACTTGATTTACGGTTTGTCCAGGTGGTACGAACTCTTTGTGAACCACCCCTTTGCTGTCGAAGAAGCAAATCAACATGGTCGTCTTTGACGCTCTCACGGCCTTTTTTAAAATCGGCATGCCACCGAAGAGCACCTGACTACGACTCAGGGTATCACTACCATACACTTTAAGCACTTTTTCATAAGTTTCTGTCGCGGTTTCGCCGAGTTTTGCACAAAATTTTATCGCGCACCGTTGCTCTAAATTTCTCTGTTCCATTTTCGTGACATGCACTACTCGCGCGTTGTTACAAAACACTAAACAGCTGGCGAAGAAATGATCGTACGAGGGTGGTCAAGGTCTCAATCGAGAGAGTAGGGATCTGTTATTACGGTGGCGGAGTTACAGGTTCGCAGTGTTACCACAGGCCGAGAAAAAAAATCGGTCGCATTACTTAATTGTCTGACCTCGTATGTCATCGTAATACATATGTTATATTGTAAAATATGTGCGATCTGGTCAAGTACATTTTACACGTAATTTCGTCAAAAAAAGAAAACAACTTGAAGTTCTGTCGTCATTTTATATTGTGTTTACTTATTTCTATGTCTAGTCTATACATTCTTTACTCGTTTATTATTTCTATGGTGGCCCTTAAACACAAATTTTCTATAACGTTTATTTAGTATATATTTTTTTTATAATACATAAGGAGCATGTCTTTAATAAAATACTTTTGCTAAAGGTATGCACTTGCATATTTTACGAATTCCAAAAAGATAATATAATAATCACGAATAATTGTACGAAATAACCGAAAAAAATTGTTACAGAGTGCATATGTCAGAAATACGAAGGTAGGGTGATAATTACCCGTGTTCGACAAGAGACGGAACCATTGATATCAAACTACAGTATATTTTAACAGAGTTATCTTTCAAAATACTACTGTTAAAGTTTAGGCACAATGCATTATTTTAAATATAGAAAAAAATCAGTATCAGTCAGTGACTAGATTTTTAATTTTGGATGTGGAGAAATTAAAGAAAAGTTACATGCTGTCAACGGTGACTGGACCGTCGATGACAACCGTCAGATATTGGTTCAATGAATTTAAATGTGGTCATACAAGCGTTTGTTATGAAAAACGTCTAGGTCGTCCAATTGAGGTAATTATTGAAAAAATGATTCGAAAATTTCATGACATAGTTGAGATAGTAGGCATCTTAGATGAACGCGTACGGAACATTTTACACAAACATTTGCATATAAAAAATCTATCCGCCAGGTGGATACCACGTCTGCCCACAATCGATTAAAAACGCATTCGAACCAACATTTCAAAGAAATGTTTAACGATGTTCTAACGCAATCAACATGAATTTTTACATCGATACATAACCGTTGATGAAATATGGTTCCATCATTATACACCTGAAATGAAAGAGCAGTCAAATCAATGAACTTCTCTTGGTAAACGTGCACCAAAGAAAGCAAAAGTCATTGCATCAGATGGAAAACTTATAGCGACTGTTTTCTGGGATGCTCATGGAAATTGTTAATTTTTATTTTAATTTATTTTAATGTTATTGTCAATTGACTATCTTGAAAAAAGGACAATAATAACAGGAGCCTACTATGCATCATTATTGAATCAGATGAATGATGAAATAAAGAATAAACGTCCTAATCTGGCAAAAAAAGTGCTCTTCCATTACGACAATGCACCGGCACACAAATCAACAATTGCGATGACAAAATTGCATGAATTGCATTATGAATTGTTTCCACATCCACCATATTCTCCCAATTTGGCACCGTGTGACTTTTTTCTGTTTGAAAACATGAACAAATGGCTCGAAGGTAAAAGATTTGCATAAAATTTGGAAGTCATCGCTGCTGTAAATGCCTATTTTGATGAATTTTAGAAACCGTATTATTCGGAAGGATAAAAAAAATGGAAATGCGATGGATTAAGTGCATCGAGGTAAAATGAGAAATAAAAAAATAATTTGCCCACAAAAATTATGTTTTCTTGTCAAATCACTCGACCCTCGTAGTTCTGGAAATGTCGTGCCGGTGACAAGTTTACAAGACGAAATAAAATTATTAGTGGTGACGAAAAGACAATTTTTTACAATATTATAAAAAAGCTTATTTCATGAGAATGAAGTGACATTTGAGTCAGTTGTATTTTGAATTTCATAAAAGCCGGACACGAAAATGAATGTATGACCGTGATATCCGGGCTCAACCGAAATCAAAAATTAAAAAAAAATGGTTTTAATGCTGCCATCGTTCTTGAGCTCATCAAACGTATTCCATTTCATACTTCTGAACATAAGCTGTACTTCGACAACTTTTTCACGTCATATCGGGCTTTGGAAATACTTGCAGATAAAATAATCCAAAATGCACACAAAAATCATTTGTTAAGTGTAAAAAATGTGAAGCACACCTATGCATTAAAAAAACTAATAATTATTTCTATGAATATCGAATTAAATAAACATCTTTTATATCCATTTCTTCTTTTTTTATAAATAGTTCTTTAATATGCAATAAACAATACGAAAAAAATGCAATACATACTGTTTTTCATTTATATTTAATGTTTTGATGTATATATATATATATATATATATATATATATATATATATATATATATATATATATATATATTCCTTTTATTCGCTTTATTTTGAATTCAATGCAGACAACAAATAATTTTAGTTGGAGACAACACTGAAATCACTGACTACAATGACCTCTACAAGAAACATCTTACACCTGCCACACGGCTGACATAACAGCTAAAAACTAATTATACTAAAATGATCAGGGGACCTATATGGACACATTTCTACACTACAATAATTTTTATTTCCACAAACAAAAAGTCGCTAGTCAAAGGATAAATATTAAAAAGTGTACTTCTTTTAAGGAAATTAAAATATCAGTTAGATTTTTTGCGACGAAAAAATATTTTGATAAAACCTATAAGTTGTCCAAAAAATGTGAATTCGTTATAAGGAGTAACGAAAATTGCAAAATTAATTAAAAAATATAAGTATTACAAAACATAAAAACTTTTTGATAAAAAGGGAGAATAAATTATATTATATAGTGCAAATTTGCCATTTAAAAATTAAAATACAAACCATTTTGATTATTTCTTCACCAATGATATCATCCACATTACTTTTTTTAAGCGAAATATATTCTATGAGTTCATTCAAAGCATTCGTTTTTATCTCCTTACTTTTAAGATTTGAATAGTTGAGAAAATTAAAAATAATTTTACATTGTTGGCATTTTTGTATCACAACGCTGTTTACATTATCTGTGTCTGTTTCTAAATATAAAATACATAGTTTAAATATTGATATGAAATAATCTTAATATCTAAATTACAAACGATAACATGCATCGAAATTTACTTAAACTTTACAAAAAACTGGAAAAATATTTTAATGTGTATATAATATTTTTTTAATTGAATTGAAAATTGTCGCCAGTCTATACATGAATTATATAGAATGAATTTGTGTACTAGAAAGTTTTGTTAACAATAGTTACGTTAAAAATATTTTGCTTTTTTAAACAAAATTTATATTTTTTCTAGTATTGTTTATCGTTATAATATTATATAACAAGTTTGTTTATTCCTACGAGATAGAATTCTGGAATCCTGGAATTAATGAATTCATCGAACGCGCTTTGAGCTGATACTTGATTTTTGAAAACCTTCTATCTTACGAAATTACTCAAATATTTAACAGGTCTGGAGAATAAAGTGGGTGAGGTAAAGTTCCATAAATCTGTTTATTTATTCTTTTTCAAAGTCATTTGTGGGACGTGTGGTCGGGTGTTGTCATGAAGAAGAATGGTCCTCTTCGATTAATTAATACTGGCCTTTAACGATGAAACTTCTCATGCATTTTTTCAATTTTCTGGCAATATTTTTCTGCTGTTATTGTTTCACCAGGATTGAAGAAGTTATAGTGAATGATGCCACTTGCCGACCACCAAACAGTAACCATATCTTTTCCCGTGAAGCTTCGGTTTAGAAAACTGTTTTGGTGCTTTTCCTCGGTCTAGCCACTATGATGAACATTTCTGATTGTTGTAGAGAATCCAAACTGGATTCTCTATGACACATATGATGAAAAGTTCATTATATGTGACAATGCGAGCAAGAAATAGATCTTTTTTGTTGCGCAAAAGAACCGCAGAGCAAACTGTATCGCCGAATTGCTTGATGTTCGTTTAATTCATACAGGACCCCTTTATCCAGCGTTTTTGTTTTTTGCTCAATTGCCGAACAACTGTTGAATGATCAGCATTGAATTCTTCTGCCACTTCTCGAGTTGTTTTATGTGGGTCCGCTCAATAATGGTTCTTAAATTATTATTTTCTATAGCTGAAGGACGTCCACAATCCTCCCTTCATCAAGGCTTTTGTTTCCATTACAAAATTTTTAGAACCAGTGTTGAGATGTATGTTCACTAATTGACTCTTCGCCAAAAACAAATTTGATATTTCGAGCAGTTTCTGTTGCTTTACGTCCCAATTTAAACTCATACAACAAAATCGCGCGAATTTGTTTTTTTTCTATGACTAATTTAAGAGGTTATATCCAACAATACTAAGGAATGAAAACAATAGATATAAGCTGAAATCAGTAGTGCTAATTTCATTGCTTACAATGATGTATCACATGATTATAACAAAAGATAACGGTAACTAAAAAAAAATCGTCGCCAAACTTAAAATGATAAAAACCGCAATTATTTTTGCACCAACCTATTACAATAAAAACGAATATATTTATGCCTAGAAAAAAATAAGATTCAACAGCAAATAATAAATTGTGCTGTTAATTATATCAAAAATCATTACCGGGGAAATATTTTCTGTAATTTTAATACTGATAATTTTTTTTAAAAACATATTTTCTATATTGGAGGTAGATTTAACTGTGAAGGAACCCTCAAAATTATTTTTTGCAAAATTAAAAAAAATTCAAAAGAAAATATGCTACAAAATAAAATTATTTTTTTTCTTTTAAGCAAAACAATAAATATAACTATTAGTCGTTACTCCATGACTGATTTGTCTACACCAAAAAAAAGTATTCAAATCCATAAGTATATGAAATACCAAAAATTATGCTCTAAGTAATGAGCATAAAATAAAAACTGCAATATATTACTAATTGAAACGAATTTTAAACATAGAAAAAATGTTAAAATATACTACTAACATTATATATTCTGATATATATATATATATATATATATATATATATATATATATATATAGCCAAAATAATGAAAAAAAATTTAAGGTAATAATTGTACATAGTATTCTTATAAATATTTGTATTAAACTCTACAAAATCATACACAAAATCTATTAAAATTGCTAACATGAGTATTTGTTTTTTATATTAATTCTGCTATATGGATTTATTTTCCAAAATTCTCAAATTAAATTCCAAACTTTTAATATAATATGTACATTTTAATAATAAATTACTTGAAAATTAAAAAGAATATACAATTAAAAAAATAATCAATAAAGTTTAACCCTTGTCAATACCCGGAATTCTTTACACTGATTAAAAGCCATATAACCCTATCCTATTTCATGGAATGTAGACAAGAATATCTGGATTCCTATATGTATATACAACAAAGGCGTTATCACACAAATACTCCCAACTGATATCGACCATACAAGAACATTTTCGAGAATAAGAAAGCAAAATCCATATATAAAAAGTACAATCAGAAGAATCCTACAAAGAAGCCACTCATCTGAAATGATTTGATCAGCCGAGAATTTTACGTGTTTCTTGAGGTACTGATAACGTCCAGAATACATAATCCAATACTGATCATCCACTTCTAGTACATGATAAGTGAATCTGTGGAAGCCCAATTTTTATCCATTATACCATACTACAGTGGATATTAACAGAATATGAAATATTTCACGTTTTATTTGATTTGATAATCCGAACACGAGGATACGACATTCAGAACATGATAAAGTTACTCCAATCAGTGAAATATGGACAATATTAAATACAAATTTGGTGAAAATGTACAGGCCGACTGAAAATCTCACCATTGATGAACAACTTTACCCTCACAGTGAAAGGACAAGATTCAAGCAATATATTCCATTGAAACTAGCAAAATATGGCATTCAAGTGTGGTGGATATGTAATGGAGAGAATTGTTGTCCTTTTTTGGGTCAAATTTAAATCTCTGGACAAAAGACAAGGGGAATGCATGGTCAAAAATTTGGCAGCTCCATTCAAAGGCTCTGGGCGGAACATCACAATAGATAACTTCTTCACGTTACCTTTATCATCTCCATTCTCCTTTCTTGGAAATTAATAATTGTTAGGACTCTAAAACATAAAAAAAATATATTCTTGAAAAAATGACTGCAACAAAACCACGAGAGGTGTTTTCATATCATGTAAAATTAACAATGTTTTTATATCCCAAAAAAGTATGAAACAGTAATAGCATTATCTTCAATGCACCATGATAACATAAACCTCTGGATCAAAGAATACAATAAAATGAAATCTAGAGTTGATATAATGGATAAGTTGGTTGGAAGATACAGTGTGCTCAGACGAACAAATCATTTTATTAAACTGTTTCATTGTACAACTAAAACACAGGGTCTCAATTGACTCAAAATCGCTTAAATAATAGAAATTTTACTGGACAAGATGACTCTATTTTTCTATAAAGTTGAAAAAGGGTACCCGGGTATTGACATGTGTTAAAAACTCTAAAATTGTTACTTCAATGTTTTTTCCACCTTTTTTCTCAGAAATGTTTTATTATCCTGTTTTGATGATGATTATTTTTATCAATAAAATATCAATGGGCTTTTGCACCTTTACAAAATCAAAAAAAAAAAAAATGTTTTACTTCAAATGTATTTATAAAATAATACTGTAATTAAATTATGAGACATATATTTAAATTAAAAACTACCAATAGAATTGTAAATTTTTTTATAGTATATTATATAAAATATAACTGTTAACTATGCCAATTAATTTTAATGTAAGTTTAATTTCGGTATATTGAATTCCTAAACTTGAGTTTCAAATTAATAAATTTGTTTCCTATTAAACAAAAAAAAGTAAGGAAATGATATTCATTATAACAAATTATGTAAACGATTCAAGGCAATGTTTACAATAAATAAACTTCAATCTATATTAAAAATAAATTATATTAAAAAGCAATGGTATCATATAATCGATGTATCGTATTACATGATCGATTCGAATTCAATAATTTACAAAAACACAAAGTAAATATTTTTATAAATTAAATGAATTTACCTTTTAAAGTGGGTAATTTATTGTATTCGATGAAATTACTGGTTGGTTTAAGAGATGACCTTTTTGGTTTTTTAATAGCAATTTCTCTTCGATCAGCAATTGTTTTTTTAGATAACATACTGCACCCATTCGTAATATTTGTAAAAAAATTAAGAACACTGCATTACATATATTCAAATTATAAAATACATTTAATTTTTATCTAAACAGAACTAAATAATTTGGAAAGATTAAAATAATTCATTCATGAAACTAAAAATGTCACTTTGCCAAAGCATACTAAGTTTTGTTAGTTGAATAAAATACAAGAAATATATAACCTAAACTCCTACAATTTATAAATATGACTAAATTAAGTCACATCATCTTTAATTTCATATAATAAAAGATAATTGTAACTATGAACTAAAGCTATTATAGGCTAGTACAATAATATATATAGTACAATAGTATAGTAGTAATTGTACATTGTATAAGAATATTTAATTCAAATTTAAATATGGGACACTTATGATCAAGTTACATTTTTTTTATGTAAAATATTTATAATTTAATATCATTAACAGCAGAAGTTAATTCAATAACAGTTAACAGACTTCATGAAAATTATATTTTTTAATTTCAGTACGATATTTTTTAATTGTTATTGTCTTTTCAAAAGGTTATATAAATGTTTAAATAAAAAACAAAAAATAAAGTTTAAAATATTTTTTTTTAATTGAAAAATATAATTCTTAAATAAATTGAAAAATTTAAAATAATATTGAAAATATAACTTTCTCACAATAACAAATTGCATTTTGCTATTATCATACATTAGAAAAAACACTTACCTTAAAAAGGAAAATTTTATACTGAAAAGATACTTCTGTAATCATTATTATATTTTTTACGACATCATAAAATAAATTTAAAGTTAATAGATTATCGTAAACATTATGTAATTTACACTCAGGTATGTATGTTTGCATATATATATATAAATATATATATATATATATCATGCTCAGACATTTATACATGTAAAATAATAATTATATTCTTATATATATATATATATATATATATATATCATAAAAACAATTGATAGATATGAAAGTATATGTATATGTTCTTTTGTGTTGCCACAAAATGTGAAGTTGAATCTTTTAAAGTATTACAAAATAATAATAAATTGTATTAAATAAACACACACATTTTACAAAACATTCATACGAATGTCAATTTAAAATAATTTCATATTTATAATTACTACAATAAATTATTTAGTTGGCATTTAAAAATTAAATAAAAAAAATTGTTATTTTTTCCTATAGAAATAATAATGAATTATTTTACTGAAAAGAATAATGAAATATGAAAGCTAATATGATTATGTATAGATTATATGTGAATAAATAATTTAATTTAAAAGTACTTTGTAGAATTGACTTTAAATACTTTATCACAAAAGAATTAATTCCTGTGACTGATATGTACAAGATATACTTTCTGTAAAACAAATCCATGTTAAAAAATAATGTTTAACATAGAGATAAACAGAGAAATTATTTAACTGAATAATTAAGTAACTCCTTTCTGTTTGCCTCTATTTAAGAATAAAAATTAAAAATAAAACTTACAAACATGATGATGTTAAATGAATAAAGGAAACATGTTTTAAGAAATAAACACAACACATTTTTTTATATTCTCTACAAGTTTGTTTGAATTAAAACATTACTTTATTTCATATTAGACACCTATGCTTTATATATATATTTATACTTTTAACATAAAGACTTTACATTATATCCGTGCCGACAGGCACCGTCCGTCATCGTACACCGTTAGCGTACTATACTCATCAAGATATACAGAAGTTCACAGCCATCGTGTAACAAAAGCATCGAGGAGTTCACGGTCAATGATATCTAAAACCGAGCTGAAGGCGCGGTCAATTCACTTCAAAACATCAAACATTATGAATTCCGGCTTCTTATTCTATAGACAACTGTATATTCTGTAATGGAACGCTTCATTCTTTTTCAAAATTATAACTGTATGAATTATTAGTCAGCTCATAAACACCATCACTTTGCCCAAAAAACACATCTAATGTAAATATTCAAATAACTAATTATAAATGAAAGCATAATACCTGCAGTATTGCCAAATTATTTCATATTAAAAATAAATTGAATTTTGAAAATCATATATTGAGAAATAAAATTACATATACCAATTTATTATTTATTTCTTAATTTAAAACATTGGCCTATTGTAATAAAACTTGTCTATGACTAATATGCATGTATGTATATGTACCTACATACACACACATGCACATATATATATATATATAAATATATATACACAAACACAAATGGAATTATACATACTGACTATATTTAAAAATAGGAAAGTAGTTAAAAACAATTCAGTAGTAAAAAAAAATTTGTATTTTTTTTTGAAACAAATTGAACATTAGAAATAACATAAAATATGATAAATTAAAAAGCAGCAATTTTTGTGTAAACATGAAACATAAATTTACTAATAAATATTTTAAAAATCTGTTTTAATTTATTTTAATAACAATAAGAATTGAATATATGACAAACTAAAATTATAGCAATATATTAATAAATACATGTACTAAACAATACACTTAATAAAAACTCCTTTCACAAGACATTACTATTACTAAATCATATTTAATTCTAACGTTTACACTGGGAGGAAAACACTCATGTAAAATTTTTTACTTTTATTTCCAAGTCTGCTATAGTAATAACAAAATTACATACTATTTGAGTTATTATTATTAATTATATATTTTTAGATTTATATTCCTATAATATAAATGTATATGAAGAGATTTATAATTTCATAATAACTGTAATTTGGTAGTAATAGCATTAATTATAGGATTATTATTTATTTGATATTACTTATACAGAAACACAAGTGAATATGTTGTTTTTGTTCACATTTTTGGAATATTGCATATCAATGATTTTTATCTCTTAATTCTTTTCTATATACAACCTAATGTCTGGTATTAATGATGGAACCTTAATGTTTATAATTATAACAATTTATTTGTACACATTTTCAAATTCTTTCAGTATATAAACATATTTAATATATCATTTACGATTGATTTTATTGTATGAAAATTCTATGTAATTTTATTTAAAAAATATTATAGTATCCGCCAGTAATGAAAAATTGGAAATATAACATTTTTATTTTGAAAACATATTCAGCATTTAGTACAGTAGTGATTCTCAATCTTAGCATCCCAAACATCCTCTTTTAATAATAAACATCATATCTTCTTCTCTATTCACCTGAGATTAATATTATGTATAATATTTATAGCTACATTTTAATCATACTTTTATTTTGCACAGAAATTATAGTTTTTTTTGTTAAATAGAGATGAATATAAGTACTTATTTTATCATTACTTATGTAAATATGTCTGCTGCAAAGAATTTTATAAAATATTTTAATCTTTTTTATTGTGTATTACTATTTTTTTAAATAAATAAATATAATGAAATTCCTTACACTTCATACCATTTAATTTACTCAATTATATTTAATTCACTTGTTAAAATTAAAATGGATAGAAGACAGCATCGCCTCAGTTGAGAATCACCACTAATTTAGTATCACCCAATGTAAATTGTTATTTTATTACCCATAATTTACTAATGACTGATAACAATAAACTATATTGTTTTACTCACTCATACATACACCTACCATACACATACACACACACCACATTAATATAAATTGACCATCAACACAATTTTTTGCATATACAGACTATAAATGTTTGTGAATTTATTTTAAAAATCGCTAAATAATTGCAGATAATTATTAAAAAACAAAATTCAACTAGATAAATAATTACTAAATTAACACACAAACGGCCAATTAAAAATGAATTTAATTATTTTATTAATAAATTTGTGAAATATATATATATGTATATATATATATATATATATATATATATATATTAACATTTTAATTAACAACCCATCCAAAAACATATAATAAACTTACATAATTGCATATAAAATAATTGTACAATTTCAATTTATTTTTGGGAGTGAAATTAAAAAATATTTATATATAAACATAAATTATCACACCAAATTTTGGCAATACAACAGATTTATTTATAATAAAAGCTTTCTAAAATAAAAATAATTTATTATCTAATTATACATTAAGGTAATTGATTTATTAACTTATTTCTGATTATTTATTAGATATACTTTGAGGGCAATAAAGAGTAATTTTATATATATATATATATATATATATATATATATATATATAAAATGTACATATAAAATAATTTTTAATTAAGTTCATATCTCGGAGCTTATATTACATAAAATCGACTGCGTATAGTAAGAATCTATAGTTATCTTTAAATTTTAGCTATTAATAATTATGGAAATATTCTTGAGTACACTGTACGCTAAAAGAGACGGCAAAGTTCGAAGCATCTGGCGGCACGGATTCTTATAAATAGTATGTTATTTATAGTTAGTCGGGCTATATGATACACGAATGAGCTCGGCAGAGGCTCATACGCACTCTCACATTGAAATCTTATCACTACATATTTATTCGAGCAAATTTAAATCGGTTAATAATCTGAATTGTACATTATGATCATACTTAGTATGTAGCATTGTGAAAAACTCATAATGATCACTCTGTTCCAAAATGAAATATTGATTCACTGCACTAAAAACCAACATATACTCATCAGCACGATCAAATATAAAATATATCACATATGTAAACAAAACCATAAATAACAATTTACAAATATGATATTTTTGAACAAATCAGATTATAAAATCATCGAATTAAATTTGATCAAATACTTTTTTTATTATATCATTTCCTTATAAAGATAATAAACTAGATATACTAAAAAAGAAAACAAATAGGTTATCTGCTTTCAAAGTTTTTATTACATTTGTTTAATTATTATTGATGAAGCAACTATGACAAAGCGTCAGCTTCGAACCAGCGGCGTTTATCAAAACGTCGCACATCATCGATATTTGTCGGTTGGCAACTCTTATTTACGTTTTTTTGTTTTTTTTTTTAATTTTTGTTTTATTTATTTATTTAGATATAATATTTATAAAGCATCAATAGAAAAAGTAATCTACCGAGGGAGTTGCTACGGTACACCGGATAAATTTCAATGAAATAAAAATTTATCTCACTACAAATATCTATACTACTGATTTGACACACTACCAATCCAATGAAAATTCAAATCAAGTTTACAAAAATAGTTAATATGAATTGTCATTGGAAATTTATGATTTACATATTTATATTTTTGCAATGTGACATCATAAATTATATACTTACATAAAATTTATGTGAAAAATAAAAATTACGTATGAGCAGTGTAGTGTCCAATGAAAAAACAAAAATAAATTTTACATTTTTTGCCTATTTTTAATTTATTAATAATTTCAAGATGATATTCAATATATATGTTTTTAAACAATCAGTTGTAATTAAGTTTTATATTCAACACAAAACATACATAAATAATATCAAGTACCCATTGGACATAATCTGGATCCGGCGTCCGTTACAACCCGTAAAATGCACTTCAGAAAATAATGTTCAATGATTGTTCGATTGTAACGCTATCGTTATGATGAGTCGTGTGGTCAATAAATGATTTATTTTTTTTAATTTTTATTTTAAAAACTAATCACATTGAGTCCTATGACAGCTGAATGTAATAGAAAACTATTTTCAATCGTAGAATGTCACAGGTGGAGTGTGTCTCTCTGTGTTTGTGTGTGAGTGAATTT
The DNA here is from genome assembly GCA_034766995.1 of Acanthacorydalis orientalis. Classification (NCBI taxonomy): domain Eukaryota; kingdom Metazoa; phylum Arthropoda; class Insecta; order Megaloptera; family Corydalidae; genus Acanthacorydalis; species Acanthacorydalis orientalis. Next base: position 27,463,280 of record CM068318.1, on the reverse strand, counting down.
TAATAGAAGTAATAGTTAAGGTAAGGTTGAGCTGTTGAAATATTGGCGTTTGATGCGGCGCGAAGGTCACACACTGCATCGCGTTTTTGTACGCATGTTTTTTTTACCGGTTAGTTTACATTATATTTTCCAGTGTTGAGGGATGTGTACAACGCTTACTTAAAACTTTGTTCCTATACACACAACTGTACAAATTCATTTTGTTTTGTGCAAAACATAATTGCTCTAATTTTTACTTGAAGAGATGTTCTTAAAGTTTTCTTTTATTAATTCATAAGTGTAGCCAAAGTTGTAACGTAAACATGAACAGACAACAAGTACATACTTAAGGATGTTATTTCAACAGTAATAAATCTCGTCAATATCACATACTTTAATTATACTTCTACTATAACTTCAAACAAATACTTCTTTTATAAAATAACTTTTTTTAATCTGTTCAGATGGAATCATAACAGTGTTCAACATTTGTAAATGAGAATTCGATTATATTTTCTTACATGTACACGTTACAACTAACGCTGCGATTGGCACACACAGCCTACCAATATATTAGATTTTTTAACATTCGCTCTAAAAGTATTAACTTCATATAAATTGATTCTTTTACACTAACAGTTAGAAAAATCGTCCGAACTTTCGACGCCACAACACCTCCGCGCTTAGCGCGTTTCCGCTGGCGATATCACGTCGAATACGACACACCCGAAGATAACATTTTATTTCACATTCGGCATTCACGATCCGGCCGAAACTAGTCCATTAATTAGAAAAATAAAAGAAATTCGTCTTTGTGTTTTGGCATACATTCGGGAGTGCTTGTGTGTTTATATATGTGAGCGTGTGAACATTATTGAAGGCTGTGAATTCAATCGAATTAATAATAATAATAATATCGCTATCATTTAAATAATCACATAATTATATATATATATATGTATGTATATATATGTATATGTATAATATTACTCCCCGGGAGGTATAATTAAGCATACTTAATAGTAAAAACCGACAGAAACGTCGACTCACCGAAAATTGGCGGCATTCGAGCATTCACGACAAATAAAAATATATATCGAGGTCGTGACAGTCAAAGTCACCATCGGTTCACTTATAATTTATGGATACAAAGGTGGTGCATGGGTCCATGATGTAAACACGTTCGGTCGAGCCTATTCAATCTCGTCGATAATCAGTCTCACGACGAAAAGTTCAAAATGAGCTAACGTCTTTTTTAGTTTTTACATGAAAAGCGATTAAAGCATATAATTATGATTCAATGATAATAAGCGATGAGATCATGAACTTATTCAAACCTATCCGAACCTCGACTTGTTAAAATATGTTTAATCGACATTAACCGAATCACATAAAAAAGATGAACACATGATAGTACTAATCAAAACATATAATCAAAATTACAATGTAAATAGGCATTATAACAGTTCACAATATATTTAACATGTTTGCAGTCTTCTGAAAAGTACTAACTAATTACAAATTCAAGTTTACAATCACTGCGTGTGTATGTGTGTATTTTACTAGTACATGTGGATCAAATATTTCACTGATAATCAGAAATGTCATAAAATAGAAATATATGATCAAAGGTTATAAAATTGAACTCTTAAAATAAACTAGTGTAATATTTTCATCACCATTTTTCATATTTATTTGATTATTGTTATTTAAAAATGCTATACATGAATATATAGATTTACAAAGATATTTAATAGGTATTTGTTGAATTTCACTAATTGTTTACAATAATAGTAAAAAGCATTTTAATTTCATATATTAGCCATAACTTACTGTTATAAATTCAACATCCTATTATTTAACAGTAATTTTTTTAATGACTGATTTACGCTTTTTAAAAATAAATTTCACAAGTGCTGAGTTGAATAGATGTGAAAAAATATTTAATTTATGAGAAATATCAAATGAAATAATTTAGTACATAAGATAATAAATTACATGTTAACTGAGCATTTATGTACTGAGATGTTTGAATTTAATGAAAAAAATACAAGAAAAATTTGAAAACAGCAATTACTTCCTCACTCGAAAAACAAAATAATTACAAAATTTAACATCCACTTCCTTTGGTAAAAACATTGCACACAAATTCTCATGATTAAATAGACTCGATACCGAAAACTACATCTTAAAAATTATCAAAACAACATTAATCAATAAAAATAACGTAAGATATACAGAATAATATTAACATAAATCGGTCTGTATTGAATGAGGCATATTTTTAATAACAGTGTATTTTGTTCATAATCTTTTTTAAGTAATTTGCTACAACATAATGTTTTGTATTTTTTTTTGTTAGCAGCCATTGCAGACACAATATTGTACATATAGGTTAGTATGGTATACTTACCTACCCGATGGTGGCATGATTAGCACATTTATGTGACCTCGCGATACAGTGTACTCATGGGTAGCATTAGTGCAGGCATTTGCAGGGATATGCTGGGACGGCTATCACTTCTTGACAGCAGCAGGGCCATGCAAGGCCGTGTTTTTCTTATTATGATTTAATTCCAGCTCCGCCAATCGTTTCCATAGTTCATCTCGTTCTTTTTCACGTTTTTTCTCTCTGCAGAAATAAACAAAATTGATATATGGTTAACAATGTACTACCTTTAAAAATTATATTCATATTCATTTCAAATATTAACAAATAATGTCAAAACTTTAATTTTGAAAATTTAATATTCTCCCAATTACTTTTGTCTTTCTGCTTTATAACTAGCTGTGAGTTCATCAAATAATTTTGAGTTCATCTCCATGAATGTTTTGAGGACGTTATACACGAGTGCTACAATTGTTTGGTTCCAGTGCTCCTTGCTAATACGATATAATGCCGGAAACATTATTGGCATGATAACATGGTTATTTTCCTCCATCAATGACATAATGTACTCGTTGTTCCAGAAGTAAAGTGCACGTTCTGCTACCTATAAATCATTAATTAATGTATAACTATTTAAATTATGTCACTCCTAAATTACGATCTTCATTTATTATATACACACATACACACACACACACACTCATATATATATATATATATATATATATATATACACATACACACATTCACAATTAAATTTGACATTTTATACCTATATATAAAAAATAAATGTCATAAATTTTTAAAAAACGGTCAAATTTCTTTTAAAAGATCATATTGAGATTTTGTATTAAATTATTATAAACAATAGCACCTAAATTTACACGAAAAATTACGATACTGGCATCAACTACTAGAAGAAAATGTGCAACTTTATAAAAACAACTACATTGCTATATATCTGCAAGAGGAAGACACTTATTAGTGTTCAACGATACAATATATCTGCGAGAAGGATTATATAGACATACTAATATACATATATATATATATATTACGATATTGAGCAAATACATGTGATATGAACAGTGATTGGTGGCAGAACCTACCGGGGATTGGTGATCATAACAAGTAGGGGGCAGAGCCTCCTAGTAATTAAAAAAAGATTTGAATATTTTACATTTAATATCCAAAAATATTAACCCTTTCATTTCTAACACCGACTTTAGTCAGCATCCATGCAAGTACCTGTGGATACGACTACCGACTATAGTCAGTATCCACGTAACGAGCAATGAATACTAGCGCCGACTATAGCCGGCTTTTGGATCTTATTTAGATCGGAGCGATATCTTTGGAGAAATCATGAGTAGAGATCACTATTTCCTGTTATTACAAACGTTACATTTCAATGATGAAGTTAGACTCACTCATGAACGTTTGAGACAAATACGTAGCATAACTGATATATTATGAATATTGTTTAGTAATTCATTTCAACCATATTAGCGCTTATATATTGACAAGTTTACTATTGTACAAGGTGCGACTGTCATTCAAGCAATACATCCCTTCAAACAGAAACAGATTTGACATAAAATCATTCATTCTCTGTAACTGTAAGATGGGATACATATAGAATATAATTATTTATACTGGATTTAACACTATTACAAGTATCAAACACTAAGACATTGGAAAATCAGGCAAAATAGTATTATCCCTCCTAAAACCTTATTTGGGAAAAGACCACTCACTCTATGTAGATAACTCTATTCCAGTTCTGCATTTTTTAATCTACTACATAAGAATGCCACAAACGTATGTGGGACTGTACAAAAAAGGCTAAAAGGAATGGTGAAGATAGAAGATCGATTAAAAAAAGGAGAGACGTTTTTTCGGACATCGAGTAACCTTTTAACAATAAAATGGGTCTATAAAAAGGAAGTATATATGCTTTCCACAATGCATACTGCAGAATTTGCAGAAGTAACTAAACATTATGGAATGCCTATTGCCTCTATAAATATAAAACGAAGAAGAGTATAGCAATGGCAAATTTTCAATTAAAATTAATCAAAGAAATATTTTAAAATACTATAAAAATACAAGTAATCATAATAACAGAACAAGCAATAATTATTGCTTACGGCTAATACAAAGACATTTTTCTTCAATTTACATGTCGTCACAAAAAAACTAGAAATCGAAGACGCATTGTGTGTAACAAAAATGATAAAAGACCTGAATCAAGATACCAAACTGAGGATTACGATGTTGGCTTGTGTGTTACACCTTGTTAAAAATTTACCATACAGAATTGCTTCTAGGAATGTATTAATTATTATAGATTATTGTTATTCATGTTAACAAATGTATAATTATATATATTCGTGTTAACAAATAATGAAATATAATTAGAAAAACAATCGTTTTTATTTAAATTCAGTTTTCAATTAACACTTAAAAAATTATTATACATACTACACATATTTCACTCTATCTACAAAGTGGATACTCGCGGTGGTAAAGTGTACACTCGTGGCTGGCATCTCCATTTGGAGGAAGCATAGCCGCAGATACGTACACCGTAAAGAAGGGGTTAAAATAATTTTAATGTACTAAATCTTTACAAAAATACAATTTGTTCATATTGATACCTGGAAATGCGGGCTGCTGACACAGCGCGCTATTTGTCTGAATAAAGGTTCCTGTATTTTTGTAAATTGTGTTGGCTCTATAACATCTAATACTTCTTCTATTTCTCCAAGGAACATGACCTCCTTTTGACTGCATGTTTTCGGCCAGTATTTGAGCAAACCACGCACTACTGGCTCTGTAAGTGTTGCATCTTTCTCAAGGAACTGAACAACACAATATGCCAATTGTGCATGGTACAAACTCAAGCACTTAACTTTATGTAATGGAATTAGCACCTTGACGAGGAACTGCTTATGCTCTGATTTGAGCGGTAACGCAAATCCATTGATGATACTGAACAATAAATACAAATTAAATTTTTTATAAGATTAATTAGTAATATAAAAAAATTAAATTTAATTCACAGAAAAATTGGTATATTCGTGCATATCTAAAAAGTGTACGAGTGTATATGAAGTGTAAAAGTATATATATATCCAAAATAAAATGCATATAATTTTTATGTTTGGAATAAATTTCTAAGAGCTAACCTGCCGAGAATTTCAAGTAATTCACCAACTCCATTAAAATGTTCTGTTTCATACACAAATCTTAAAAATATATTATTTATCTGCTTTCGTATAAAGGCTCGAAGACCAAGAAACTTTCCATAAATGCGATGTAACACTGTTTTAAGAAAGTCCCTTTCTCGGGGATCTTCTGAATCAAATAGATCCAATAACTAAAACAACAAAAATGATATATATGAACAATAATATTTAATGAAATAAAAATAATTATTTACTGATTTATATTAGTAAAAAAATACCTGTAATACAAATTTCTGATCGATAACTTTTTTTCCTATAGTCGGTTGAAAATCTGCACTTTCTAGAAAACGCAGGAAAAATTCATAAACAAGTTGAAGGTGTGGCCAACTTGCTTCCAACGTTGGATCATCTTCTTCAGGGTCAAAATCGGGATTTTCACTTGGTGGCAGTGTGCGAAATAAGTTGGCTGAAATCTATTAAACATAATTTTAATAAAGAATACAATAAAAAATAAATAAGGTCAAAAAATCTACATTATATAAGATAAAAATTAAATTTAAATTTTTAAAATTATAAATAATTATTTGTTTCAGAAAACTTTTATTTACTGATTACTATTAAAAAAATATACATTTTAAAAAAATTAAATTAATTGGACATTATAAGAATTACATTGGAATAAGAAATGGGTACATTTACAAGAACATTCAAAAGTACTCTACTCTGTGAAACAGAGTAATAAGAATGGAATTATTAAATTATTTTACATATCAACTATTCATTTTACCATTTTAATGATTTCAGGGTAAACACTTTCAGTAAGCACACCACGACCAGCTGTGATGTAATCGACTAATTCATTTAGCGTGGCACGTTTAACTTCTTTTCCTTTCAAATCAGCCACGGGGTCCATAAAATCAAAAGGTACACAACACTGTCGAAGTTTGCGAATGAACAGCTCTTCTTGTTCACCCGATGGTACATCTGAAATAACATAAAAAACTGTAACTGTACATATTGATAAAGTAAAATAATGGTAATATGTATCGATAAAAATGTATTAATGTTTAGCATCACAAAATATAACCTTAGGAAACTGATTCAATTTTTAATTAATATATGCGTTTTTTTTTTAATTTTATTGAATCAAATTATGTAGTACCTAAAATGATATGTAACCTGTGAATTAGTGCATTATTGATAATTTGATATTCTGTAATAGTAATACATAAAGAAATCAAGTAAATAACATTTAATGCATGTACATAAACAGTAATTCATGTCTCATTTGAGGTTAAAATTTCTATTAGTCATCAACCCTTATACTAAGCACACAACTACAAATATATTCTATCTTTCACTCTTTCTCGCTCACTCCCCTTACTTTAATATATAAGATAGCCATCAAAAGAGTTGTAGAGAACCCTAATTCTCCGTGTATGATTTAGGAATGATGTTAATAAAGTCACAGATCCGTGAGTGTTGTTAAAAGTATTAACTAATAATATTTAAGCTTTCACAAATAACTTTTTTTTTGCTCCATAAATCACATTTCTTTCTAATGAAAAATACTCAATAACTATTGATTATTATTTATGTGCATTTCAATAGTGTTGCAATTATCTTCAGAGTGGCAAGGAACAGAAAAATTTCCAGATTTTGTGCATAAAAACAATCAAAAATGATAAATAAAGATTTATTGTTTTTAATTAGAACATACTGTCTATAAAGAGAGATATAAAATTAGAACGGCAAAACTTAGATGCAAATTATAAATAAATAATCATTTTATTAAAATTTTCTTTACAGAAAAAAATTACAATAACAAGAACTAGATATTATTTTAATATTATATTCAATTCATAAATGAATGTTTCACTGCCTCATAAAACGTAAAAGTTTTAAGAAAAAAAAATGTTTAATGGATTATTCATAATTTTCATTGTTCCTTGTGTGTATTTTGATGACGATCTCATCGTCCTCAAAACGCTGAGATGTAGAAAAAACTAGATTGAAATAACATTAATGTTCAAAAATGTACATAAAATTATATCTCAAACGAAATTAAATTAACTAGTTCTAAAAATATATGCTTTGTTGACTGCAAATTTAAAAATAAATTTAATCGATCAAAAGTAATTTAAATTAATATATAAAGAATAATCAACCCTGGTTTAAAAAAAAATGAAAAACTAACTACAGACTACATACAAACATTGTCTTGATAAATAAATAGTCAATGTAGAAGGTAAAAGTAAATAAATATAAATTGTTTCACTAACAAATAAGATTTATATGTATGTATGTATGTGTGTATATATATATATATATATATATATATATATATATATATATATAATATACAAATTAAAATTATTTGGAAAAAAATGCTTCTTAAGTGTTCAAAAGAATAAAAATCACTGTTACATAATTAGAAATATGAACAATTTATTTTCATTAAATAATATCTTTTTTAAATATATATTTAATCATAATCTAAACATTCAAATATAAAATTTTACACATTTTTTAACTGGATAGTTATAAAATACTTGGTATAAAATATTAAAGTCAAGAATAAATGTCCATATAACTCAAAGTAAATCTGAATAAAATAGAACTTCAGAAAATAAAAATTTAATCAAAGATGATTTTCAGCTTAGAAAAATTATAAACAACAATTGTATTTTGACTGAGAGGATTCTACAGTTTAATAAACTGAATGTAAGGTAGTTATCAATTAAATACAAATAGAAAGCAAGTCCCAGTCAAAATAATGCTTGTATAATATGTTATAAATTTTAAAATCAAATCAAAAATATACAATAAAATCACTATACATATATTGATTTTTTTCTTCGCAACTATATTACATCAATAATTCTGAGAATTTGGCAACACTACACAATAATTGGGGAATAAAAACAGCACGTTATTAAAGAATATATAGTTTCAAGGCAACATTTTTCTATAAAACAATTTTAAAAAAAAGTATAATGAATATCATATTTATGTATGCAAACGTGCGATTTTTTATCATTACTACATATATACATACATACACACACGTACACACACACACGTAAACATACACGTACACACACACACGTATGCACACACACGTACACACACCCACACGTACACACACACACGTACACACACACACACGTATACACACACACGTATACACACACACGTGCACACACACACGTGCACACACACACGTGCACACACACACGTGCACACACAAACGTGCACACACACACGTACACACAAACGTACACGTATACACAAACGTACACTCACACACGTGCACACTCACACACGTGCACACTCACACACGTGCACACTCACACACGTGCACACTCACACACGTACACACACACACGTACACACACACACGTACACACACACGTACACACACACACGTACACACACACACGTACACACACACACACACACACACGTGCACACACGTATACACACACGTACACACACACACACGTACACACACACACGTACACATACACCTACACACGAATACTGAAATAAACAAGACGTACATCTAATGGCTTACTCTACTGAAATTAGATCATTTTAAATTACACCACCCTATTATTACATCTATTCTACATACATACATACATACATACATACATACATACATACATATATACATACATACATACATACATATATATATATATATAAATATATACACACATAGTGTGTGCATATTTAATAAAATTGATTCATAAAAGCTATTAGTATAATAATTTCCTTTCCGAAATAAAGTGTATGTGCGTATGTAGAGATCGGTGCCTATACATTCATTAATAATGGTATAAATGTACATTGATAAACTACATTTATTGCCAAAGATACATACTGTTGACAGTAATGTATGAAGACAATGTTTTTATACATTTAATTACGTATTTTCATTATAATCACGCCTTTTCAATACCTACAATTAAATCTTTAATTCATTCATACACACTTATATATATATATATATATATATATATATATATATATATATATATATATATATATACTGTGTGTGTCTGTGTAATAAAAGAAACTAATTAACTAGAAACTAATTCTTAAAAATATATTAGAACATCAAATCGAAGTTAAATTGTAAAATGGGGAATCGAACTAAAAAAAAAAAATAAGTAAACAATATTCAAAATATTGAAAACGAACAAAGATACAAACCGAAAAACAAAGACTATACAAAAAAATGAGAATTATTATGGGAGATGAGAAATAATATAGGAAACCGAAAATCATCATGTTTCTTTCAGATAGTAAAACATAATATACTTAAAGCAAACGACAGTGAACCACAGTCAAAATCAAGCTATCAATTAAAGAAAATCAATTAAAAACAGTTTGAAGTTATAGCATACTACATTATTATAATTGTAGATCAATGCACAGTAAGATCGATAGCTCAAGCTTATTATTAATAATTGCACTGTTATTGCCAAACTAAAGAAAGTATCAAGTAAAGTGATATAAAAGTGCTTTTGATTTTATTTAAACGGCTCATTAATTAATTTTTTATTTTGTATTTACACACATGCAATATATATAGAAATATATAACATAAAAGTTTATATATATATATGTATATATATATATATATATATATATATATATATATATATATATATATATATATAAAGTAAAAATGAACAGCAAGTAATGTTCATTTTTGTTTGACTTTTATCCAGTTTATCACACACACACACACATTAACCTACTACATACACATAATACACAGATTTAGCGAAATATAAGATACGTTTTTGTTACGATCTGTGGTCTAGTCTACTTATCGAAAACATATTTTTGAAGTGAGATTAAAACTACTGAGTGCAGTGTTTAACCCTTTGCACTCGGAGATTTTTTTCACCTTATCTACCAGCAACTCAAACATATTTTTTAAGAAAATAACAAGTAACAAATTACTTCAAGTAAAGTAATATAGTACTGTAAATATTTTTTTTATTTAAATGAAACTTTACAACAAAAATACATTTATTAATTCATGTTTTATATAAAAAAAGAATATTGTAATTTATTAGATTTAAGATGTTCACTCATTGAGGACAGGCGAGTGGAAAGGGTTAAATTATAACGAAAAAATCAAATTACAGTTATGTGAAGTAATAAACATTTCAGATTATCGAATGGTAAAACTATTCACAACACCGCAACTCTCCTATACATAAAAATACTAAACTGAAAGAAGGAAAAACAGAAATTAAAGAGTCACATAAATATAGAATAATAAAAAAGACGGAGACGGTGGTATACTTTTTTACTCAAAAATTAAAATTTGGAAATATAGTAACGAAATGAAAACGCTTGAAACAACTAAGAAATAATCATGGTATTAACAAATACACTAAAATATATAAGATGAAAAAAGAATGAAGATCTAATGATACAAAATTTGTATGTCTTTGAAAATATGTTTAAAAGTAAGTATCATAATTATTTTTAAATCTACTTCATCACATTTTCTGTGTAGATACGAGGTCAGACAATTAAGTAATGCGACCGATTTTTTTTTCGGCCTGTGGTAACACTGCGAACCTGTAACTCCGCCACCGTAATAGCAGATCCCTACTCTCTCGATTGAGACCTTGACCACCCTCGTACGATCATTTCTTCGCCAGCTGTTTTGTGTTTTGTAACAACGCGCGAGTAGTGCATGTCACGAAAATGGAACAGAGAAATTTAGAGCAACGGTGCGCGATAAAATTTTGTGCAAAACTCGGCGAAACCGCGACAGAAACTTATGAAAAAGTGCTTAAAGTGTATGGTAGTGATGCCCTGAGTCGTAGTCAGGTGCTCTTCGGTGGCATGCCGATTTTAAAAAAGGCCGTGAGAGCGTCAAAGACGAGGCGCGGATAATAAGTGAAAACCATGTTGATTTGCTTCTTCGACAGCAAAGGGGTGGTTCACAAAGAGTTCGTACCACCTGGACAAACCGTAAATCAAGTATTCTATCGCAATGTGCTCGAAAAATTACGAAAAAGGGTGCTCAGAGTGCGTCCAGAGATCGCGAAGACTTGGGTTCTGCATCACGACAATGCTCCCTGTCACAGTGCGTTCAGTGTCTCTCAGTTTTTGGCGTCTAAAGGCATCGCAACGTTACCACAACCGCCCTATTCACCGGACATGTCACCCTGCGACTTTTTCCTATTCCCCCATATGAAAAAATTCGTCAAAGGTCGATATTTTGACTCCGTTGAAGATATCCAAGGATCTGTGACGAGGGTACTCGGAGAGGTCCCACAAGAAGTGTTCCAGAATTGTTACGAAAACTGGAAAACTCGCTGGAATAAGTGTATAGATGCGGGAGGGGACTACTTTGAAGGGGATCGCAGCGATGTACCTTAATTTTTAAATATACTCGATTTTTGAATTTTGTCGCATTACTTAATTGTCTGACCTCGTACATGTGGGAAATGGCAAGTTTTCGTAAAAGTAATGTTATTTAAAAAATATTTTTAAAACAATTTTGATAATTATTTGTATATTATATTTAGGAAACTGATTGTATTTGTATAATAAAAAATACTGATTGAAAGCTAAGAAATACAAAAAAATCCTAATAAACAACTTACAAATGAACAACTGGCATAATATCAGAAAAATTATTGAAAATTAATGGAAAAATCAAGTAATATATTCTTTAAATAAAAAAATTTTTAAAGTGTCTAGTACCCAGTAGCGGATAATTAGAGACCAAAGTTGAAGATTGTATATACACACAAACATGCATATGTAAGTTGATTTAAAAGATGTATGTTAGGTAAAAAAATATGAACAAACTTTTTATACCAACCAAAATATAATTTATTACATCTTATATAAAATGTTATTAACATATCTTATAAAAATGATATCAGAATTAGTTAATAATATGATAAAAAATGATACCTGACAGTATAATGAAATAATCTACTTAAACACTTCGATATATCTTCTGAACATTTAAACATAATCTTTATATAGTATCTATCTAGCACATGATATTAAATAACAAATAGATAAATTGATCCTAAAAACCTTATTAACAGCAATTAATATATTATTTTACGGAAAAAATCCATTATAAAATAATAGAGAAAATATTATAAAACAGATAAGTTTCTTTTTGCAACCATAAAAAATACAAAAGGATAACGAAACTATTTATTAAGTAAATCTAATTTTCATATAAAGATAAATAAAAATAATGCATACAAACAAATAAAAACACAGAGTCGACGAATATAAACCACTGTATAGTTTTGCAATAACAGATCATATTTCGTAATTTTTCTAAATATATTGACATGTCAATTAAGGTTTACTTATATTTAATAACAATAAAAATATTCACTTTTAGAAATGACTTTTTCACTTCCCAGTAAATCATAAGAAAATGTGATTAAATATACTGATTTTTTTTATAAAAGTACCAGGAGGCTTTGCCCCCTACTCACTACGCTTGCCGACCTCCGCTCGCTCTCCTCTGACAAATAACAGAAATTAACAAATTATACGCACAAACAATCTACGTAAAATGAAAGTCGTAAAATTTTGATTGGAAAAGTTTATAAAAATAAATAATAAAATATAATTTTAAAATGTGTAACAATTTTTTTTGCTCTAAAACTTCAGTGAATATTGAACATATTTTGAATAAATGTCATTAGTTTTACATTGAAATAGTATACACCTCTTTCGTTGTACACCGTGAGAGAGCTACAGAGATGTGACTGATGTCAACCAAACAGAACAGAGACCACGCGATATCCAACAACCAATCATTGATGATCGGGAATGGAAAATTGTTAACGTACTACTTGCAAAGTGTAGCGGACAGAGCAGCGTTGCGAGGAGGTGGTCTACACGAAAAAAAAAGGTTTTATGAAAATTTTAAGATGGAATTATTTTTTATATATAGAAAGAAAATTAACTACAGTACCAAAAAGTATATTGTGAATAAAAAACTTTTACAACTCGTAATAACATGCGTAAAAACAGTAATAACATGCTACTACTACAATTAATGAGAAACTCTTTTCAAACAGATGCTATTTGAGTTTATAATCATCAATATGATTTGAATTCTTGTGACAATATATAAAATATATTGTGCATGTTCTATTACTGCTGCAAGATATTGGTAAAATGAAATTTACAACTATTTAAGCAGTGCCATTAATTACTAGAAACAAACACTAACTGACATTTGAGATAAAATACCCAACTAATATTTATTTGGTAAACTTGAGTTCACTACAAGATTTAAAACATTACATTTTATTTTCACAATATGAAAATATTACTCTCTATTCTAATTAATATATATATATATATATATATATATATATATATATATATATATATATATATATATACATATATAGGTGATTCAACTTGGGCTTCCACATGGGATAATACGTACCAAACAATTTCCAGGAAATTGTATTAATCACTTGAAATTATTATAACAAAAAAGGTAATTTTTGAAAAAGCATAGTTTTCTTAAATTGATCTTATAAATTAGACACTTTATAAGCACAAACATAATGGTAAAAGACTGAAATTATGTTTTAGTGTTTGTCTTACTGAAAGGATTTTTAAGAACAATGTGATTCAACAGAAAGTAAAATTTAAAAAATATACGTGTACTGTCAAAACTACTTAATTGTTTCTTTTTTATCATAAATACAACCAAACATAGAGTAAATCATTATTAATTTTTTTTAGATAATATTATTAATTTATCTTTATGTACAATTTCCGGAAAAACATACCACATAAAAGTGTTGGTTGTAACTACATTTATTACGCTTGGTCAGTAAGGGTTGACGAGAACGTAACAAAAAAGTATCTATATCTGAACGCAAAGCTTTAAGAGAGTTACAAATAGTCACGGTACTATTTAAATTACAACATAACTTGTATACAACTTTACAAATATGCATTTCTAACACTATCAATATTTTAAATGTAAAATAATTTATCATTTAAGGTTTATTTACATATTAATATGAATATATATGTATGTATATATATATATATATATATATATAAATATATATATACATGTATATATATATATATATATATATATATGTATATATATATATATATATATATAAATATATATATATATATATACACACACACATACATAATGTATAGAGATACTTCTCTGTATTTTGTTCAATCGTTTTGTAAATTAACTATCATTACTGTTAATTGGTAAATCCTAGAATTAGTTACGTTCAAAAAAATGCAGAAATTAATATCTGCTTAAACAACACTTTGATTTTTTTTTAAATTATGTTTTAAATGAATATATTTTTAGAAAATTACATTGCTAACAGTTTATAAATAAGATATAAAAATATGAACGAATAAAAACAAAAATATAATAAATGTTCAGTCATTATTTTCACTGAAAATCTACTTGATTTCCGCCAACGTATGTTTACGGGCAAAGATTAGTTTAAACACTTAAAAGGAAGTATATCATATATTTACAAGATTGTATTTACAAAGCGGCGGTCCACTATTTTTACACAATACAATTTTAGCTGCCTGTGCTTTTGTTTTATAAAAGTTGAAAGTGTTTAAAATTAAGTAGAGAAAAAATAAAATGTTTAATCACATGAAGTCATGTTTTTCCTTTTGCTTTTCCGTTCTGCTTTATTATATATATATATATATATATATATATACATATTACGATATATATATATATATATATATATATATATATATATATATATATATATATCTGTATGCTTACACATATATATATATATATATATATATATATATATATATATATATATATATATCTATATGCTTACACATATATTTATTAATAGGTGATGTTTTCTTAGTACAGATTAATTTTTATTTACCAATATGTTTGATTGTTACTCATTTCATTACCTTTTCTATTATCCTTTATATTTATGTGATATTCAAAGGTTTAAATTGCCAACGATCAATATAGTTCGGTGAATAGTCAAGTTTTTATATATGAAATCAGTTCGGTACGTAGTTGTTTAATTAAACCATTGTCTGTCAATGATTACAATCGATTGACACAGACAACTCTCGACATTTCCAGATATATACACACTTATATATACACACACACACACACACATACATATATATATATATATTTAAAAAAAAAACACATACATAAGAACATGAATAAATTTTGTATTAATCTACATTCATTAGTTTTGGTGAGCCAACTGAGTGCATAGTGTTTTTAGTGAAAAATTGGGTCGAACGACAATGGGTACAGAAGACTTAACTGAACTGTTCGATATTTCAAGGAGTGTAACATTTTTATGTCCAGTTTAGTTATCACAAAAAACAGATATTTTTTAAATGAAAACTGTCGAAAATGGATGTGTTGAAAGCAAATTTTTTAAAATTAAAGGTATTTAAAATTATTTTTGTGGTATTTAAGTTACCATTTTTTAATTATTATTATTACTTTACAAGAATTTAAGATGACGCGGAAAATTTGTATAAGATAACGTGTACTCTAAATATTAATATGTGATTATAAAAAATATATATATTTACACACTTTAGAATTCCAAATAAAGTAAATATCAAATCAGACAGTAAGTACAGCCGTGCAGCTCAAATTAAGCGGCAACTTCTAATTATATGAGCAAGAGATCTGAGTACTTTCGCAAGTTATACACATGCATTAACTTCCAAACTAACAACGGGAGGATACGCTCTCGGAAATGGAATTTGGGATCAAAATTCGTGTAGTGGTACGGTACCTCAAAGGTATTAATATACTAACGTATTAACTTGCACCATTCAGCCATTTTCGAGAAAAAAGGCTCCAAAGTTTCCACAGCGGCTTATGAGAGAAAGATTTTCTCTTGTAGACAACTAGCTTGATAGCTAGGCAGTGGCGTGTACGTATCCGAGATTTTAGGTTCGATCCTCCACCTGAATAACTATTTAATGTATTTTATTAAAACAATTATTTAAAAAAAGATGAAATAACATTTTCTAGCATTTTTTCAAAAAAAATCTTACAATTTTATAATTTTACAATTTTTATAATTTTATTTCAGAAAATGATTTTTTCACGATTTTTTTTCATTCTTTGCATTACTTTGCAAAGATATTCGTCTATTAAAGTTTTCACGTGGTATATTCCACAGAATATTGTGTATAGAGAAAGGAATAAAATTATTTCATGGATATACCAAGTGATCATTTTAACGGGATCATATACCTCGTGAATACTTTAATAAACGAATATGTTTGCGAAATAATGCAAAAAATTAAAAAAAAATCGTGAAAAAATCATTTATTAAATTAAAATTGTAAAAATGTTAGAGTATTTTTCGAAAAAAAAATGGCAAGAAAATGTTATTTCATTTTTTTTAATAAAATGCATTAAATAATTATTCAGGTGAAGACAAATGAAAACTACATGAACCGAGAATCGAACCTCAAACTTTTGACACGTGAAGCTAGACGCTACCGCTAAGCTGCCAAGTGTCTGCGGGAGTTTTTTTTCGAAGACTGTTGGATAATTCGAGCTTGTACTTTAATATATTAATTCCTTTAGAGTGCACTACCACTAAAAAAGTTTGGTCCCGAACTCAATTTCTGAGAGCATATCATCCCCTTGTAAGATTCGAAAAAAATATGCCAAAATGTATACAAATATATACCATAAATTACAAAAAAACTGGAAAAATATAATTTTGTTTCGAAAACTTTTGTATTTTTCGTTAAGATTTTATACTGAATTCTCTAAAAAAAATTAATGCAGTGTTTTTTTAACTTTTTTACATCATGGCTTACATATAAAAACACATTACTTATATGGTTCACTGGTATAAACTAATAAGCAGTTGTGGTATCTATTTAAAGCTTGTTAATACGGGGACAAGGATATGTTTGAATGTATTATGTATAAGTATATATATAATTGTGAGAATAAAATAACTAAATTATAACCTTGTCTTGGTTTCCCTGTAGATGAATATATTTTGTAAAAACATATAGCAATCCAAAGAGAAACAATTACAAGATTATCAATAATAGAAGGGAAACAAAAAACATAACATTTTGTACATTGAAGTATTTAGTTTTTCATCCGTAGTAGATAGACTACGACCGTTTCTATGATATTTTTGGAATTCTCAACGTTAATTTCTCTAACGTGCCAAAATAAATTTGATTTATCTATTTGTACTATTTTTAGATGTTATGTGGTATATGTACTTAAGCATATTTAAAGTATTTAATAAATTTATAATTTTAATAAATAAAAAAAGGTTGTTGAACATGTGATGTTTTAACTTTAATTTTAAACATTAAAGGTCGTTTGTTTCTTGCGTTACAATTTAATTTCGAATATGCGGCTACCATCGAAGAAGTAACTTTGGATATAATTTGCAATTTATTTACTCCCGTCATTTATATTATTGAAAAAATAGGATATTATTATTTTAGTATCATTGGGATTCAAGTAACATTATTAGATTAAACTCCTTCAACGTGATCTGGAGCATCGTGAAATGTTTCTCGATATTGGAAAATCAACAAGGTCTGGCATGTCAGCTCTACAAGCTTGTGTAGTTGAGATTTTCTGACAATATTATCTACCTGATGGTTTCTTACTTGTCAACGAAGATATTCTACATGGGTTTCGATGGGAAGCGGTCTTCCATTAGGCCAATAACGGCAAGTGTTCTACAGAGAAGCGTGATGGACCCTATATAGTTCAATCCTGTATATCAAAGATGTGCCTAGAGATCAGAGTATGGCGTTCTTTGCGAATAACATGACAGTAACTGCGCAACGATGGGATCCGAAATCCATCCACACGAACCTGATAGGTCACCTGATTAAGCTTGAAACGTACGATTGCATGTAAAGTGTGAACATGTAGAAGACCGAGGAAGTCTTATTCAGATCGATGCATTCTCGGAAACGCGAAATCGATAACTCTGTGCCCAACAAATCCCATTTCGAGTGAGTGGACAACACCAAGTACTTACGTGTCAAGCCCGACAAGTGTACAGACTTCAAGAGCCATATATATGGGCTCATGAAGGCTTAAACACAATTCTGCAGGTTGTGCCCGTTACAGAATAGGAAGTCGAGGTTATCGTTAAAAAGTAAGCGTATACTTTAACTGTATTCAATGATCATTACATACGTGTATATGGCCTGAACTTATATAACTTTACAAACGCGAAGTGGCTATAGGTATTTTAAAAACGATGTATGCGTCTAATCGAGGACACACACTGCCTAGTGCAAAACACCACCCTGCACCTACGATTAACGAATTTGACCGACGACAGGAGTGCTGACTGTATTGCATGCACCCGAGGTCAGTGTCAAGCTGGTTATAACAGTCCTAAACCAGACTAGTAAGAGGGTGAGGTTCATCACGGACATTCTGGAGCTCCACTAGCTGAAAGGGGTCGGCAGAGGAGTGTGAGTGGAAATTTTCTCCACCTCTTTGTGATATACCTTGACCTACGAAAATGTAAGTAAATTCAAGATACACGAGTCGGAGCCACAGTATTCTGTACTTTATTCGTCCACAAGCTACATCACAAAACAACTCAATGTTGACGTTACAAAACAAATATTAATTTTAAATATTTTGTCAATTAACACCAATTATAAAAGATATCTCAATATAATATTTATG
Organism: Acanthacorydalis orientalis; assembly: GCA_034766995.1. NCBI lineage: Eukaryota > Metazoa > Arthropoda > Insecta > Megaloptera > Corydalidae > Acanthacorydalis > Acanthacorydalis orientalis. The sequence goes on along the minus strand of CM068318.1, from coordinate 27,443,965 downwards.
ATTGTATAAATTATTTTTGAAAGTAACTGTGTATTAAAACCATACTTTTTTCTAAATTTGTTTAATTTATATTTTTTGTGATTAGTAATCAAACACCACATAATTCAAATGCGTAAATTAATCTGAACTTGCCTTGTTTGGTATGACACGTTTCTTGATTAAATATTCGTTGCAGATGTTTATATAATTATCATACATTTTTATTGATCTATTGTTGAATTAATATCTTTTTTTATTAACTCCTGTTTAGTTTTGTAAAAATTTATACCGTTTTTATTCATTCAAATCGTTATATTCTATTTTGAATATATGATTTATTTTGGTAGTAATGTTTTGATTTAATATATTTTTTAAACATTTGTTTGCCTTTTTTCTTTAATGACTTATATATGTACATATTTAATATTAAAATCACCGTAATGTATTAGAATAATTCCAAATGAGCATGACTCATTTCAGTTGGTATAAATATTATTATTATTATTATTATTATTATATATATATATATATATATATATATATTAAACATGATATGTACAATCTTTTAAACACATTCTTTACAAAAGTTTTAATACATTTCAAGAATTAATTGTTGATTTTTTTGTTTTCCTGAAAACAAAATGTAATAACATTATTTTTATTAAATTGGCGTTACTTTTCTCTAATAAAATCAAAAATATTTAGTTGAATTCTGTTATGATTTTTTTCGTAATTTTGGTTTTCCATTTCATTTGATATTAGGTTGATATGAAACGAATACCATTCTTATTTTCTTTATTGCTAATTTTTAATTAAAATGCACAGTTTTTGGTTCATATTACATGACGTTATAAATCTATTCTTTGTTTAATATATCTATGCTAACTGTTTTATGAAGTTTTATTTTCAAATTATTTTCTGTCTTTTTAAATATTAACCCTTATCACTTCAAGTGAACCTCTCAGGTACCACCGATGACCGGTGTTCTACTTCAAGTCTGTTTGTCAAGAGCCTCTAATTTCAAGCTTGCTACTAATTGAACGAATTATTTATTAGTGTATTCGTAGTTTATGGGTGTATTGGCAGTTTATTGCTGTACAGAAGTCGAATTATGGTATCAGTAATTGTTTATGTTGAGAAAAGGAAAGGAAAAGCGAAAGGGCTTTGGCACACTATAAATTTGTCAAATCATTTGTAAGTCAGTTTGTAGGTGACTTTTGAAATAATAATGTATATATGGCAGGCCTTCTGGAGCAGATAAAGAACAACGTTTAAATAGGAAAATCATACAATTAATCAATTACCGAAAGGAAAAAAATAAAAAATGTTTTATTTGTTCACCAAGCGGAAGTAATGCGGTAAAAAAACAAACAGTTTTCTACTGGGAGACCAGTGAACACAAATACGAATTACATCTCAATGAATGTTTTAAAAAATACCACACAAGAGTCAGTTATAACTAATTATATAAATACTACAATCTAAATTATTTTACTTCTGAAATGAATAAATATTGTTTTAAATGACTTGAATTATTTTTTAAATGCTACAATGCATGTAAATTATTATTTGCATGCATTGTAGCATTTAAAGTTTGGAACTTAAAAACTCGCAAGCAAGCATATGACGAGAAAACGTTGGAGTTGCCGGTCGATAGTTACGCTAAACAGTTGGAGTGATAAAGGTTAAAAAACGATTATTTAGAATTCTATTTCAAGAATTCAAAGTTTGTTACAACACGACTCAGATAACTGTTGCTGAAAACAATAAATTAGAAAAATAAAAATATTAAAAAATGCAATTCGCAAGATTTGAATAAAAATAAAAATTTTTTACAACTGCTTTATTTTTGTTATACATAACTCAAAAAAAGTTTCTGTTCAAAAATGATCAATAATGCTTCATCGAACATTTTTGACCAAAAAATGTTTGGTTATTTATGAGTGAAATATGAATTCATTTACGAAAAAGAATTGTCACAACTGTATGTAAAAATGATCCATTTCTTGAAAGGATTGCGATATATTGAAAAATAAATTCTATACGATAATCGTCAATTATCTGGACAATAGTTTGATAAGAACGGAATGACAAAGACTTGGTTAAACAGAAATTGTATAAAAAGAATGTTTATAACGACTGGCGGTCTAAGTCCAGTATCATCCACTATACCATTTTTTCGAGTGTAGATATTAGGAGAGCCCACCACTACGGAGAATTAATGATTTGACAGAATGGATTAGAAAGAATACGATAAACTTTTGGTGTTGGTTGACAGAAAATGACTTATTCTTCTCTATGGCAAACGTTCGGTAGTACGTTGGCACAAATGAGACTTCAGAAGTTGAATTAATTAAACTACGAAATTTTGTCATGAATTCACCTGACTACTTGTCAATGAATTACCACATTCTCAAAGAAAAAAAGTTTCAACAAGTAAACCAACAGAAAGTCTTCAAAGAATTAATCAACACTGTTTTTTTTATCGAATAGTCTAAATATACTTGTTTGTAATTGGCAAAATTTTGTATATATCCGTTGGGGTTCATTTTAATTAATGACGTTTATTACAAGCTAAATGATGATTTATTGAAGATCATATTAAAAAAACATTATCTTTTTTCTAATCAAAAACGATCAATAATTGATTATTGAATATTTTTGACTACTGCTTATGCGAATTTCGATAACAAAGTCATCATCCCCAGCGAGAGGTTCAGCAAAAATGTTCTAACATTGAAGCTTTTTTTTAATCTAAATATTTTTATACTTTATCACTCTGAGAATAATACCATCGCTATTTAAATGCACTAAATATTAATCAATGATGATGATCAAAATTATTAATAATCAATTATTGAACATTTTTGGTTTGAAAAAACTTTTCTGATTTGCGAGGTGTGTAAAAAAATAATATGTGGAACTAAATTTAATCACAGTGATAAAACTATTTAATAACTTATGAAAACTTTTACAGGTCGAAAAACACAAGAAATCAACTACAGTAACATTTACGATCATTTTGACTACTGATACTTTAAATTCTTTTCATTTTAATTTGTTTCTAATTATGTTATAGAATTATCATTTAACTACTAAATAATAATTAATATACTATCTGTTGAAAACAGCATTTTATTTTTTTGCTATGAAAAAATGAAAATATATCTAATAATAAAAATGTATAAAGTATACATATTTTTTTGGGCCATTGAAATATGATAAACCTCATAATAATTAATGTCTAGAAGCAGTTCAATTATTTTATTATATTGAAAACTTATTTATATGTTTATTTACGTTTATTCTTGATAGAAAAAGTTTGTTGTTCCAGAACTTGTTAAATTAGAACTTGATCTGTATGTAAGATACGGTTATTTATTTCATACCGATTCCTAAATCATATTACTTTCGATATGTGATAATCTCAAGTATGCTGGTTTCATCTAGCTACTATAAAACGAAGCATCAAATATTTCTGAAACGTTTGAGAAAATCGGTGTAAGTTATACAGGAGAGCTAAAATGATTGAATATCTTTAAAATGTTTTTATATCAATTACAAGTGCGCTGAAATTAATGGTGAGTGTTTCTTTTAGTGCAAATTAATTAATTAATTAAAAAATGATAAACAGTTTCTGAACCTTTCGTGTAAAGCCAATGAATCAACATCTTTTATGATAATAAAAATGAGACAATTACTATATATCTAATGATAAAATGATAAAACAAATTTGAAAGGATTTGTTTGATTAAAATACTGTAATATTCTATATAATATTGCAGTAACGATAAATAACTAAACACGATTGATCAATTACTGTAAGAATTGGTAATCAATTTAAGAAATGATTTTAACAGTAATATTTTTAAAATTCGGTTAAAAAGTTAAATGATTTCCTAAATTACAGTTACCATTAGATTACAAGCACAAATTAATATATTTGACAGGTCAAGAGTAAACACAAACGTTTAAAGAAATAAGTATAGAATTTAATTAACATTTTTTTTGTAGAATAATTTTATTATTTTAAATAATAATTGTAAATACTCTTCCTCTCCGAAAAATTAAATTTATAAATCACTGAATCTAAAATATTAGGTATAAAAATTAATTCTATCCCTTTAGGTTCAATTAATTAAAACTCTGTTTTAAATTAAAATATTTTCTTGTCATTCTAGGATTTTGAAGTGCCAAACTTAATATTTAAAAATACTATATATATTGGCTAAGCAGTTGGTATAACCTCACAAAACAGTAATGAACACAATGGCGTCCGAAAACCAGTATATTGGGCATTGCATCCTTTTCGTAATCTACTTGAAAAAAGTACTGTCGAAGTGGCTAGAATGATTTGTTCAGCTTTTGGAGAAGGTGTTGTGACGTATGAAGCATGTAAAAAATGCTAAAATAATCGGAAAAGTCCAAAAATGCATAACAACTTCACTGACTCAAATCCGTCATCTTTTTTTCGACAAGAGATTCGTCAGTTACCCGCCAGATGGAACAAAGTTATATAAAATAATAGGCGATATTTTGAGGATTGAAATGTATTCCATTTTCCTGTAAACATTCATTTTCTATAAAAAAAAGGCATCAAATTAATTTGTATACCTAATGCCTACTATATTTATCCTGCAATTACTCGATCTAATTATGTACTAAAGATGATATAACTAATGACAAAAACTATCAAAGAATGTGAAAAAAAGTTTAGTACAATAAGATGAAAACTTCAATAAATCAAAAACTGTAATACACATATCACTTATATAAAGTGACATGGAAATCAACGTGTTAAAAACCAATAGTTTTATGTAATCAGTATAAATATTCTCAAGCCCGTGCTGAAACCGTATTTTTTACATTCGGTTTTGAAACCTGTTTCTTTACGTATATTTTATGAATTAACCTTATTTTATAATTCTAAAAAGAATATAATCTAAAATGACAAAATTTTTGACCGAAATGAAATAATATGTGCAAATAAACTATAAAGAAAATTGAATCTACAACAAATGTTATTATGTTCATTGCACTGGTACCGCAATAATACATTTATATTTTAGACTCTTAAAATATAAACATTCTCAATAATTGAACAATCCAGGTTTTATTCTACTCACACAAACACGTTTAACTGTATTTTCAACGCTATTTAGTTATATTTTTACATTTAATAGTGTGTACTCTTTAAGAAACTTATTTTCTATATCGTAATATTTTTTTGCTTAATAACCGGTGATTGGAATTTATTTAAAATATATTGACAATTTGCAAAAAAATATTTGATGCTAGAAACATTTACTCAAATACAATCTGATAAGAGAATTTTTTACTGATTAAAAAATATTATATATATATATATATACATATAAATCATTCAGAATAAATAATACTAAAAATGGCCGCATTCATTAACTGACGTTCAATATTTCGCAATTGGAATTATAGACACGAACTTGTACAGATAAAGATGAACGTATTGATCGATAATAGCATGTTTGATGTAGAAAAAGTCATTGCCATGTAGTTCGTTATACAAATCATCATCACCGGCCTTCACGATAAATTTATCATCATACAAATTGTGTTTTGTGGCATCTATATATCTAACCCTTCGTATCTGATTGACTGACGTCTCGCCTTTTGTCTTTGCTATTTAATCGTATTACTAGTTTGAACTTGATTCAACTGACAAAGTACAAATTAGGTTAAAGATAAATGTTCCGTTTGATTGTTTTCGTTTTTAATTTTAATGTATATATTTTAAGCAATGATAAAATCGTATCGAGAAATCTTTCATTTGAACAATTGACAATACAGATGTTTATTTTGCTACTGTAGTGTTTGAGAATATTACTTTATACATTCATTGAAATTTTAATGAACTAGACCCTTTTTATGATTATAAATTTGCTTGGATTGATAATAAATGTTTTTCAATATTTCTGGATAAAATTCTAGTAGTGGTTAACTCGCCAGTAACCATTAAGATTATCATAGTTATATAATCTTAATATTTTTTACATATATATACTATATATATATATATATATATATATATATATATATATATATATATATATACAACTAAAAAAAGAATCGCTATTAACAATTTTTAGCAACATTTCATGTTATTAAATTTCAAATTAAAAAAATTGATCTACATAATAAAAAAAACCTTGCTTCGATAAATGTAACTTTTCTATTAATAACAATAAAAACAAGAATATCATAATTATGCATATATATTTCGAATCAAAATGATTTCCTAGTTAGATGATAAATATTTTACTAAAAACGAAGTAAATGAACATCCATCATTTTGAACACAACGACCGATATATCCTTAGAAGAATAATTTTTGGGTCATAGGCGACTGAAAAGTAGTACGTTATATTTTAAGTCAATTATGAATTATTGCAACTTTAATAATTAATCACAAAATAATCCAGAAAAACATCATCTATATATAAAAAAATGTTTCATAAAATTTCATTATTTAGTATTTAACAGCGAGATTGATTATATAGACATACTATTATAAGCGAATATATGCAATACCAGAGGAGGTAGAGCCCCCCGGGCTACGGCGAGCATTGTGAGTGGGGGGCAGAGCACCCTCTAGTATCACTAAAAAAATATTAATATTTCAAACAGTATTCCGGCTAAAGATAAAAAACAACAAATTACTATTAAAAACCAATTTCTTTAGAAAACCGGTTTTAATTTTTTTTAATTTCATACTGAGAAAATTTTTTATGATAATTAAAAAATAATAATTTTTTATGAACTGAAAAAAATAAAGTACGCATTGTTCCTCCCTTTTGGTGAGGGGGGGGAGGATAAATTTTAAGAAAATGCTTGACATATAGTAATTGAGTTGTTTTTTTCACTGTTAATACAAGCATGTCTTACTTTTCATATTGGGCCTTTGTGCATTCTTCATAAGGCATAATCAATGCACTTATAAGTATGGAATTTTCAAATTGTTTATCTTTAGCATGAGTAGTATTTGACGTATAAAAGGAACAGAAATATTTCAGTAAAAAAAATGTATTGTGATATCTATTAAATAGTTCATTAAACTTTTTAAAACCATTATTACTTTTTAAGCATTTTTTCTTTAATATTTTTCCATCTATCTTCCTTTTAACCACATCTCTTATTCCAGTAAATAAATAATTCACTCTCATGTTGCTTTAAAAAATGTTTTTTCACTTCATTAATTATTGAATACTTCTTACTCAATTAAAATTTTTGTTTAATAACCCATATATATATAAATATATATATACATAAACAAAATCAATTACAACATAAACTTCGCATATTTTTGAAATGATGAAAATGTTTATTTACTTGAATTATCTGACAAGCTCAAACCTAATAATATAGTCAAAAACTGTTAACGTTATTAAAATGTTTGAAAAAAAAATCTAGTCTACTTTAATCATAAAACATTCATACTAAAATAATTATGTTATTTTATGCCAAACGCGTGTTCTCATAATGCTTTTCAACCCTTTCATTACTCTTGCGACAATAGGTCCCAATAGTAATTTCTAAGTCCCCAACGGCCATCATTTACTTACAAATACAATTGCTTGTTATGCTAAAGGTAGTCTACGAGTACATCTTTACTTGAAAATAAAATAACATCTGAGAAGTGATATTTACTTTGATTTTTAAAACTTACGAATTTTAATACAAATTATCTTTATAATAAACTGTGTTCATTTTAGTGGCTAAATAATACGACCGCATCGACAAATAACACATTTTAATTGTAACATATTAACAATTCAAAGAATTAAGATGAATCATATATTTAATGATTCAGTGATGGTTTTATGATCTTGCAAGAAAGAAAATATACACATAAAGAAAAAATATGTTTAACTCTTACTGCGAGGTTAAATGTCTAAAAAAAATAAAGGAAAATACAATCACAAATCTGAACCTACGAGCGTCATAGCGTTATCAATATTGTATTGCTGTTGATTAAGCTATTTAAAAAGAACTTGATTCACAGAGAAATAGCACTAGAAATAGCAAATAGAAATAGCAGAGAAATAACTATTAAAAACTTGAAAACGATACGAAATGTTTACATTAAATAACTATAAAAACGACTTTTAATGAATAAATAAATCTTTTTATTATGATACTACTATATAGCTCCTCAAAATTGACAAGAAAATAGATAGAAACATAGAAAGAGAAAAATGTTTATTGGTTTTTGTAGCATTATATATTTAAACATAAAAAATACCTAAGTACGAAACTTAATGAATTAAACTTGAAACTTATGAGCTGACAAAGCAAACATTTATTGTCATCATAGACACTAATCACTTTGTCCTGCGGACAAAGTGATGAGAAATGTGTGTTTTTTTATAATAATAATAATTTTATATATATATATATATATATATATATATATATATATATATATATATATATATATGAAGAAAGATAACTATTTAATTAAACTAAATCTTATTTTTCAAAAATACATGTTTTTATTTACAAAATAAAATTAAATCAGACTTCTTTAAATCGAAACGTTATCAAAACAATTATATATGAACTACTAATAGATCTAATCTAATTAAACAGTTATAAAACGTATCAATAATTTCCATTTATTTAAAAAAATTGACATTACTTTTAATCGCACAATGTATATTCCAAATTTGTATCATATTTCTGAATCGATTAAAATTACTACTTTTGTTCACTGAACACAAACTCATCATCACAATCCATTTCATCAACCAATGCGTGCAATCAAAATTCATCGTGCTTTTTTTAAATTAAAAATATACTTATATCATTCTTTAATTTACTTTTTACGTACTTAGAAGAAGTATATATATATATATATATATATATATATATATATATATATATAGAGAGAGAGAGAGAGAGAGAGAGAGACATTTAATTTATGTTTCCATATGAAAGTATTAAAAAAATCGTAAAAATTAAAATAACATGTTTTTTTAATTTTTGCAATTTAATACTTTCATATGGAAGTCTAAATTGAATTACCTCATATATAAACACGCATAATTAGTTGTCAAAAAATATATACATATTTTGAAAATCAAGAACTGTTTTTCGGTTAAAAATTGGTATTTACAATGAAAAATATACAACTAACATTCCAGCAATATGTAAATAAGTGTTAAATTGATACTGAAAATTTAAGTATAGATAATAATTTGCAACAGACATCTCCTCTAAGGCGATTTCACGTAACCAAAATATATTTGAAGCTGATAGTAATTAAGGAACGTACAAAAAGAAAAATCGTAATGATTTTAGACATCGACGAGTTCTAAGAGGTCAAATTTAATATGACAACAATTTATATTAAAAGTAACCAACTTTTCCTAGAAAATGCACACTTCATTCATATGCATAGTACTTTAAAATCCATTGATTCTAATCTAAGAATGAATTTATTTGGTTATGTTAACTAAAACCACCCTTCATAAATACACTGTATACGTGTATACTGCGAAAGCGCTCAGCCTACACTACGTATATGGGTAGTACCCACTACGCAAGCGGGTGACGTGAACGAGTTAGAGTAGGAACGTTTCCCCTTCACTCCACTCAGGGCTTCTTGCTGGGGGACGCGTTTCAATTTTCGTCTCACCCGAGAAAATTTACGTTACCGTGGTTATAGAAGTTTCACTTCAAAAAATACTTTGCATACAAGTGAAAATCCAGTGATTTATGGTTCTAGAATTGAGATGTTAGTGATATATAAAATGCGTACCGGGGATTTAATTGTGCTAATTATTATAATTTGGAATCTATTTTATCAATATTATGAAATAGTATATAATAAATCAGGCCCAGTCACAGAAACTGCTTTTGAAACAAAACAATCAAATATCGCATTTTCTATGTTTTGTGATGCCGTATTTGCCATTGTGATATTTGCCGAAGTATGGTAAAGAAGAATGAATAACTCCAATAGTTTTATGGTATGGGTACAATTTATTCAAAACGTTTACGTCTATTGAAAATAAAATACTTATGCACATTCTTTTTATAATTTCCAACTTCACCTTCATAATATGTTGAAATTTATTACAAAAGTGGTTTTGTTTTCAAATGAATCTAGTTGTAAATTTAAGTTAATAAATCGAGTCTAAGGATACTTCAATGGCAGCATTTCATTACACACGTTCAATAAAATATAATTAATATACATGTCTTCTGGGTCATATGATACAATATAATTGCAAGTACAGGTCTACCGATAATCCACATGCTTATATGGAAGAGCATGTAAATTTACCAAGGTTTCAAGTATGATGTGGTTTATCAGTCAAGGATTTGGCGAGACTATTCTTCTTTGACGGAAGAGTTACTGGTGTTTTGCATTTAAACATGTTTTTTAAATAGCATTCCAAAGGTATTTTGCTATATATGTTAGCTACATAAAAATGAGAATTTTAATTTTCAACAAAATTAAACGCCACATCATTTTATCAGAACATATCTTAATGATTTTTTTTTTCAAATAAATGATTCGGACAAAGAAATATCGCCAAAGATTCTGCGTTCAACTGACAATTCCACTTAACTTTTACTTATCAAATCTATTAAACCTTTAAGTATAGAAAACATAGACAGTTAGGCAAATTATATAAAAAAAATATGTAAAAAAGCTCACATGAAACATTTATAGATGTTTGCAATACAATTATTCAGAGGTTCGAAGTACCTGGCAATAAAATGAACAGTTAGGATATCTGAGACGATGTGCCATATATTACGATCTAGGGCAATGAAGTAATCAAAAATGATTTGTAACTCTAATCTCTACTCCGAATATAGTACGTTTACTGACTATATGGTATACAATGTCAGTTTATAACAAGTTATGCTAGGCTCTGACGTCACGCGTTGACCATACGTTATTCAGTAGACAGATAATAGAGTGAAATATACATTGATCTATATAGTTAATAATTATTTTACTATTTATAAGTTTACCAGCGATCGGTTTTACCTGTCGTTACCTATGTGTTCTTTTTCAAATTTATTATTTTTTATACAGATTTTTTTAAGTCTCAAGTTCGTATCTTAATGTTAATAATTTATATAAGCCTATACATCGATTAATCCTACTTTCATTTGACTTTAGTATGAAAAAATATAAAGAAAACAACACGTACAATGAAAAAGCAAAAAAAATATGTCAAAGGTGTATACAATAAGAATTTCGTAATGTCCGTATGTCAAATTTCACCTTTTCGGGCCACTTAATTTTAGAGTTATAGCATTAATACAAAAACTGACTTTCATTTATACGATACCCCGATGTCAAATACCAAACTTTAATCAAATTCATGAGCAATTCGCGAATTTATTTTGTATTCAATTCAAAAATGTTCAAAATATAATAAAACATAATTAAAAAGATACTGTTTCAAGCAATTAATATTTATTTCTTCTAAGAGATGCATTCATTTGTGTAAAACACATAATATCAAAACAAATAATTTGTTTCTTATATTGACAATCACCAATAAAATTTAAACTTAATCTTTAAAATGAATCAATTATTTGACATCAATGTAATCACGTTTCTAACGATCGTTTTGAGTGAAATTTGTATATATTTTAAAATTTATTTCTTCATTTAATATGGATATAAATAAATTATGTTTAATTAATTTTTAATGCCATTTATGCATTAAATTACAAAAGTATATATATATATATATATATATATATATATATATATATGTGTATGTATGTATGTATATAGATAAATATCTGATTTTGAACAATAAATACGGAATTTTCTAAAATACTCTGATAACTGATACTGACACCAAATCGAAACCATTTTTCACATATTCACTTTGTACGATATATGTATATACGAGGGTGTTTACAAATATTCTTGATCTAAGTTACTTTGGTTTTTCCGCAAATAATTTTTTTTGAATACCTGGAAAGTAACACCTCTTCTATACCCTAGATAAAGCATCTGTTCCATAAAATTGTCATTACTTTTTTGCCAGACGTTAGAAACAGTGAATAATAGGTGAAAATTAAAATGGAAAAATGGAACACCGATCAGTAATAATGTTTTTAACAAAAGAAAGTGTACCGCCGCAGGAGATTAAAGACCGAATGGATACCGTATATGAGGAATTCGTACCTTTATATACAAGCATCAAAAACTGGGCAGAACTATTTCGCTGTGGGTGGGAGGCCCTACAATGGCGGTCACCAATACAAATTTCAATTTAGTGCAGGAAATTGTTCTAAGTGATAGGTGGTTAAAAATAAAAGGAACAGCAGGGCAATCGGGGTTATCGAAAACATAAGTTCATCGCATACTACACGATCATCTTAGTATAAAAAAAATTAGTGCATGAAAAAATGATGAGTGGCGAAAATTTTCAGCGCGATTCAAAAACAAAGGCGAATAGAATGCTGTAAGCAGTTTTTGACACTGTGTAGTGGAGGGAAGAAAGAAGTAATAGACTCCATTGTTATGGGCGAGGAATCAATGGTTCTGTGTCATGACCCTACTGCAAAAAGGAAATCAATGGAATGGCATCGAAGAGGCGAACCAGCTCCAAAAAAGAGAAAGTTACCAAGCGTATCCAAAAGGCCATGATGACAGTTTTTTTGGGATTCACAAGGAATCCTTATGATCGATTTTAAAGAAAGAAATACGGTAATAAATCCCGATTATTATGCGTTATTACTGAGACAACTTCATCAAAAAAGAATTGAAAAACGTTGCGGGAAAATCTCTCGAGGTATTCTTTTTCCACACAATACACCCGTCCATACCGCTGCGGTTGCGAAGGATGCTACTCGTGAATGCGGTTTCCAAAAAATAGCCCACTCGCCTTACAGTCCAGACTTAGCTCTTAGCGACTATTTTCTATTCGCGAAATTGAAGGCGGAATTTCGAGGGGAAAAAATTGGCAGCAATGAGGAAATGCAAGAAGTTTTTGTCTATTTTGAAGACAAAAATTCCGAGTACATTTTTAACGGCTCAGAAGCTTTTATTAAACGCTGTAAAAATTGTATAGAAATCAAAGGAGAATATACTGAAAAATAATAGAAAAAATGTTTTTTTTCTCTTTCTATCTCACTTCAAGAATACCAGGCACTACCTACGTACGTATAAGTATAACATAGATGTAAACAAAACAATAATTGTATTAAATAATTGTGAAAATGGGAGAAAATAGTGAAAATTGTTAACATAATTACAGATACAGTTTAATATATCATAAAACCTTCTACGGAATAAATAGAATATTTGGATTAGGAAGATTTGTACAGACTCCACAATTATGCTATGATCTACGTTACTAAATTATTATATCTCAATTAAATCGTATATGCACATATATATATATATATATATATATAATTAAAAAAATGTACTGTAAGATTAAACAATTACCAAGTTTAATAATAATATTTAATATGCGATTAAAATATTTTAATTTCTAATCTTAAAATATGTTCACTGAATTTAATGACTGCAAAAAATATATTTTTATTACACTGTAACTAGTTTATATAATTGCATTATATGTTATATATATATATATATATATATATATATATATATATATATATATATATATATATATACATACATACATACATACATACATTGACATATAAATAAATTATTACAAGGTAAGATTTCAATAGAAAATATATGATATTGTAATGAAACAGTTAATCTGAATAATTAAAACAGTTCATTTCCATTAATGAGTTTTTTTTACGTAATCTCGTAAAAAAAGAACTGTTTCCACATGTCCATTTTTTTAAAAAAAATAAACTTTGAACCTGTATTAATTGATTCAATGATCATTCTATTGTTTCAATTCTTCGAAACTTGTTCTTTATTTGCCTAATTAGAGAAAGCAATTTCGTTGACGAATTCAAGCAGACTTCAATTTACATGTTTTTATATGAAACCTACGTCAATTCGAACCAAATAAATGAAATTAAGACAGATTAGGTCAATGGTACGAAGTCAGATATAGTGGTCTGTAATCTAATAGAGGCAGCTTTTGCAAATAGTCACTTGTTTCGAGCGAAAAATGATTTATAGTGATGATCAAAAAAAGTTATACGCTTTTTTATGTTCTTGGTGAATATATCGAATAACATAATGTATTAATAAAATTATTTAATTCTCTAATACAATGCTATCATTTATTTGTATGGATGTCAAAAATATGTAAAATCGAACTGTTAAATGTAATTAAATAAATTGTGTATGTTAAAAATACACACACGCGCGCACTATACATACATATATATATATATATATATATATATATATATATATATATATATATATATATATATATAATATTAAATATTGAAATGCATATAACTCACTTAAATGAAGAAACGAGTGTGATTCACTAATTTGCACAAGGCTTCAAATAAATTAATGTTATTAATTTGATAATATTTAATTTATTTTGAACAATGTATATTTATATTAAATATTTATTTATTCCCACTATTAGATACGTTGTTTGTTTTATATAATAACATATTTTTATACATTTTTCTATATAATTAAATTACGTGCGTTTTATTACTACTTGTCTTTTTTCTAATAAATTGTGTATTTTTTTAATAACTTGCTTATAAAAGAAGTCTGGTTGATTTATGAATTGAAATTATAATAATTTTAATTTTCAGTTTTATTCATTATACAGTCAGGGTTATACAAGATCATTTAAATGAGATCTCACTCAAAAACGATGACACATTTCATTCGATGAAAACGTAACTCCCATTTCACTGGAGAAATCATATATCATTTTTACGTAACATCTCATTTTCAAAGCGATATATCATTTTTCGAGTGATACCATCACACACAAAATATTGCAACTCATTTTACTTTAGAAAATCGTTTATAAAGTATCACACTTTTTATATATCATTTTAATGTATGCGCATGAACAACATCTACTAAACTATCACTGGCAAAATATAAAAATGTTTATTTAATACTCGTGTCGTGGTTCCTTATTAACAAAACAACTTTTTTTTATCTTTAAAAAATGTCTCTAAGTAACAACAAAACAATATTTTGTTGTTAATATCTGCCTCATTGCTATGTTCTTATTTTTAATTAATAAATGTATTTCCCAAACAATGAAAATCATGAAAACATGATTTCGTTAAAGTTGGCAGTTTTTTATACTGCTGGACACGTTTTGCCAATTTCAGAGATTGTCAGTAATAAGATAGTTCAATTATTACAGTTAGATTTCCACTATACCTATTATGTATTGGAATAATTTGGTATCGAAATAAAATTACAATGCATAATCATGATATTTAATTTAAGTAATCAGATTTAACAAAAAAATACTAATCTAAAATAATTATAACTATTAGGTTAATACAAAAATAACTGCGGTTTACGACCTTTAAATTCATATACATTTTTTAACTTAAGTGGTTTTACGTGATCCAGAACTGTTGGATGATTACTAACGTCTACCTTTTGTGCAAGTTTTCAAATAGTGTGTGGTTCTGATTCAACTAACACCTTCAGTTGGTGGCTATGAACTGAAGGACGCCAGCGACCTTCTTCATCTTCAAGGCTTTCGTCCTTAAGACGAAATTTTCGGAACTATTATTGCACCTTACGTTTTTTAACAGAACCCACACAAAAGCATATTTTTATTTACGGGCAGTTTCTACTGCTTTACCAACCGTTTTGAACTGTTACCAAACATTGCTATTATTTGCTTCTTTTCCATCTTTAATTTAATAAACCAATATGAAGCAAAATTAATAATAAACCCAAATTTGATGTTATCAAAATATAGACCGAAAAATGTATTTTTAAAATGATATTAACATGAACATGATGAAATGACACTACTACCATTGAAAAAATAGGGTTAGAATTCAGAAAACAAAAACCTGAATTATTTTCCATATATATACATATATATATATATATATATATATATATATATATATATATATATATACACATATATATATATATATATATATATATATATATATATATATATATATATATATATACACATGACAGTATGTATGAATATATTTAAATGCCAGCCATAGAAACAATAGAATACTGTATACTGTATTTTTTCTAAATTGTATGCATACAATGATATTTCTTACAAATATTTTTTATTTATTTATTTATTCAATGTAGAAAAAATAATATCTGCAAAATAAATACCAATGTGAAATTATCTGAATATACAGTATTTTTAAATATAATATAGGTTTAAAGGTTAATATTAATATAAAAATGTTTATTTTACCGTAAATAGCAAATATAAATATGCATAAAAATTAATTGTAATTTCTAAACGTGCTAGTTTTATCATTTCATACGTAGAAGAAAATAATTTAAAAAATACAATACAACAAACATAGCTATCTATTCAGTATTTTATTTAAATATTATATGGATTATTATTAATATTCAAAAAAATTAAGCCGGTAGGAAAATAATTGCGGATTTTGTTTACTGAATTCTAACCTTAATTTTTTTCAATGAAAGTGTCGTTTCATCGTGTTCATGTTAATATTATTTTAAAGTACATTTTTCTGTCTGTATTATGACAACATTGACTTTGATTTCATTGTTAATTTTGCTTCAAATTGGTCTATTGAATTAAAAATGGAAAAAAGCAAATAAGAGCCATTTTTTGTATGAGTTCAAAACGGGTGGTAAAACAGCAGAAACTACTCGTAAATTAAACGATGCTTTTGGTGTGAGTACTGTTGGTGTACGTACGGTGTGATGGCGGTTCCAAAAATTTCATGCTGGGGACGAGAGGCTTGAAGATGAAAAAGGCCGCGGGTGTCCTTCAGTTCATAGCGACCAACTGAACGAATTAGTTGAATCAGAACCACGCACAACAATTCGAGAGCTTACACAAAAGTTAGACGTTAGTCATTCAACAGTTCTGGACCATTTAAAACAGCTAGGAAAATAAAAAGAGATAAATGTATATGAATTTGAAAGTCATAAACCGCAATTATTTTTCTACCACCTTAATATTATGATGAAGAGTAAAGATAATATTTAAAAATATTGTGGAGAAATTTTCCTAAATTTCTAACAAATGTTATATTTCAGTTTATTATTAATAGATAATATAAAAAAATATTAAAACTAGATTAGATAAATTAAAAACTAGATCAAACAGAAAATGAATTATGTGTACAAATATGAATTATTTAACGCGAAAATAAAAGTAATACAAAATCAATATCTACATGTACATAAAATTTTAATAAAATCTTTAAAAATAGATTTTTTTCAATTTCAAATAAACTGTCTATATACCTAAATAAACAGTAAAAATACAATAAAGCAATTTCATTAGAGCAAATAAATCAAATTCGAACTCTCGAACATTATTGCATACATATTATTGTCTATACTACAAATGTATACTACACTGACATAAGTAGTATGTTAAAATCAATATTCGGGTGTTAATGACCTTAGATGAAGATGCGCTCTTAACCCCAAATAACCACTCTTAAAATCAATATAGAAAAAAATCACGAAAAAAAAAACTAAATCCAAACTTTAATTAATAACTAACACAACAGTTACAATTATTTGTATCAGTATAAAAACCACAATATAAACATACAAAAGTCCAACACTTTTTTAAAATATGCATATTTTGTCTAGTTTGTTTCTTTGTGTTAAATAAACTTAAAATAAAATGAAGTTCTGTACATATGGTGCCGGCTGCATTTCGACACACCTATTCTAGACAATACCTAATTAAAGAGTGACACTTTTCAAGTCCTGTTATTGTTAAAGCTAAAATCAAATACAATATTAATATGTTTTTATGAAAAAGTATTATTATTTAGAAAAAAATAAAGAAGATATAAAATTTCAAAAAGTATAGTCAGTGGACCAGCATTTGAAACAAATCAGAATGATACCAGTTTTTAAATTTAGTAATTGATAAGGAAAACGTAAAGAAATATATTTATTTGCACTTAGAAGAATTATCAGTATTTACTTAAATAAGTTCTAGTATACATGCTCGGGGTAAATAATATATTTTATTCGAAGAATGTTTTTACTTATTTACTTAACTTCCAAGTACTATTTAAATAAGTGTTCTTTTTTATCGTAATATTTATGCTTCATTATTTTTAATAAATTAATAAATGAAATATGTAAGATAATTATATTTAATTTCTTTTTTAATTATTTTATATAAAATGTAAATTATTTTTAATACCATTGTAATATATATATATATATATATATATATATATATATATATATATATATATATATATATATATATATATTCAATCTTTGATTATTCAGTATAACATTATCCAAAGAACGACTATAAATTATTCAGTTAAAAAAATGAAGAAAATTGGCTAAAAATAATAATAAAATACAACAAAATACTGTGACGAATGAAATACTTTTTTATATTCCAATGTAACGAAAGTATAACAAAAAATAATTTTAAATGAATAGATGGTAGTATATTCCTGCTGCATGTATTATTAGAGACGTAACTTGTGAATATCTGAGTGCAAAAAAAATATAATAATTCTTTGTAGTTAAAATATGTAAAACATGATTAGCAAAACAAATATGAATCACATCACCTTAGCTACTAAATTCCAAACTATGTTCAAGCATAAAACTCATAAGTCTCCTGGCACTAAGATTTGAGCATAAAAATTTATAACTCATATATGAATTTTCTTATATAGCTTCAATCGGAAAAAAATATTAAATTTTGTAACAATTTTCGTAGTTCCCTGAATGGTGCACTATTTAGTTCATTCAATAAAACTCCATAATTTTTATAACGGTATGCTGTTATTAGTCTCTAACACTATAAATATCTTATGGTTATTCACAACCATACATACACACACATATGTGTGTGTGTGTGTGTGTGTATATATATATATATATATATATATATATATATATATATATATATATATATATATATATAGTTACTCTCAGTTGTATTCGTACACTACAAAACTATAATTAAAAGGGCACATCTGATTTCTGAAGCGGGTAATCTTTTTATACGAGTGTAAGTTTAATGTTTCTTAATCAGTTGAGAAACAAATTGTTTGAAGAAAATCCGATGAAGACCTAAAATTTTCAACCTATAGAGAAACACGGCGGTGGATCAGTTATGATATGGGGAGTGTTTTTCTGCTTCTAATATTTTAAACCTTCATTTTAAATACATAACTAAAGACAGATTCAAATGCATCATTTTTTTAAAGCAAAATTTGAAGTGCAGTGCGTTTCACTTGTAATTACCAGACAATTATCTATTCTATCAAGACAAGGAACCTAAGTATAAGGTTTATATAACCCGAGAATGGCATCTATAAAATTATCCAAAAGTTAAAGAAACGTCCTATCTCCCGTCTTCACTTGACATCAAACGAATTGAACATTTATGGACAGATCTTAAATGCAGAATCCACAAATACGAAATTATAATTAACAATGAGTTGAAAAAAAGAATATATGCGGTGAATGTAAATATCAGCTTTAAATTTAACAAAAAATTAGTAGAATTAATGTCAAACATGTTAACTCAAGTAATTAAAAGACTTCCCAACGAATTATTAATTATAACATGACATATTTTCTACAATTTATAGACTTTCTTGTAATAAATTTGTCTTGTATATTTTCACAAATTAATTTTTTTTTCATCCCAAAAATCACATGCTTGTGATCATAAAGGTTCAATTTTTGACTGTTTATTATGAGTATTTTGATTGCTTAATATATTTTAATTGATAACTTTCTACTGTACGAATATAACTAAGAATATATATATATATATATATATATATATATATATATATATATATAGTTAGTAAAGCGGGCAAAAATCTTTTTAGTGGATAAAATTATTCTTTAAAAAAAATCCCCGGAAATTCTTACATTAAATTTGCGAAAAATATTGAACTGCATAAACAACCGTTACTTTTATGAAAAAAGTTACTTTTAGTGCAAGATGTTCAAGATTTACTTTTATAGTTTTAATGTTCTTCGTATAGTAATACTTTACTTAATCCTTTACCATAGAATAAATGCCTAACCTGCAGCCTTCATCTTATGTTGATGCGATCCGCAGGTATAGAGGTATTACTTTGCTATTTATACATGCACTTCCATCATGGATCTTTGTCGCTTAAAATGCATAAGCGAAGATTGCACAGTGCAACCGCATAACAGACGAATGAACGAAAAGTAAAAAAAAAATGACGCGTGGAACCCTCATATGTTGTTGTAAGTGAAACTTCTTATCAACATTTTTTAAATATCAAAATCGTTATTTTTTTCTTAATGTGAATAAGTTTCAAGATATTAGGATTACGAGATGATAATGCGGCATATAAATTGAGTAAAAATAACATAAGTAAATTAAATATTTTAATCTTTATTCATCAATCTCCATCGATTCATACTCTACGAATGAAATTATTAGCTTACGATAACTAAAATTACGCTTCACAAAAATACTCTGTATATGTAGTACACTGCGAAAACGTTCAGTCTACACTACGTATATGGGCAGTACCCACTACGCAAGCGCGTGACGTGCGAGTAGAGAGAGCAGGATCGTTTCCTCCTTACTCCACTCGTGACTTCTTGCTAGTGGGAATGTTTCATTTTTCGTCTCGCCCCAGCAAATTTATACTACCGTGGCTATAGAAGTACTGGAATACCCCGATTTACAACGGGGTTACGTTCCGCAAAATTGCAACTTAAAACGACTTAAATCGGACCAAATTGTACATACGAGTATACCAAGCAAAATTTAAGTCACATAATAAGCAATAATGTTTGTACATACGGATAAGTGTATATTTTATGGCACTGATGTGAACGCACGTTCAAATGTAGCAAATTTGGATTTTTTTAATTTCATTCTCTAAGAATGTTTATACATATACAAGTAGTAAATAGTAAAATAATTAATAAATTACCAGGAAAAAACGGTTTTGAGTTATAAGATAATGACGTTCTTAATCATGTGACAAAGCAGTAATGTTGAAGTTAAATAATCATTTTTAAATAACCTTCCCATTATTAGTATCTAGTACGTATATATCTGCATACATATACACAAATATAAGTATGGAAACATACATACATACAACATACGTGTGTGTGTATATATATATATAGATATATATAATATTTTATATTAATTCATGCATGTCATAAAAAAATAACGATAACGATAAAATGTGATTACGAAATAAGTAATATATAATACTTAAAAAAGATATCGCATTTAAAAAATTGATTATTTTCACCTTATTGAAATCAAGAGACAATGTAATCCATTTACTGGTCTTATCAAAAATTTAATATCTTTGTTTTCTCATAAGTAAAATGTGAAACAATCAATTTAATAAACTGAATGTCCACTAAAATATATTTGTCTCTTCCGTTGCATCAGATATATTATACATTTTATAAATAATCCGTGATTTTTAATTTAATTATATAGAAATTAAAATATCTAATAAAAATAATCGTTTTTCATGCAACATATTTACTTAGGTATATTGATTTTTTTATCCTTGTTCACCTTCGCCGTCTTTATTTCTGTTAGTATGTGTACATTTTATCAGCCATTTTTGTTATGTACCTTTGATATTCCACTTAACGTCAATAAATGTGCAAACTTTGGCAAGTATACATTAGTTATTTGTAAAAGTGAAAATAAAATGGAAGTATTTGAAGAGTATATTCCTCACTCTATTCTTTATACGTTCAAAAAGGGAATAACACTATTCAAGTGACGAAAAACATCTTGAGAATCAGTAGTCATGAAATGCTTTTTCCAAAGTGTTAGTGCTAGTATTAAAAAGTCAAGCTAACACTAAAGAACTGTGTTTGTCGAATTTAATGCAGACTTTTTTTAAAAAAAGAGAGAAAACTGAAAAGAATAATACTAAATTAATTATAAAACTCCAATAACAACACAAATTTATTTCTAAATCTCACATTATCATTTAATCAATTCATTTTTTTTTAAACCTCACGTACTTCAAAAATTTATACTCAAGAAATATATACATAACAAAAATAATTTACAATTGATTAGCTAGTCATGTCTGGCGACCTGGGTTTGACTTATTACAATACGAATTACATTTAAAAAATATAAGAGCACTTAAAATTCTAAGCCTGCCTACTGAAATGTAAACTGAAAACCTATTTTCTTCTTTATATATATATATATATGTACGAAGATTGTTTGATAAGAATGGTAAAAAAGAGATTTAAACATCATTTTTTGTAAAAAACGGATTTTATTTCTCAATATAGTCTCTACTGAGGGCTGTACCCTTGATCCAACGAGTCTGTTAAATACGCATTCCCACTCAACCAAATTTTCAAATTTGGTAAGAGGAAGAAGTCGCACGGGGCCAAATCTGGAGAAGAGGGTGGATGAGGAATCAATTAGAAGCCTACTTCGTGCAATTTTGCCACTGCGACGATCAATTTGTGGGACGGCGCGTTGTCCTGATGAAACAGCACTTTTTTGTGTGTCAATATTAGACGTTTTGGTTTCAGCTCTTCTTTCAGGACAATCCAATAATGGTTACATAATAGGTTCCTATTATCATTTTTTCTATCGTTAAGTAGTCGCTCAGGATGATCCCTTGGTAATCCCAAAAAAACAGTGGTCATCATCCTCCCAACCGACAAAACGCGGTCTTCGCCTTCTTCGGCGCACTTTCAACAGTAGTTATCCACTACTGCTTTGACTGCTGCTTCGATTCAGCTGTATAGTGGTGAATCCATGTTTCATATACGGTGATGAATCGACCACAAAAAGGCCCTCTCGTTTTTTCCATTTTTAAGGCAACAGTTACAATGATCGCTTCAAATATCTATAGAACATAAATAACGCATCGCTTCTGGCTGAAATTTTACCTATGCTAATTTTAAAAGTGACACTTGATATCCATGACTACCAAATGAATGGTGGCGCCATATTATAAAAATTTACCAAACTTATGAAACGACCCATATATGTGTATATATATATATATATATATATATATATATATATATATATATATATATATATATACACACACATAACAAAAAATTTAATTAGTAGTAAAATATTTATTAACCGTCAACTTAAGCTGAAATTACTATAGACATAAAATAAAGTCAACTTTAGTAAGGTTTTTGTAAATTTTTATTACGATTAATTAAATTGTAATTATACAAAATATTTATTTTAAAGTTAATATAAATACAGTTATTATTTGAATAATTTATTAATAAATTATCAATTTACAATAACGAATATAAAATTAAAAAAAAATATATTAACGTTTGTTGAAAGTTTTTTTTTTTATTATAAAATTTTATTTTTGTTTTAAATAATTTAAAAATATCTATAATCACTTCGAAACCTAACTTTTCAGTTAGTTAGTAATATAATGGGACATAATAGGTCAAGATACGGCGAAAATTCTCAATGTAATGATATCATGTTGTGACGAGTGACCACAATGGAATGAGAAGGATCATTTTTACAGCATAACAAGGATTTATCACGTATTAATGGGTATGAAGGTGTCATCAAAACTTTTTATACGTGCAATCGCTTTCCGACGATGTGTCCTATATGTGTGTTGTTTGAAATATTTACCGTAGTATCAAATACCAACATTTCGTTAGCTAAATATATACCTTTTAATATAAAGACATTTTAACAGTTTTGATTAACTTCACGATAACTGATAAAAACAAAATAATATTTTTTTAATAAATTTACGAAAAATGATATACATATATCATTGTGCAGTTTTAAACAGTAATATACGTGTTTAATAGCATGTAAATCACTATTAAGACTAGATTTTAACTATGGTTTTATTTTCATTTTAGTTACATATGTGTAACCATAGTTTCAAGTATTTGAAAAACGAATAAAACTGAATTTGACAGAAAACTTAGTCAGCTGTGTAGTAATTCTAAACAAAATAAAGAATTATTCCTTTTTTATTGCACTTTTTTAATAAAAATTTAAATAACAAATTTTTAAACTGCATTGCAAGGGAAAAATGAACTAAAAAATACGAAGCTAGTTTATACTTGAGAGGTCCATTTTGATATTTTTTTTGCTTAGGACACAGAAAAAAATTGACAACAGATATTAATTAATATTTATTTGAAAATTAATGCAAAGGATAAATTTTACTCTTTTTTAAAAATCGATATTTTTTCCTTTAGAATTATTTACTTTTTAATAGCAAATTCTCTTAGGTATCATAATTTAATCAAATTTTAGAAATTTTTAACTTGAATTTCGATGGAATTTTTTACACGATTATAAGGAGCTATCTCTTCTGAACGTGAATCTTTTTCAAATATAACGCTACATACACTTTAGAAATTATTATCAATTTTCTCTATATACCATGTTTAATGTTATCCACAACGCACTTAAGCTGTTAATATTTATAAATAATTTTTACATTTGTATATGTATTACAATTTTGCACAACTACAAATTCTATGGGAAACTGAAGTTTGATATTTTTGAACGTTTCAAAGTGAATAAATGAGAATTTCATGCGTATGAGTGGTGGGTTTATACATGCACAATTACTAGAGATCTGTGTGAAAGGAAAACAGTACATCGTTGAGGTAATAAATTAGAAAAAGTCATCTATTAGAAAGTGATCATGTTAGCTTTCTGATGAATCATTTTTCTGAAAATATTTTTTCAAGATTTTACTACAAAGGACGTGCTCAACTATGCCAGCTGTGTCCGCTGCTCAATAGGTGATCGTGATTGTCACTGCGTATTAAACATATGGTTTACACCAGTTTTATCCGGCCTGTCTTGTTGTACGCGGCGCCAGTTTAGGCGTATATGTTTAAATCCTTGAAGCACTTGCAAATGTACCAACACAGGGTACTACGTCTCATTTGTGATCTGAACTACTTTGTCAAGAATGCTACCTTGCACAAAGATCTCTGTCTTCTGACGGTCGAGGAGTTTATCACTCGACTGGTCAGACACCTGTAAATAAGGTCAGGATACAGCGGCAACACGCTTGGTTGTTGTAATCCGTACAACTCATGGTATCGTTATAAGGGACCTCGGTTTCTAGATGCGGGCAGCGACAGGCCCCTTAAACTGGGGGTACGACACGCAGACCTGTAAGAGGACCCAACCTTCTGTTGCGTTTGGAACTCTTCGGTTTGTGTTTTCCCGTACAACATGCATCATCAACTCTAGCTAAACTCACCAGTGTATAATACTGAGACAATGGTCATCGGTTTACACTTGGTATTTAGTACCATCACGCGCTTAGTTGTCTACCTAGTAGCACATCCAACACACATCAGAGATTTTATTGTATTATGATTTTAACCACAGAGATAATATTAACCACTTGCACTAAATACTGACTGACAATTTTTAAGATTATTAATTACCATTCAGTCAATAGAAATATATTCGTTTTACGTAATAAAATTCAAATTAATTTAAAAATATTTATTTACATTATGTATATATATATATCTAGTAGTCGCGATATAGCGAACCCTACATTCAGTGAACTATTCTGTCGAGTGAATATTCACATAACTTTATATTTAGTACTTATATCATATAAATTAGTACAACTAGGAGTAAATATAAAAACACAACAACCGAAAATAACTTTATTTCTACAAAAATTTAAATAAAATACATAGTTATTTCATTTATATTATCTTTTGTCGACTTCACTTTAAATTATTTCAACAAACTTTTAAAAACAATCATATTCTTTTGTAAACAAATTACCACACAAAAGTGCACAACCTCGCTAAAGTGAACGGACTGTATATTAATTGATTCACTAAATCACGACTTTACGATATATATATATATATATATATATATATATATATAGGGGTTAAGAAAAGTCATGTTATTTTTTTATTTAATATTTTAGTTAAATTCAATACTAAAATACAATTGAACTAAAATATTAAAGGGGGGACAACATGTTTTTTTTTAATACTTTCATGTGGTTACCTAAGTTGAATTAACATATATATATATATATATATATATATATATATATATATATATATATATATTCAATAAAATAATGAATAAAAATAAAATCATATTATATATAATTTTCTTTTATTTTTTGCATTAAAAGTATCAAATGTACATATCGCTCACTAGCTGTAACACATCTACATCTAAAAAATATCATGTTCTGACTTAATACTGGTTTGAAATAAAATTCCATACATGAAAAACTAAAAACACTGAGTCAAAAAAGTTGAAAACATTAATATAGACGATATTATTCTAAAATCATTTAATATTTTTTCTTGTGTTTTCACAATCCTCTCTTATATAATAATAAACTATTGTTTTTTTTTTATTATTATTATAACTATTATTTACTGAGAATATAATAAATAGGCACGTTTTATAGACTGTTCTATTTACACAAATCTTTATTTCTTAAAGTTGTATAAGTAAATTCTGAAAACAATAAAAATAGACAAACGGTAAATGTCCGCTTAATAATTTAAGGTAGCTAGGTACTTCGACATAGTTTTAATTTAATTTTTTCCTCTGTAGTTTGAACGCTACATCCATCAATTTGTTTTAATCATGCGCTAAAACGCAATAAACTCATATCCTATATTCAACATACATAATGAAACAAGTAAAATAAAAATGAACGTTACATATTCGGTACTATTAATTTCATCTTTGTATATACATGTTTTTTGTTTTATTTTTCTATATATGGAAAATATGTGAATAAATAAAAAAATAAACCTGAATATATTTTTGTACTTTCTATGTTTGAAAACCTTTAACAATAACGACGCAATTAACAGATCAAACTATCGCAATTTCTTTATCTTATTTCGATCTTCGTTTATATAAATATTTGTAATACTGATACATAAATTCATTTTAAGCATTTTTTACGCTCCAAGAGCTTTATTGTCTTCATGGATGTACTGAAATAGGCATCATTTTTTGTTAATGAATTTGATAAATTAGCAAATTCCATAATTTCCAAAACAAATTTTACATTCAGTTAAATGAAATCGTGCATTTCATAACTTGTGATTCATATTTTGTCAATAGAATTTATGTACAGGATTAACTAATTTCATAAAATCTAACATAAGATTTTGTTAATTTAAATACTTTAAATATTGAAATATTTGATTATACAATATTTTTTTTAGTGCATAATAGTAAATAAATTGTGTTTACTTTTAACATCTGTTAGCCACGATTCGATCTGTGCGTGCACATATGCTCATATGCTCTGTATGTGGCTTAATACTATGAAAGTGAAAATGATTTATTTTTTTAAAATAACTATCAAAATAGAAAGAAGCGATAAACATATTCAACATTACAGATTTTATGAATTTAAAACTGAGTGAAAATCCGTAGCAGCAATAAGGAACATTCCCAACAGTTTGTTATAGTGCAGTAAAAAAAAGTAAAGTATGTAAATAAGGCAGTTTTCAAAATTTCGTACTGTTATTTTTAATTCACGATGGTCGTTTGATAAGTGTGATAAAAAACCGTTAAACACCGCAAGTTAACACCGTTTTTGTTTTTTTTTTTGGAAAAAATCAATTTTATTTCTCAACATAGTATCCATTAAGGGCTATACACTTGGTCCAGCGAGTCTTCAAAATACACACTGACGGCGGCGATGACTTCCTCATTCGACGAAAATTTTTTCCCACAGCCAAATTTTCAAATGTGGGAAAAAAGTCGCACGGAAGTGCGAGTGCAAGTCCAGAGAATAGAGAGGATGAGGAATCAATTCGAAGCCTAATTCGTGCAATTTTGCCATTGCGACGGTCTATTTGCGAGACGGTGCGTTGTCCTGGTGAGAGAACACTTTTTTGTGCACCAATCTTGGACGTTTTTGTTTTAGCTCTTCTTTCAAATAGTCCGATACTGGTTGCATAATAGGTTCCTGTTATCGGGTTTTCCTTGGTTAAGTAGTCGCGCAGGATGATTCCTTGGGAATCCCAAAAAACAGTGGCCATCATCTTCCCAGCCGACAAAACGGTATTCGCCTTCTTCGGCGCACTTTTAGCAGATGTTGTCCACTGCTTTGACTCAGGTGTGTAGTGGTGGATTCATGTTTCATCCAGGGTAATGAATCGACCACAAAAAGACCTGCTCGTTTTTTTCCATTTTTGTGACAACTGCTACAATGTTCACTTTAAACATTTATAGAACGTGAACAATGCGCCGTTTCAGGCTGAAATTTCACCTATGCTAGTTGGAAAAGTAACACTTGATAGCTGTGATGATATAAATGAATGGTGGCGATATATCATACAAATTTATCAAACAACCCACGTATCTAATGAAAAACATCCAAGATAGCACAAGATGAATTGCCACAAAACTAAAAACTTGCTAGATTCAAATTCACGTTTAACATGTTAAAGAATTGCATAACAATTGGTTATATCCGATTCAATTACATTTAAAAATCGTTAAAAAATGAGAAAAAAGAAATACGCAGCAATATGGGCGCTTCAGCGATTGTTTGGAAATTTAATGAGCAATTCTACATATGGAATTCTTAACGAATCGTCGTGCATAGAGAATGTTATATAAAAACTGAAATTTTCATAGTAAGAAATTCAATTATTAATAAAAAAAATTGTATATTTAAAATCTAATATTTAAAAAAAACTGAACTTTTCAATATTAGTTTATCAAAAAAAATTATCTGTTATGAACTAAATATGAATTACATTACTTTGTTTTGCGCTGTATATAAAATTTACTCAAATGAAAATGGGTTTTGTATTAAAAAAGTTAAATGAAGTAATTAAAATTTAAATAATCTATTAAATGAATAGATAAATAAAACTTGAATAGAATATACATGTGCGTGCATGCGTTCGTAAGTAAATAAAAAAAAAACATTTTAATATCAATAATTTAAAACACACGCAACTTATAAATAATAAACAAAAATAGCTGAAAAAAGGAAATATTACAATAAAACTTTACAAAAACAATTTATCAACGAAACAATATTCAATCGATACACTAACAGAATATAGTATTCTCTATATAAATTGAATGACAGTTATTTAAAAAAATGCATGTGTATTTATGTCTGCATGCAAATAAACTGTACATTATTGAGTAGAGGGTAAGAGTCGTAAAAAACAAGAATGGAAAGTATACTGCGTGTGTACAGGTAACATCGTTAAGGTAATAGGAAACATATTTATAGACAGATGTACGCAGTGCAGCAAGGGGACAGATATATAGCTTGCGTAAAAATGGAAAATCATCAACTTTCAGAACGGTATTGATCTGAACGAACTTTCCTAGTATTTTGTTTTTACAAACATCAATCTATAATGATTATATAGACGTTGAAGAAATACCACTAGGATAAACAATTCAAAATTTAATCACTTATCAGACTGCTGCTGTATGTGCATGAATACTATTGTTCATTATCATTAATTTTTCGATGCGACTCACTTTACACGCAAATGCACAATTTACACAATTAATCTTACAGAGCGATTATTTAACTAATTTCATCCGCGTTATTATAAAATATAACTTTTAGGTTCAGAAAATTGGTTTAATATACTTTCAAATAAATTATTAATTTCGTATTTCTTAATGTAAGTTCACATTTTTTCACAAATAAAAAATACGTAAATTAGTTAAAAATTTTTATTTTCAATGAAATAATTTAAAACAGGCAGATCGTTGACCTATTATTACGTGTTTTTTTTTCATATGCAAAGGCGAAAGCTTTAGTATACTACATTAGTGTTCAAAATGTTTATATTTCGGAAAAAAATATGTTTGCAACATATTTTTTAAGATTTGAATTTTTAAAAAAAATATAGTTTTAGGGTATTTAGAGGTTTGTAGTTCACTAAATATTGTCTAAAATGAAGATTATATGAAGTATACATTTATTTGCCATTAAATAATATACGAATATATTACATCGAATGTTTGGATCTTTCAATTTTAATTTTTAAACTTATATTTTGGTAACCTCTCTCTTTCTCTCTATACACATACATACATACATATATATATATATATATATATATATATATATATATATATATATATATATATGTTGGGTTGGAAGAAAAGTTCGTAGTGTTTTTCAATAGATGTATTAATTGCAGTTTCGCACGCAGCTCGATGTTATGACATGACTCCATGTGTTATTTTGATAGGTGACATTTCAACGTTTCTTTCTCTGCTATCTTTATGCAATTTTGTGAATTTTAAGTTTGTTAAATTTAAAATTGAAAATGGAGGAATGTAAGGTGCATTTTCGTCATTTGATGCTATTTTATTTCGGGAGAGGAAAAAGCGCTGTAGAAACAGTAAAAAATATATCCGCCGTTTATGGAGAAAATGCCATAGTTGACAGTACTGTTCGAAAGTGGTTCGTTCGGTTCAGAAATGGAAAATTCGACCTAGAGGATCGAGAACATTCCGGAAGGTCTGCAATTGTTAATAATGGCAAAATTGTAACACTTACTGAAAATACTCAAAGTTAGATGACATGGGACATCGCAGAGACACTGCGGGTGTCACTTACGAGTGCTTTGAGGCATTTGGAGACACTTGGATATGTGAATCACCACGATGTGTGAGTGCGGCATAAATTAACTGAAAGAAATTTAATGGAAAGCATTTTCATTAGTGATTCGCTCCTTAAAAGAATACAAAACGACCCGTTTCTGAAACAATTAATCACGGAAGATGAAAAATGGATGGTTTACAATAATGTGGATCGAAAAAGGTATTGGGAAAAACGAAATGGGCCTCCATTAGCTATTCCAAAAGTGGGTCTTTATCCGAAGAAGGTGATGATGTGTATCTGATGGGATTGAAAGGGTTGTGTATTACGAACTTCTTTCAAATAATCACAGGATAAATTTGGAGAGGTATTGTGCTCAATTGGTCCAATTAAAGGTGGCAATCGATCAAAAGCGTCCAGAATTAGCCAATCGGAAGTGTATCGTTTACCACCAAGACAACGCTAGACCTCACGTCTCTATGCAGACCCGGCCGAAATTGGTTGTAATTGGTGTAGTTTGGCTGAGACGTCTTACTTCACCCACCAAATTCACCTGAACTTGCACCTCCAGATTACCATTTGTTCCAGTCCTTACAGAATTTCCTTAATGGAAAAAACTTTAATTACCTGGAAACCTGCAGAAACCACCTAGATCAATTCATCGTCCATAAAGGTGAAAATTTCTGGGAGAACGAAATTATGAAACTACGTGCAAGATGGCAAAAGATGGTGGATCAAAATTGCACATATGTATCAGAGTAAATAATGTACCAACAAATAAATACTGCCTTCGAATTTCACCTTAAAAACGCTACGAACTTTTGTTCCAACCCAATATACGTATTTGTGTATATGTGTGTGTGAATGCCTTTGCCTGTTCCTTATACATATCCTACGTCCTTCGATCTATTGAGATAAAACTTTGCAAAATTATTCTCTACGATTCTACGGATCGTATTGGATATGAAAGAACATCGTCAACCACTTCATTTCAATGATATATAATAGATTCTTCCGCAAACTCCTTATTTTAAATTGCTTTCATATATTTTACTTGGTTTGAAGTATGACATAAATTTAAAACAGCAGGCATTAAATTACAAAAGCCATGCTTTTCACACAGACAAGCTATATATTCCTTATTCCAGAGTGGGCTCAAAGAAATTTATTCATTTTTACGCCAAACAGTAGAACAAATTTTCTTATATCACAATATGTTAAATAATAAGTTAAATAATATATATACATATATATATATATATATATATATATATATATATATATATATATACATATATATATATATATATATATACATATATATATATATATATATACATATATATATATATATATATATATATATATATATATATATATATATATATATATATATATATATATATATATATATAATGCAAACAATATTCAACAATCCAGACAATAGATTTTCCATGCAATATTCTAACAATACATTCTTAAAATAATAAGTGCAACCCATATTGTCAGCATCTTTTCTTTGATTAAAAAATAATCGAAAGAAAAGTTTATGTAGTTTAATTTTCTATACGACTTATTCCATCTTTTTATATTAGCGAGATATCCTTTCTGACGAGATTAGATAACGAGAAGAAACTAAACGAAAAAACAAAATTGTCTAGCTTCATTTACGAACTACTAGACATTAGATGAAATTAAATCGAACAAGCTTTTTTTTTAATTTTATAATAAATGAAATGATTCCATCTAAACTATAATGTATTATTCATTAAGTTATTTAAAAATATACTTTTTTCCTTTACGAATATAAATGTTATAGAATGATTTAATGATAAAAATGCGATTCAATGATTACTTATTTTATTATACATCTTAAATTATGATAATGTTAATATTGACCAATAAATTGTAGATATCAATCTTTAACTCTTTAGGTACTACGTTTTACTATATGTCTTCCCTCTAAACTATATTTTGGGACGAAACGCCACTATAGTGGATTTCCTCTAAATTATAATTCATGATCAAATGTTGCTCGAGTGGCTCCCTTCTTCATTAATTAAAAAAATTCTACGTAAATATCACGCCGTAAGTAACAATTGTAATAGTGGGAAAAAATCTACTATCGACCATCCTACTAGACTATATAGGAGACATAGACTATATAGGAGCATAAAAACTGTCACAAAATTGTATAGTAGCACCAAAAATGATGTAAGACGAAGGTCACGGTATGAATGTCACGAATGTGATATGGGATTATGCGTAATTCCTTGGTTTAAAAAATACCATACACAGTTATTAAATAATGAAATACTTATGTTCATGTATATTGTTATAATTATTTCTAATTTACTTCATAAAATAATTAAAAATATTATAACTTGACCAGTTATTACTTTATATTACTATAGATACAATGGAAAGCGTAGCTGGAACCAGTGAAAAGCCGAAAAGATATTAAACTGTGTAGATCAGCAGCGTATCTTCTAAATTTCAAAATGAATTAGGTTGGTAGAAGAGTAATTAAGTTTTTTGTTTTCAGAATTCTGCCCTTAATTTTTTTTAATCGTGTTCATGTTGATGTTATTTTAAAGTACATTTTTCGGTATGTATTTTGGCAACATCGACTTTTGGTTATATTATTAATTTTGCTTCAAATTGGGATATTAAATTAAAGGTGGAAAAGAAGCAAATAAGAGAAATTTTATGTATGAATTCAAAACGGGTGGTAAAGCAGCAGAAACTGCTCGTACTCTAAACAATGTTTTTGGTGTGGGTACTGTTAAGGAACATACGACGCAATGATGGTTCCAAAAAATTCGTGTTGGGAAGGAGAGCCCTGAAAATAAAGAAGGTCACGGAAATCTTTTTTCAGTTCATAACAATCAATTGAAGTCGTTAATTGAATCAGAACCATGCACAACAATTCGAGAACTTGCATAAAAGTTAGGCATTAGTTATCCACCAATTCTGAACCACTTAAAATAGCTAGGAAATTCAAAAAAGAGTAAATGTATATGAATTTGAAGGTTACAAACCGCGATTATTTTTCTACCAACATTTTAATATATCTATTCACTATTAAAGTACTCTAAATGATGTTTTGTTGCAATTTTCTTGATTTCTATTTCCTTTATTACTATTTTTTTCAGGAAAATAAACTCATTAAGCACTAGTTTTATTTTTTCTAGTCTAATTTTAACATCTACTTTTCGAAAGATTTTATTTAATTTACCAACTATCTTTTTTAATATTTTTATAGTATTTGCTAAGATAGTAATAACAATAACACACACACATATATATATATATATATATATATAATATGTATTTGTGTGTGTATGTATAATATTATGTATGTATATAACTAAAAAGCTATAAAAGTTTAAATTTATGGCATAAAGAAATAAAAAAAACACAACGTATCTAATAACAAATAAAAATTAAATGTGTGTAAAGTATAACACGTATATAGTAGTTGACAGATAATTTCAAAGCAAATGAATTGTCAATGTAACGAGTTTACACTGATCGAATATCAATTTTCGATAAAAAATTCGATAAAATTTTAAAAATTGAAACTGTAATTAAATTTCCAGTTATTTGATTATAAATGAGGGATACGTTAGATTGATAATTTTCATTACAGATATAATTCGTAGCCTCAAGCACATACCTGTACGGTAGAACGCTAATAGACAGAATTAATTTAGCATATCAGAAATTGCTATATCTGAGAAATACTGCTTATTAACGTGGTTAGTTTATATTATTGTATAGAGATGCTTTTAAGTGCAAACGAGAAATAGTTCTTTATTGAAAGAAAAAAACAAATACAAATACAAGCATATATATTATATATATATATATATATATATATATATATATATATATATATATATATATATATATATATAGACGTGGGGTGTTTCATACGTTTGGTAAATTTCTATGATGTGGCGTCACTATTCATTTGGTAACGTCACGCATACCAAGTGTCACTTTTCAAACTAGCATAGGCGAAATTTCATCCAGAAATGACGTGTTGTTCACGTTCTACAGATGTTTGAAGAGAGCATTGTAGCAGTTGCCGCAAAAATAGAAAAAAACGAGTAGGCCTTTTTGCCTCGATTCGTCACCGTGGATGAAACATGGATCCACCACTACACACCTGAATCGAAGCAGCAACCAAAGCAGTGAACAACGACTGGTGAAAGTGCACCGAAGAAGGCGAAGACCAATTTGTCGGCTGGGAAGGTGATTCCCAAGGAATCATCCTGATCGACTACTTAATGAAGAGAAAAACGATAACAGGATTCTATTATTCAACATTACTGAACCGTCTGAAAGAAGAGCTGAAACAAAAACGGACAAAATTGGCACACAAAAAAGTGCTCTTTCATCAGGACAACGCGCAGTCACACAAGTCGACTGTCACAATAGTAAAATTGAACGAGTTAGGCTTCGAATTGACTCCTTATCCATCCTATTTTCCGGATTTGACCCCGTGTGACTTCTTCCTCTTCCCAAACTTGAAAATTTGTCATGGTGGGAAGAAATTTTCTTCGAATGAGGATATAATCGTCTCCGTCAATATCGCATTATACAGACACACTAGACCAAGTGTATAGCCCTTAATGGAGACTGTGAGAAATAAAATCGATTTATTTCAAAAAACGGTGTTTAACTTGTTTTTTTACCATACCTAACATTCTGTTCATAATTGACATTTTTGAAATTAAAGATATCGCCTTAATAAAGAAAAAATTAGACGTAAATTAACTTACAAATCCCTAACAAAATTCATTAATGTATTTTAGAGAACAGCCATTTTCACCAAGGCCCATACCTACACATATATACAAGTCAAAATCAAATTTTCTAAAAATTATGTGTTTAGGCTTACTGAATTTTGCCTGAAAATCGATGTACATTGTTCAAACATTGTAAATTGTTTATTTTGATTTACTTATGTGCGTTTCAATGGCGATGCGATCATCCTCAGAAAACAAAAACTAAAAAAAAAGTACATCCACGTTCTAGAAATGACGGTATGAAAATCGAGATCTGTGTAAGTATACTTAAATTAAACAATAAGTAATTGTTAATTTTAATAGGTACATATTTTATGTTGTAAAAAGACTAACTAACTGGAATAGTTTTTTTTACTATAATTACAAGACAAAGCATAAAACACGCTCTTTTACACTTCCAAATATACTTAGTTTTAACACTAAGTTAGGTTCCTATAATATTCATATAAGTAGTCTACTAAAGCCCAAATTCATTTAAATGGATGTGATTATTGTTTTTAAATAATTTATTTATTCCATGCTTTAAAAGTAAACATATTACTAAATGTTTATGTACTCTATATTTTTAATCACACCCTATAATGTGCTGTTGAAAATGTTGAACTATTATTAAACTGATTCGATCATTGATTCTAAAAAAAAAATAAGAGTTATACAATGAGGAATTTTTATTTTCATAACGGTCGTCACACATATAACAATTTCTTTTTATTATTAACCATTACTAATTGAATTTCATCCACTTAAAAAATATCCACCTCTATTATATAACATTTCAAACAAACACCATATAATACAATACTGTCAACAAAAAAAGTTTGAATTTAGATTTATTTCTAGTAATTACCTAACAGTTAAATACAAAGTTAAACCTATTTTTGATTTTAACTGTTGTTAATTTAAATTTATTTGAATTATAAAAATTATATATACATATATATATATATATATATATATATATATATATATATATATATATATAGAGAGAGAGAGAGAGAGAGTTTTATTTATTTATACGTTAAATCATATACAAATAACCCAAAACAAAATATTACGCTTCATCACTGACGCGAAATACTTTATCAGAAATGCAGAGAAATATTCACATTTCAATGATCAATGAACTGACGTGCAATTTTGTAATAAATTATTCGTAATATAAACCATTTCTACAAACTAAAGTGAAATTAAATATGACCACTTTACGAAAACAAAGCAATGTAAGAAGCTACTAATAGATGAGTCATTCAATTTTTACATACGTTAATATCTATATATTGATCAAACCTTGTTCCTTT
Organism: Acanthacorydalis orientalis; assembly: GCA_034766995.1. Taxonomy (NCBI): domain Eukaryota; kingdom Metazoa; phylum Arthropoda; class Insecta; order Megaloptera; family Corydalidae; genus Acanthacorydalis; species Acanthacorydalis orientalis. The sequence continues at coordinate 27,407,136 of CM068318.1, read as the reverse complement.
TATGTTATATTTTTTCTAGAATTCTATTACCAATACTTGGCTTTATAGCTCTTATTGCAATATTATTGAATTACGTTACAAATATTTTTTTAATTATATTAGATACAAAATGATAGTAAAAAAAACTTACCGGAAATTACTAATTTTTTTAATTTTCTAAAGTAAAATTATTTCATAACACTAATTCAAATTAAATTCAGAACTTTTTCATAACTTTTCAATTGTTTTGTAAGCCTGTAATTTCGTTATTAAATACAAAAATGTTATATATTGTTTCAGTTAAACATAATTTTACAAAAAGCTCTTTAAAAGGAGGCTAGTGAATACAGTACAAATACATTTTTTTCACAGAATTACTAAATTTGATTAAAATTTGGAGAAAGTGTATGAAAACCAAAGAGATACCAAAAAAGTAAAATATTTTGCATTAATCTGTAAATTTTTTAATAATTTTTATTTATATTTCAATATTTAATAAATGTCCTTTATATAATTTTTTTATGTAATCGAAAACTATAATTTTTAATAAAACCCATAACATTTTACTACTCAAATAATCTAATTATTTTTTCAATTATTTTTTTTATTTATGAAGCAAAAACACTTTAATTACAAGTACAAAACCACACAAAATCTACACTATCGTAAATCTAGTGACTTCGCCGAAAACAAGAAAGTTTTGTTTTCTGCCTTTGAAAAAATTTAAAGACTACAAAAAAAATTTGGAATTCAATATTTTTTTCCATTATTGTCTCATGTATTTTGAACCCCGTTCTTCATTAAATTAATTAATAAACCTACAACAAACAAAATACTTTAAATATATAATAGTTACATTATAATTTTTTATATTTTCTTTGAAAATTAATATAAAAATTTTAGAATGAAATTAAATGACTTTTATAATCGTATTTATACTTACAAATGAATGTTACTTAAAAATAAATGTAGAATATAATTGCTATTCTTTTTAAGTGTACTACTTACTCAACCAGATGATTCTACCTGTCAAGTAAGCAACTAGCTTTAGTAATATACGTTTACCTTCGATTCATTCGAACCGGGACTGGATTTAGATCCTATTTTATTTTATTTTTTTCAATTTTTATGCATTTTTAACTTATATATATATATATATATATATATATATATATATATATATATATATATATATATATACTATTTAGACAAGAAATATACCCGTTATGGTATGAACATAACTTTTCAAAAAACGATTATTCTTTTAGTTAATTTCTCGAGAATTGATCTAAATTTTACTTTTAATTTTAAATATCTCCAAATAAAAGACTATAGTGTAATTATAAATAAAGAAAAACAAATAGTTCGCTATAAAAACTGAACATGATTCTAGACATTATAATTTACCATGAAACTTAAAAAAGGTCGAAAAATTACCTATAAAATATGAGGCGCATTTTTAAAGTAAGGTCCGTTTTATGATTACTACCGATTAACCCTTTGACTGCGAAAGGCGTATATATATACTGCATATATAATGTCAAATTTATTACGTTATATTTTATTACCTTTAAATTTCATTCATTCGAAAGACATTCGCGTTTCTGAAAATGAACATAACGGCATGCGCCATCGGCTCCCCGCACTATCATGCGAATATCGCGTTGCACAATACTGATGCTTCTGGGTTAGTGTGTGGCGCAGCCAAAGGATTAAATATGAATGATGAGCCCACGCATGCGCAATACGTTTATGTGGTTCATGGCAAGCCATCAACCATTTTGCCACTGTCGGATTCTTGTTTGATGTCATGTGTGAGTGATTTATAATGAGTGCAACAATAAATAATCCCGTCAGCCACGAGGTTCGTTCTGTGATCCGGTTTTTGTTATCAAAAAAACATAGTGGTGTTAAAATTCACAGATAACGTTATGAGGTGTATGGGCCAAGTGTTGAATGACATAAAGCTTAGGTAATGGTGTTGTTTATTAAAAGGACGAATAAATATTCATGACGAAGAGCGTAGTGGCCGGTCTAGTGGGATGACAGACGATTTGGTGAAAAAAGTGAACACGAAAATTTGAGAAAATCATCATTTCACAATTCACAATTGTCTATTAAATTTCCAGAAGTTTCATGATCAGTGATTTATGACACTGTGACAGAAAAGCTAAACTACAAAAAACTATATGCCAGATAAAAGTACCTAAAATGTTAACTGATGCTCACAAGCAGAAACGTGTGTATTCAGTTAACTATTTTTTTTAATGTCAGAAAAATGAAGCAGACTACTTTCTTTAGAAGTATTGTGACTGGAAAAATTGCTAGCATTTTAACATTTTGAAAATGTCAAAGAACTGAAGGCAGGCGTTACTAATTGATTTAAGTCACAAATGGCAGATTTCTTCGTCACAGGAATTAGGAAGCCTAGGACGACGATAGCAAAAATGGGTGAAAGTCAATAATGATTATGTGGAAAATAATGTATGTATGGAAATGTCTTCTGTCTGCAATAAATCATTTTTATCACTGATGCTTTTTTTCTAATTGCTGAATAGATCTTACTTAAAAATGCGCCTCATACTTCGAATTATAATAATGAAAAACGTTAATTACATGATGCGAATATAACAGCTGTTTAAATCTTCTAAATTTAGATAAGAGTATTAATTATAAAGTTTCACATGAATGTTAAAAGAAAAAAACCACCGAGTTATAGTGGGATATATATATATATATATATATATATATATATATATATATATATATATATATATATATATATATTCTTATTGTAGCTTTTTATGAATCGTTTAAAATTTCTGGAATAATTTTGACAATACAGTGCAATTCGATTTACATAATGTATAGTACATTCCTGAGGCTTAGCTGTAATTCGAGATTCGCTTATGTTAAGACAATTTTCTCTATAAAAATTCAGTATGACACATTAAGGTTAATCTTCTATAAAATAACTCAAAATGAAAATAAATAAACATTTTCATAAAAAGAATGAGAAAATAAACATAAAACATTAAAAAAAATTAACAAATTAGATTTATGCATATAATCAGTAGAATATTGTATGGGTATTTTTTTTTAAAAAAAATGAAGTTTCATCAAACAATAGTGACGATGCCCTCTTTTGCAGAATTTTAGTTGCAAAGAAAACAAGCTTATAAATCATTTTTCGCATTTTTCCCAGTTCTAGTTATTCTGAATTCGTGTAAGATGAAATCGCTCTTTATTACAAAATTATTATTATTTATTATTATTATTATTTATATATATATATATATATATATATATATATATATATATATATATATACATATTACGAAATTATTTTATATCATCAAAAATTAATTGTTGTTTTTTACAAAATAAATCTTAATAAATGATAAGGAAACAAAGAATCATATTCGAATTTTAATCACTATATTCATCAATAACTCAATCATTAGTTTATTTTCTTGTAACATCCCCATTTATATTTGTCTTTTTAAAAATTTGCTTTACTTTTTATTCATAATTAATTCTTCAACATAGCAGTTGTATGGAATTTCACCAAAAAATAATATAAATGCGTTACATTATTTTTGAAAAATAGAATTTAAATTTCAAAACTGTAAAACCGAAGTTCATTACACATTTTCATCAGAGGGACCCTTTTTATTAATGAAACTAGTATATATCTCGTGAAAGATTGACTGGAACATAGAAAGAAAAAAACTGTTTATTGGGTTTTACAATATAATATTTTCAAAAATAAAAAAGAATGAAACTTAAAGAATTAAACTTGAAACCTATGAGCTGACAAAAAAATATTCTCGTCAGCACAGATAAAACACTGCTTTTCAGCATAGATTTTGTCATGCGGACAAAGTGACGATAAATGTAGGTTTTATTATATAGAAAAAGATAGATATGACATGGGACAAGTTCAAATTCGAAATTGCTAAACACTACTAGTCAGTAGTTCAATGGCTATGGGACAGCGATCCTTCATTTCATATTTTTTATTTGGAAAAACATTTACAAACGTATTTTCACAAACAAAACTTTTTAATTTTAACAAATGAAAAAGTTTTGTTTTAGTAAACACGATGAGGTCCGAAAAGCGGTATATTAGGCATTCCATAATACATTTCACATTCCAGTTGAAAAAATGGTCCCAAAGTTGCAGGAATGATTTGTTCAGCTTTGAGAAACGTGCTGTGATGTATAAAACATCCAAAAAATACTAAAACAATGGAAGAGATCCGAAAATGTATTGACGACCTCATCGACACAAAGTCGCATCTTTTTTTCGACAAGGGATTTGTCAGTTATTGAACAGATGGAGCAAAGTTACACAAAATAACGGGGGAATTTTTTGAGGACTGAAATGTATTCGATTTTTCCGTAAACATTCATTTTCTATAAAAAAAGATAACGAATTGATTTGTACACCGAATACAATATTAATGTGTTTCATTCTTTTATTAACATTAGATTACAGTTCGTTGCAATATTGTTGTCAAGATGTCAAAGTTCATTAAACGTTTTTACCAGGAAGACGATTGTTTTCCTAATGAAAAGTGACATGCTATAAAGTAATTTCAAACTCTTAATCCAGTTAGTAGCCTAATGTGTTTACTATATATACTACAACGCCCATTTTACATTTTTATTTGGACAGGTACATCATAGAGTTGCGCAAATAATTTTTCATGAAAGACAACTTTCAAAGAAAATAACTTATTTAGATAATAAAATGTTAGTTAAGGCTCTTTTTTCAGTTTTTATTCACACATTAATTAGTAATGTATAAACCAAATACTTTAAGAAAATATTCTAGTAAAAATAACATGAATTGTCATAAATCAAATGAGATTATGTAAACTGAAAATAATATGTTACTAAAATTTAATGTTATTACCATTATAGTTATTTTTAACTGCTTTCAATCTCTTCAAAATAGATTATGTTAATTTATATTAGTTCTGCTTTGTTCTTTTCATCTATTGTGTTTCAATAGTTACTTTAAATAAAATTTTATTAATAAATTGTTTTATAAAGTCGCACATTTCATTGCAGTTATTATATCAATATCATAATTATTCGTGTAATTTCGGGTGTCATCATTAATAATAATTTAATACAAAATCTCTACACGTTTTCTATTCCATTTTTTGAACTTTTACGGAACATGGACTTAAAAGTAAAAAAAAAAAAAAATGTCGGTATTTTAATCTAATTAGAGGAATGTCCCGTAAACGATAATCCACGAGAGATTTTATATAATTTTATTTAATTTGTACATCGTCGTTATAAGAAAATTTTATAAGAAAAAATAATTTTCTGGAATTTTTAGTAAAATTAATTTCAGATCAAATCTGTTTTTTAGAATTATAATAGGAGACAGTAATCTAAGTATATAATAGAAAATAGTAGCCTGTATCTCGTAGTCTGAACAGAAAAATCTGTATCTTAGAATTTTTTACCTTCGAGTTCTGCGAATGAAGTCACTGTTATCGGAATGAGCATAACCAACTATCAAAAACGATCAACAAGCAATTATTGAACTTTTTTGATCGGATTTTTTTATGATTTGTAGGTCGTATGATTTGTAAACCAAATGAAAATTAATTTGCAAGTTTAAACGACCTTATATTTGTATATTACAAATATAAGTTCATTACGGACATCTTCATTCTAACGCGTTAGTATTTTTCATTAGATTAACTATTACAGAATTACAGCAGAAGATCAAGTTTTTATAACTGCTAATATTTTAGACTAATCTTCTAGTCTTTCTGTCCACAATATTAATGTTTTGTTTAGGTTTTCCGAAGGTTACATTCAGGTTTTATGATATATCATATAAACAAATATTTGAAAATAATAAAAAAAAATTGTTTGTTTAAAGAAATCCATCAATAATTCCGAGAAAGAGTCAATACTACTAGATTGAAAATAATCAGGTTTAATGCTAATTCTATATAATTTAAAATATTTTCCTCGTTGCAATCCACTTCGCACTTTTTTGAAATGATATATTTTTTTACAAAATAATACAACTTTTTCCAAAATCTTTGTTTCCCAAGTAGAATAATTCTACTGATTTTTAAGAAAAATAAAACGTGATAGTCTAGATTTGTAATTATTAATAAGAATTATAAACATTCTGATTCGAATGATATAATAAGATATGAGTAAAAAGATTGGAAAATTCATTAAATGATACACGAAAAAGCATTGATGACAAATACGTAAACTTATATAAATCATATAACAGTTTAATAAAATCTTTACACAATGCCACGCAAGAGAAGCAGCGCACATGAAACCAGATTGGATCAGATGATAGAAGTCTGACGTCATACATAATAAAGTGACAGGTAATGATATATTCAAGTAAACAGCGTACATGGATGGAAATACATTTTACATATAAAAATACAAATTAGAAAATGAGTGTTAACTATAAACGTACAGTATAGCATTTTTAAAGTATGAAACGAAATTAAAAAATAAATAAATCATATTGTTAATAAATACACATATATATATATATATATATATATATATATATATATATATATATATATATATATATATATATATATATATATACACACACACACACACACACATACATGTGAATATTCTTCACATATCTTCATCTATAATTTATTATATTCCTTCATTTAAAATATTATGGAAAAGGTCTACATAGAAGCTTGTAAATTGTTAGAAACAGATTGTTTTCTACTAAAATATGACATTTATTATATATATATATATATATATATATATATATATATATATATATATATATATATATATATATATATATGTATATATATATATACATATTTGTTATTTATTATATATATATATATATATATATATATATATATGCGCACTGCACTCACCTACTTCTTAATTATAAGCCAGTACATGCAACTGAATGAAACAATAAACATATTTTTTAAACTCATAATGTCTATATAATTATTATCAGATATATGGCAACGTAATCGTTATATATATATATATATATATATATACGTGTGTGTGTGTTTGTGTATGTGTGTGTGCGTTAGTATGTCTATATATAAACATGACAGTAAATTATTTTTTGCAATCTTTTAGTTTTTTGTGGTTAAGCACTATATATATATATATATATATATATATATATATATATATATATATATATATATATATGTATGTATGTATTATACACACTATCACCCAAAAAAAATTGAAATATACTTTTATAACTGGACAACTGAATTTTATATATAAAAATGCATGATATAAAATTCAAAAAGTTAATACTAAATACATAAATCGACAAATAATTAATAAGTTATTAAAAAATGCCGTTACTTAATGTTTCAAATAACTTGTACAGTAACAATATTTCTATTTTATATTAACTTCTCGAATTACTTTTTTACGAAATGATACCGAAAACTCTACAGTTTATATGAAATCCTATCTGTATATTACAATTATACACATTCTATTCAGGGCATGGTATGAATTATTTTTTTTTAAATTGCAGCGCCATCTTTTGATGAGTGGTTGTGTTATGATGGTTGACATTTCGGCAATGGCCACCAAAAATGCCAACGCGCTAGCATGCCTGCGTCATTAATTTTGACGTTAAATGTGATAAGTACCTTATTGATATTCGTCGAAAAAACATTATGGAAGAAAGTGACAATAAAATAATTTTTTTAAAAAAATGGTAAAAACTGTTGGCGAAACATACGTGATGAAAAGTGTATATGGTAGTGATAATTTGATCGTTCCAATGTTTTTAGATGGTATACTCCATTTCGTGAAGACAGGGAGAACATCGCAGACGCTTCACGAGCACCACCGTCAAAAACAAGTCGTACCACCGAAAACGTGCAAAAAGTGCTTGAAACCTTTCGATCGATCCGCTGTGCGTCTACAAGACTCATCGAGGAATTCACTGGTATACCTACAAGTACTGTACATCAAATTCTGACTAAGAATTAGAGTAAACGGAAGACCTGTGACGCTTCATGTGTGGAGTACTGCAAAGATATTCTAAGAACAGCCGATATTGATCCAAATTTCATGAAAAACATAATTGGTGATTAAACATGATGTTTTCAATACGAGCCTTTCACAAAGCGGCAGAGTACGTAATAGTAGAGCCCAGAAGAGACAAAACCGAAAAAAGTGCATATTCAGAAAAGCCGAATCAAGACATTGTTCACCGTTTTCTTCGATTCGAAAGGAATCGTCCACAAGGAATTTATACCAGAAGGTCAAACGGGAAACAATGATTATTATTTGCGTATTCTGAATCGTCTGTGGAACAGGATTCTTCGAATTCAGCCTGAATTACGAGAGCAAATTAACAAATAAATAAGCAAATAATATAATTAAATAATATAAGCAAATAAATAAGTAAATCCAAATCTATTCTCAACATATTGAAAGACCAATCATCCGTTTTTAAAATTTACATAAAAAATTGTAAATACAAAAAAAATACACAAATAAAAGAAAACAGAAAGGACGAAGAAAAAATTGAAAAAATACGAATTTGTCTCAGGTAATAATCTAACCGAGGTTTCGAAGGTCGCCCATAAAACTGAACCAGATTGTTTAATAACGATCACAGGTTTTGTGAATCTATTAATAAAATACTGGACTTTTTTATTAATAATATAATAAAAACTATATATATATATATATATATATATATATATATATATATATAATATATATATATATATAACGATAAGGAGTACGTAAAAAAATTAATGGCCCATTAATTTTAACCAGAAATATTATTTTTTTCACAAATTTTATTATGAATTAAATACATTTAAAATTTTGTGTACAATAATATTGCATACTTCACGTAATGAATATTTATATTTATTTATATATATATATATATATATATATATATATATATATATATATATATATATATATACATATACATCATAATTAAGACTTCTTTTTCCAAGAACATTTATACACATTTTAAAGTTAATAAAAAGCATATGTATCAAAATCATTAGACGAAAAAATAATGACATACTGTAATAGAATTTATCAATATAATCCACGCTTAAAATTACTTACCAAATGAGTTTTTTTATGAAAATATGTCTTTGTAATTGAAGTGAAAGTTTGAATAATCTGAATAAATTCAAGTTTAAATACTAATAAATAATTATTAACAGTGTTATATGTATTTATTCTACTTTGAATCAGTTCGTCGAACAATTATTCAATGATTTTCTTAAGTGATGCTATTTACTTAAAAAAAACGTATTTAAATATTGCTATTATATAAACATAGACGAATGAATACATTAGATTAAATTTGTAATGGAGTTTTCAGTTATAAAAGTTATTGACCTTTGTTATAAAGAAAGAAAACATTTTATGCAAGTAAAATATATATGCAAACAATGTATATTACATGTGTATATAAATATATATATATATATATATATATATATATATATATATATATATATATACAATTACTGGCATTTTATAATTCTATTGTGTGCTTAGTTATAAACATTTCATTTATATATCTAATATTTAATGACGATTTGATAATAAAACGAACAGTAAATAAAAGTGAATAAACATGTATGTATGTGTATGTATATATATATATATATATATATATATATATATATATATATACACATATATATATATATATATATATATATATATATATATACACATATATATATATATATATATATATAATATATATATATATATATATATATATATATATATATAACATATAAAAACATACTTAACACTTGCCTTTCTATTTATCAAAGAGAGTATAATTTAAGAACATTGTAGTTTTAACCTGGTCTTTCTGAGACACCAAAACAACACTATTTTTTAACACAAATGATCCTTTGAGAGATCACTAATATTTATAATTTATATAATATGTTTTAACTCAAAACTTTGGTTCCAATGACCTTAAGCAATCTTCTATGTATTTTTTTATGAAAGTAAGAAGTTCAAATTGAACCTAGTTAGATTCGATTGTAGTGACAAAGTTTTAGAGAGAATCTTTACGATCATTCTGAAGTAAGGTTTGAAGGAAATATACATACAATGCGAAGAGAAAGAAGTCAGTTTACTCGAATAACAGCATAAAAATTGTAAACCTTAATTAAGTGGGCATTTGTAAAATCAGAAATGTATTACCTAAAAGTAAACATAATTATCTTCATACCCGTTTTTTTTGCTTGAAATTGTATAAGGTTGGTAGGAAAATAATTGCGGTTTTTGATTTCTGAATTCTAACCTTATTTTTTCGAAAGTGTCATTTCATCTTGTTCACGTTAATATCATTTTAAAGGGCATTTTTCGAACTGTACTTCGGTAACATAAATTTTGATTTTATTAATAATTTTGCTTCAAATTAGGCTATTGAATTAAAGATGGAAAAGAAGAAAATAAGAGCATTTTAGTATGAGTTCAATACGGATGGTAAAGTAACATAAACTGCTCGTAAACTAAACAATGCTTTCGTATGGGTACTGTTACAGAACGTACGGTATGATGATGGTTCCAAAAATTTCGTACTGGGGACGAGAGCCTTGAAGATGAAGAAGGTTTCGGAGGTCTTTCATTAGTTCATAACGACCAACTGAAGGTGTTAGTTGAATCAGAACCACACACGACAACTCGAGAGCTTGGGCAAAAGTTAGGCGTTAGACACCAACAGTTTTGGACCACTTTAAACCACTTAAATTAAAAAATGTTTATGAATTTGAAGGTCATAAACAGCAATTATTTTTTCACCAACCTAACAGAATACATTTCCCACAACCTATTGTCTATAGGAAAACTTAGTACTTTAGTCTATGTATATTGTTTTCTAAATATATTTTGTGATTCGAAACTTTAAAGGGAATATACAAAAAAATTATTACTAGAACACATATATGTGTACACTGTATTTGAAAGCATATCGTTGTAAAATATAAAATATGATTTTGTGATCAGTACTTAAAACAATCCACTATAGACTTACGTGTTTTACGCATAATTAAAACCGTAATTACAAAGGTTTATCTTTTTTGCTATGTGTCACACGTTCAAAGCCTAAATTGATATCGAGTTGAAAATATAATAGGAGGTTGCACTGAAAGCCGTAGTTCAGGTGTAGATGGCTAGGTGCGTATGCTGTGGGCAGTGACAGATGTTTCGTATGTCATTTTGAAGTGTAAACATTTTCCACTAAAAATCAATCATCAGACACCATCATTTGTTTACACAAGTGCTTTTCTATAACCGAATCAAAATGGGACGCGATAAGTTGTTTTTCCGATGTATACTTCTACACTATTTTGATTTGAAAAAAGTGTAGCTGAACCTTATCGATTGCTTACGAAAACATATGACGAATCTGCTCCATCGGAAACAGTATGTAGAGATTGGTTTCGATGATTCAAAAGTGGTGATTGTGACGTTCACGACAAAAAACGGCCAGGTCAATCGAAAAACTTCGAAGATGAACAACTGCAAGCTATACTGGAAGAAAACCCAGCTCAAACACTCAAAGAATTGGCTCAATAGCTCGAATTCGATAAATCAGCCATTTTACGACGTTTACAAGTCATGGGAAAGATCCAGGAAGAAGGATGATGACTGCCACATAAATTGACCGAAAATGCCATTATTAATCGTTTAAACATTTCGATTTCTCTTCTTGTAAGGCGAAATAAGAAGAGTTTTTTGTGGCGTTTCATGACCGACGATGAAAAATGAATCTATTTCGGCAACTCGAAACGCAAGAAATCATAGGTTGATCCTGGCCAATCATCAACGTCGACACCAAAGCGAAACATCCACGGTCACAAAATAATTCTCTCGGTTTGGTAGAATATGGAGGATGTCGTGTATTATGAACTGTTGAAACCGAAAGAAAAAAATTACCATCGAACGTTATCGACAACAATTGGAGCGTTTGAATGATAATTTGAAGCAAAAACGACCCTCAATTGCATCAAATGTTCGAAAAGTGATTCTTCCCATGATAACGCTAGGCCCAATTTGGCTATAGTCATAAAACAAACACTAATGGAGCTCGAATGGGAGGTTCTCCCAGCAGTACACAGAGGCACCCAGCGTATTCTCCGAACCTGCCACCAAGTGATTACCATCGATATACCGATCTATGCAACACGCTCTGGAAGATACAAATTTCCATAACTACGGAGAAGTCGAAAATTATGTTGATGAATGGATTGGTTCAAAAGACAACCACTCTAAAAAACAAAAAAAGAACAGAGATTTTCAATGCAACCTAATATTACCGCTAATCGGATATCGAGTGCAAAGAGTTAAATATCAAGTTTTAACTATGTAAAAAAATCAAATCTATTTTCGCCTAAAATAAAATGAAACGTTCCGATAAGCAAATAGAATCAACATAGCGAATCAATCTCAAATTCTTAAAGTAAAAAATATAGAAAGAAACATTATTCATTAATAGAATATGAAAACCTGATATATATATATATATATATATATATATATATATATATATATATATATATATATATTACTAAACAAAATTATTAACACATTACACACACACGCATTATTATAAAAATTATTAAACACATTATTAAACAACAATTATTTTATTTTTACAATTTAAATTTGTTTATATTTAATTCTAAAAAAACATTAGTTCAACACTTTAATAATCTAATAAATACGTCTAATTATAGCGTAGTACATTCGTATTCTTTTTTATTTAAATTTTCTAATCAGTATTTATAATTCTACTATATGTATACGTTTGACAGAAGTTTTGTAACACTAACTTACCAATCCTCATAACAATGTAATAAAAGGTAATAAAACACCGATTATATTATTTCCTGTTTATCAATGGTTGTAGGAAACAACATACAGAACAATCCATCAGTTCAATTTTGTGTTATAGAGATGACTGTTTCTATTTTAAGTTTATATATTATATTATAAAATTACGCTTCCTATTCTTAGTTTTGTTATTAAATT
>CM068318.1:27364086-27389086 GCA_034766995.1 Acanthacorydalis orientalis | reverse complement strand
TTTGTGGAATATACAAAGAATCTTCTATAGAAAGTTACTTTCATTCAATTAAGGATCTATATGCACAAATCAACTATTTGAAAAACTTTACATCACTAGAGTCATTTTGAAGGATTTGAAATAGGTACAAAACTTTCACAATTAACACTCTAAATATCACACTTTTTATTAAAAAATCCAATCATTGATTATTGTCTATTTTGATGTGTTTATGTAGGTTTTTTATGGAAAAAATAATATCATGAAGACTATTCAGTCAGATTGTATAACCATTACACTATCTGTAAACAAATGAGCAAGAATTGTAATTTAAAATTACAAAAAAAAAACTAATTGACGTAAACAAAATCATAATACACGAATAAATGAATAACTTGACAAAGGAATAAATCACAATAAATGAACGATAATAAAAAACAATTACATGAATAGAAAATATGATTTACAAAATAAACACGAAAATAATAAAGAAAAGTTGTACAAAAAAAAGAAATGTATTATTTGATTGCCAATTTAACCAAAAATAATATAGATGAAGTACAAAAATATTTTCGTCGACATACCCGATAATTTTTTACAGATTTACTCGTTTAAGCTCTTGCACAAACCTCAAATTTATTTCATTTAGAACAGTATTATTCAACTTTTTTACGATGGAATACCTCGAGGCATTCCTTAATTTACGAGAAGCAGTACACTAGGAAGACAAACAAAATTATATGTAATAATCTGTCAGTAAAAATGAAACAAATTCCCACACATATTACAGAGATAAAAAGTTGAAACTTTTTCTATACATATTTTGAAAGAACACTTTTCCATGCCAAATCCTTTATTTGACAATGTTACTTGAAATATATTGGCTATGCCACTGTTAAATTATTATTCAAATAATTGCGTATAATTTTTAAATATTTTTTCTTATAACTGTAGGAACAAATCATTTCAAACGCCATAGTTATTATAAATTAAATACAATACCTGAACAATTATATAAAATATCCAGGCATTAAGAGCATTTTTAATTAACTTATAGTGCCCTAATGCTTAGTATTAGTTGAAAAATACCATTCAATAATACGTGTATATATATATATATATATATATATATATATATATATATATATATATATATATAACGAATAAGTATATATATATATATATATATATATATACTTATTCGTTCAAATCTTTAACTTATACTAAAAGTAATCAATGTTTAATTTTTTTTTATCTTGGTGATAGTCGTCTTTGTGGTCATTTGCGTTTCTGTTCTATTCTACTTATATATTATAATAATTCTAATAATCGCCTATCCTACTCTAATTTTGTAACGTATACGATCTTTAAATAAAGTTTAAATAACTCGCAACCAAGTTATTTAAGTTTTATTTGCATATTATACATGTTCCAAAAATAAAAGAACAGGATGTGAGATTATGAGACTAGTTACAATAGATTATATTAACATTTTGAGTACCACGTCACCCATATATGCGTGACGTATAAGTTACTGCAGGGACCACGTCACCTGTAGATGGATGACTATTTTATTTATTCAAAGAGGAAGAATTTCGTTAAGTATACAAAATATATTAAATAAAAAAACAATAAAACTCCTCTTTGTAGTGCACCGAATATATATTTAAAACAAAATTATAAAAAATTACATTTATTTTGAGAAATATTCTCTGAAGCAATCTAAGCATTGTTGTGGATTTGCCGGACATGCAAAAAAATATGGTATTTTTTTCTCCTTGCCTATAAACCATCTGAGGATTATCCACGTTTCTCGTAATAAGAAACGCACACTCGCCTATTCTTTATTGTGCATAAAAATGATTTCGGTGGTTAGTTCGTCGTGAGTTTTGCCAGTGCAAGTGGCAAAACTTGACTAAGTCGGGCGGTTGTCATTTGGGTCTGGGAAGAATCACGCTCGAAATGCGCTAAGTACTCTAAATGTTAGTAGAATAAGAGAACAGAAATATAGTTGATCCAAAAGGAGAAAGATCAGAAGGGCAACATATCGACAGGATTATAAGTATAAAACCGTTTTAATGCCACGCAGCGTAATCGCGCTGTTTATAAGTTATACCGAAAAGTGACACTTCATCGAGTCGCAATGGTCAATTGATGATGAATTCGGATTCTGTTGTAGCGGGTCGTCAGCCAGAAGCGCGATCGCGCCGATTGGCATTTGTCGAGGTTACAATAAATAAGCGCTATCACGCTGCATGCCATTTTTCGATACTGAGTTAAGATACACGACCGTGCTGCTTTGCATTTTTCGAAAAAATACTAATAAGAACTATCGCGCCGCGTGGCACTATTCAGTACGATTTTTGTAATGACCACTGGCACTTAAACGATTAAAAGGTATTCTTCACTTTTGACTAAAATCACAGGCTTCAATTAACGTACCATATTAAAATGTGCGACAAAAATTATTTTCGATGACAACTATTTATATAATGGTTTCGTCCTAGTCAAAATCATAGATACAGCATACTACTTAATAATACTTTTAATACTTATCAAAACTTATACTAAAAATATATCTTAATATCTTAACATACAAAAAATAGCATATTCATTCTATGACTGAATTTAGTAACTCGCTAAATAATTACGAAAAGTTATTTCGATAAAGAATGTTTACTTTTGTTCTCCAGATGGGACTATTCATAAAAATAGAAACGACTACTAAGCAAAAGAAATACTGAAATAACATTTTTCACGGTAAATTTATTGTGGAATAATAATTATTCCTATATTACATACGAAATATATTTTCTTTCTCTCTCTCTCTATATATATATATATATACATACATATATATATATATACACCGTATTATCCCGAATATAAGCAACCCCGATTACAAGACGAGACCCTATTTTTTAAACAAGTCGAGAAAAAGGCATTTTCATGACTCCGATTATAAGATGACACGCAGTTTTCCCCAAACAAAACGATAAAACAATGTTGATTTACATTTTAATAAAAAGTAATATTGACAAAAATTATACAAATACGAATTAAAACTTGATAGTCTCTTGTTAAATACGCCTACATTGGCGTGTCAGTTTGAACTTCTGAAGATCCGAATATAAGACGACTCTTCTTTTAATGAAAATTTGTGGAAAAAGCTTATATTCGGGCTAATATGGAATATATATATATATATATATATATATATATATATGTCGTATGTGTGTTATTTACACGTTGATGTGTGTACATAGTATAAGTAAAATATATACACTCTGAAAATATATAAATAGTTGATTATTAAAAAAAAAACACACACATTTTATAATTGTTCTGCTCATAACACAATTATATTTACTGTGAAATATATCGATTTCTGAAACTGACATGCTATATGAATATAATGTAAAAAAACTAATGATTTTATAATGTCTTCTAATATCCGTTTGCACATAATACTTATAAAAAGTAAAATACAAATAGTTACAAAATATCCAAAAATACACAGATAATAGCGGGAAGAATTGATTTTATAAAATTTAATACTTCTAAAACTTACAAGTATATTATTTAATTATTTCTTAAATAAATAGATGTGTAATTTCATTTATTTCCGCGAAAAAAATATTCATCCAAATTAAATTTTCGAACGAACGTGTTGTTAGTAAATAAAGATCCATAAAGACTAATTAAATAGAATACATTAATAATTCGAACACATTTTCTAATATATATTACCTTATACATACATATATATATATATATATATATATATATATATATATATATGTATATATATAGTCATAATACTTCTCAGACAAAAGTAAAAATTAACTATATATATATATATATATATATATATATATATATATATATATTCTACTAATAATACTTAAATATCCATATAAATACATATATATGAATATATATATATATATATATATATATATATATATATATATACGCACAGAGGTTCAATGTAAAACTTGAACTGTATAGCAAAAATAAATTCGTTTAAAAAATACTGAAGAACTTTTTATGTTTAAATAAATCGAATATATATTTTTTCCATAAAATAATAATTTAAATTCATAAACTAAATCTATACTCATTTATAAATTATAAGTGTATTGTAAACACAAAATCCATCGTATTTAAATTTGAACAACTGATATATAATTTACAAGAATATCTTGACGTAGATTGTAAATACATAGTATATGAACAGCACTAATGCACTTTGAATATGATTTTAGTTTAAACTGTAGAAAAGGTGACAATTAGGCTAACTTTAACGGATGATAATGCAAAAGAGAAAAAGAATTATCTGACTAACATTTACGATCGTGGTCATTCTATTATAAATAATATGATTTTATATTTAATACTGTTCAACCGAATAAGAAATTAAGATAAAACTAGTTTCCAAGAAAAAGAAATTAAAAAAAGATGTGTGTTTGAAGAAAATAATCGACAATAATGAATCAATCACAATTTATTAAGAAAATAATAAGTAGAAGAAAGTAAATTCGACAAAAATTTTCAACACATATACATAAACACACACGCGCACGCGCGCGCACTCACACACACACACATATATATATATACATATATATATATATATATATATATATATATATATATATATATATATATATATATATATATATACACAGGTAACCTGCGTACAACACAGCACTCATACAACACAGTTTCGCTCTAACACGGTTTGAGAATTGGATAAACCTAATCGAACCAGTAGAACATAGAATCGATGCGATAGTAGAACTTGCTAAGTCTCTAGGATAGGAAGGTTTTGATTATATAAATTCTAAAGATATTCAAGAATTACTAGTGGAAGAGGATAATATATAACATCTGAGATAAACAAAATTAATTCAGAGGACGATAGCATAAACAGAAACGCTGAAGTTCAAAATATTACCCTAAAAAGTATATAGGAAAACATAAAATTAACCGAACAATTGGAATTTTATTTTCTAAATGCAGATTCTTCCACTAAAAAAAGCGCAAAATTTAAGGGAGAACTTCACAAATGTTTGGTTCTATTTAACAAAGTTTATAAAAAAACTCTCAGGTAAAAGTAAACAACAGAAATCAGATTTTTTGCAAAAAGTAGTGCATAAAAATCGAGATGCTGTAGAAGAAAGCTCAGAAGATGAGGATATTTTGCCAGAAAGAAAACGATATCGTTTAATGGTGTTTAGCAGTGATGAAGAAGAAATCATTATGTAATATTAATATGTAATAATTTTGATCGAATATTGATTGTTTTAATAAACATATTTCTTTTGGTCATAAAAAAATAGTATAGTTTTGTTAATTTTTAGAACCTAACTATGTTTTTTGTATTAGTTCTTTGTTTCGTATAACACGAATTCGCATAATATGGTATTTTTTTAGGAATATAATGGGAGTGTTATACAGTGTTACCTGTATATACATTCTCTAAGTATTTAGTAGCAAAAATGAAGTGTGTAACATGGAAACATAATGAATAACAAGAGTTAAAAAAAGAATTAAAAGAGTTAAAAAAGAACAAAATGAATACGAATACAAAATACTTTCTGAAAAAAAAAATATTAAATTGAAAGCTGGTAGCGCACATTGCAAGAAGAGATAACAACTGAAAAAGAAAGTACTGCCAGTAGCCAAGAAATAGAACAGACTTAGATATGGATCAATAAATAGATGACAAAACGATATCAGAAAATTTATTAAAAACTTATGAAAAGGCGAGCTAGTGAATTTCTCAGTTTAAGAGAAAGTAGAAGAAGCCTTAATCCACCACAAGTAAATCGTTAAGAGTTAAAGATATATATATATATATATATATATATATATATATATATATATATACGTATCCGAAACTCAATTTTTATAATCAAAATGTACTCAAACTGCAATCAATTTTACTGAATATTTTCAATATAATTGTTATTTTTATTTCCCAGTAATCCAATACTCCACATAATCTGTCTGTATTATGATTCATAACACAACTAACTAATTAAAGCAAATAAATCATGAAAATACTGCAGCTATACAATAAACCAGTTCTTCATAATATATGTAGATCTATTTTATCGTATAGACATTTTTCTATACATTTTTTATTATTTTTTACTCCATATCACTGAAAATCAGCAAATTTAAATTCCTCCTACATGCACAATTTTAATGAAACACTGATAATAACACATTCTCGTTAATACCAAAACTTTTATCAACAGATAAATAATTATCACATTTGAAGAAATAATATAGTAACTGAAACACCAAAACACGTTTTTTATACAAAATAAGTATTTTCCTTTTATTAATAACAATACATTATTATCATTAAATACAGTGGCATATTAATACTATACAACATGCTGTAAATAATGCAATAAAAAGAATATTACAATTGTACCGTTATAAGTACAAAGAGCAATGTAATTATTATTCTTAGATACATAAATTTAACTTTTCAAAAAATTCTAATTTTTTTCTTATTTATAGCCACGTCAAAAAGAAACTTAAAAGAAAATATTACTGAAACGAAAAAAATGCACTTTTTCCTCGAAAAAAACTTTTCTTTAATCTTTTACTAAAAAGTATCAAATACTAATTATTATACTTCGATAATCATAAAAAAGAAACGGCAAAATCAAATCTGCTTTCTAGAAAATAAATTAGATTTCGCATGTTCAATTCTTTCTTAGATACATATTAAAGCAATTTGCAGTATATATTTTGAATTGTCCTCATTACGCCAAAAGGAGTAAAAAAAACAATAGTTTCTGTGAATTACCGACAACTGTAATATACTGTCAATTTAGAATCAAATTTATATTTGCCCTACTTTTTATTCTATAATTTGTTTTAAAAAAAAGTAACTATGTTCAGTACATACATTCAAACCTAAATACAATTACATATTTAAATGTGTTCGTGAGTCTATATATAAAAACCTGGATCCATCTATCTATCTATATATATATATATATATATATATATATATATATATATATATATATATATATATAGACACAAATACACACACCAATGCTATTTACATGTTAATTATAGTTTCTTTGTTTTAAAAAGTTAAATAATGGTAACTGTGAATGATAAATAGGTAATATCGAGATACTGTCTGATGAAAACTTAAAATATTAAAATATGGAATTTCGCCAATAAAGAGTTTCCGCATCAAGACTTCAAATAACCCGCTATAAATATTTTTAAACATATCTTCAACATTTCCGTTATAAGTTGGTTGATAGCACCCGGTCACATATTTTATCGACCACGTGTAACAGTTATCTAAGAAATAAATTTGTTTATGAAAACGTAAAAATGTTACTATAGACCGCATTTTGTAGTAATAATATTCATATATATATATATATATATATATATATATATATATATATATATATATATATATATAATTAAATTGCATACTGATATATTATCCGAAAATAAAGAAATAGTATATTTTTTGAAAAATATGTAGGTTAATTTATAATAACATCAATTAACATTTAAATAAAAAATTTAATACCACAACACTTCATTATAGATTACGAACGTTCGTACATTTTCAAGTTCTACTTAATAATCTATTAACGGTATCTTATGGCTTCATTAAACTATTACAAGTATTTAGTTTCCAAAAAATGTTATTTAACAAGTATATATTTAAAATTATTTATATTATTAATTATTTATATAGACATTATAATATAATAAATTATATGTTAGACTTTATACTTCTTAACTGAAGAAATCTATGTAGGACTTTTTTATAATTATATACTTTATTTATTGTTAGATTTGTTATTATGATTGTATGCATATATATATATATATATATATATATATATATATATATATATATATATATATATATGAGTACAGTGTCAAATATTCTCTTACATGTTTACGCATGCGTAAATATGTCGAATCTATGCAGTGGGGTAGATTCATGCTTAGTAGGTAAAAATTTTACGGTTACAAGCTGTACAATTGACAGCGATAAGAGCAAAACGTGTTCTTAATAATGTCACAAATAACCAAAATTAAGTACCATTCGGTAACGAGGTTTCTGTCAAAAGAAGAAGGGGGTTACACCACACCAAATAAAATAACGATTAAATGGAGTCTACGGAAAGCTTTCCCTTCACACTCTACGGTATAAGAATGGGTTAAGAGATTTCGGATGAGAGAAGAGTCACTAGAGAAGATGAATCGCGTCCCGATCGCCTTGTGGAAATGCTCACGCTCGATTTTGTTGCACTTGTCGAAAGGCTTGTTGCTTAGTGACAGACGTTTCAAAGTGACAAAATTATCAGTAATGTCCAATATTTCACAAACAACCGTTCGACGAATTCTCTATAATTATTTAAGTATGTATAAAGTGGACACAAGGTGGGTACACAAACTTTTTTCGGCAATTTAGCGTCAACACTGAGTAGCATGCGCAGTAATTTTTAGAGCTCTGTAAGCCAAATCCGAACGAACTAATTAAATCCATTGTTACAGGAGATATAACAATGGTTTTTTACTATAATCGCCTGTATAAAAGAAAATTTATGAAATGGCGGCGATCAAGTGAATCACCCCCAAGAGAAGCCAAGGTGTCTCAATCTACAAAAAAGATCAAGACATTTTTTTTGCGATTGCAAGGAGTTTTTTAATAGATTTTAAGGATCACAATACCGCTGTTACTGGCCCATATTATACATTTTCCCATATAATACGAAATAATATTCGCAAAAAATGACGTGAAAACTAACGACATTAAAATGATTGTGATTGTTGCACGACAATGCACCATTTCACACCGCTACTGTATCTCAAGTTGCTATTTGGGAGTGTGGCTTCCAAGAACTCGATCACCCACTCTACAGTCCCTACATGGCCCGTAGCGATTATTACCTTTCTGGTAATTTGAAAAAAATATTTACGCGAATAACGTTTTAATGACAATGAGTTGTAAACAACGGTGACTGGCCACTTTAACACGAAAACGTAAGATTGTTTACATAAGGGTATAGAATTGCTAATTAAGTTCTGTAAAAAAATATACTGAAGTTAAAGGGGATTATATAGAAAATAGTAAAATCTTTTTTTACTTATTTTCCTTCCTATCTAGGCCCATAATAAATGGCGCTACCCTCGTATGTATGTATATATATATATATATATATATATATATATATATATATATATATATATATACAATCTATATACATACAAATGTGTATATATAGAACCTTTGAAAATTAAAACTGCTCTAACGTAAGAGTAGGATTAAGAATAATTAAGAATAATTAAGAATAAATAGAAGAATAAAATGAAGTCGCTGAGAAATGTATAAGATTTGTAAAAAACTTATAGTAAATTCTTTTTACCAATTATATTAAAAATAATTATAAACCGAAAAAAAACTATATTTTAAAAATGAATAGAACAATACTTTCGCAGTGAATCATCTATATCTATCAAAATACAACACCTGTAAGGAACTGCAATTATTTCATACAATGAAAATAAAACTAAAAATACTTTTAACATATGAATAAACATTACATTTTAATTTACGAATAAACATTATATATTCCATACATACATTTTGAATGAAAACAATAGACTTACATTTGTCACTTCTTCAATTAGAATACATTTTATAATTCGTTGAAAGTAAGAACGTTTATTTTACTAAGATCGAAAAATTAATTAAGGCTTAAAGATTCGTATTCTTATATTCACATTAAACATGTATGGCCTTAATTTACATTTACGACATACCTTACAATATATATATATATATATATATATATATATATATATATATATATATATATATATATATAT
This sequence comes from Acanthacorydalis orientalis, assembly GCA_034766995.1. NCBI lineage: Eukaryota > Metazoa > Arthropoda > Insecta > Megaloptera > Corydalidae > Acanthacorydalis > Acanthacorydalis orientalis. Next base: position 27,379,204 of record CM068318.1, on the reverse strand, counting down.
ATATATATGTATGAATGTGTGTATATATATATATATATATATATATATATACACGTGCAAATAAATTATAAATTGGTTCTATCGTACTATAACTTATAGATGCCATCATTAATTAAAAACAATACAAGGTAAATCTAAAAAATCATAAAAACTTAGATAATAGATAAAAACCAAATTGTATTTAATTTGTCATTAAGTCAACGCATGTGCGGTTTACTATTCGTTCTCTTCTGGATCGCTTTTTCTAAATTTTATATTTATATATAATCATGTATCTGCATTTGAATTATTTTCTACATAATTTCATAAATAGTTCATTAATGAAATAAACATTATCTAATTTAATATGTTTTGTTATTTTACTTAATTAATTAACTTGAATAGTATACAGACATATTTGTTTATACCATAAAAACTAATAATGATAAAAATTACTTTTATTACCAGTAATAAATGTGTTTTGTGAGTTATATGGATTAAGTTAAACATTAAGTTTTTACAATTAAATCTATGAAATACTAGTAGCATTAATAAACTTTTATGTATAAAGACACTGATATTCGTACGCTTATTTTTATAATATTTTAATGTCTAATAGTAAATACAACGGAAAATTCCTATAAAAGGAACACCCAGAATTATATACACGAACCTAAATGGAAATATATCAGTTTAAATAACACTAATTACAAGTTTATTAAAAAAGTGTACAAACAAATATAGTTTATAATATTAACCCTTTACAGTCGAATGTCGCCATACAAGCGGCATCATCTTCTACTTACTAGGTCGAATGTCACTACTAAAGCAGCAAAAATAAATCATTTGTATTCTCAAATAATTACTTTTATTCTCTAATAAAATCTAAAATTCCATTTAACACAATATTTCTTACTTAACATCCTTATCTTCAGCACATAATTTCACTTTATACAAAAAAGTATAAATATTCGACCCAGCGAGAAATACAGTTGAAAAAGTTCCAGTCCGCAAAACGTTAATACTTAAAAGGCAGATATTCCTTTTTTAGTAGAAAAAAGAATAAACATGTACAAAAGTATATAATAATCTAAGTTACCTTTACGTACTCTTATTTTCATTATTACACAGATAAACTCACAAATGCATTCTTTTTTCCAACCGCTAATGACAGTTGACGATGTGCCTTTAAACCTCAAATAACAAACTAGCTACATTCTTTCTCAACCCAAAAACCACAAATATTTTTTCTGATCAAAAATATTAAATAAATTATTATTGATTATTTTTAATTATTGCTCATGCGCATTCCAATGGCGGCAATGACATCCTCACAGCACCAAGGTGAAAAAAAACTATTTTTTTCTGTACCTTGGCACTCTGAAAATGATAACGTTGCTATTGAAAGTATTCAATAACAATTTATTTAATATTTTTGATTCAAAAAAATGTTTGTATTTTCTTTAGAAAAATAATTACTACATAATATGTAATTTAATTTTTGTAACTAAATTTTCATATTTCCGTGTTTTTTTTTTATAATTGTAAATTATAAAAATGTATAAACAAATAGAACATATAAAGTATTTCAAGTACTTTTCAGTATTATATAGTACTAGTAAGGCGTACTCAGAATATATTAGAAACTTTATAGTTGTAATAGTAATGAGTAATAAGATAACAGTTTAATCAGAAATTCATTGTGTTTGAGTTATCACAAGTGATTATTTTATATTATACTGTAATATTAGGTGTTCAAATTAATTCGGTCCCTTTAAATGGAATTAGTCATAAATATTTTTTAAATTAAAATATTTTCTAATTGTTGTAGTAAAATATCTTAGAAGGATATTGAAAGGAAGCAAGAAATTGAAATCATTTTTCCTCTAATGTAACTTAAAAGTGTGTGTGTATGTATATATATATATATATATATATATATATATATATATATATATATATATATATATATATATATATATAAACACTTTCAAATCACATTAAAGGAGTGATTTTCATATCCTTCTAAGATATTTTACGACGAGAAAATATTTTAATTTAAAATGAAGTTATGACTAATTTAAAGGGATTGAATTAATTTGAACACCTAATATTATACAGTACAATATAAAATAATCACTTGTGATAACACAAACACAATGAATTTCTGATTAAACTGTTATCTTATTACACACTATTATTACAACTACAAAGTTTCTAAAATATTTTGATTACGACTTCATACTGAAAACTACTTTAAATACTTTATATGTTCTAATTATTCATACATATTTATAATTTACAATTATAAAAAAAATAAATACATGAAAATATGAAGATTTAGTTATAAAGATTAAATTACATATTATTATGTAGTAATTGTTTTTCTAAAAAAAAGTAATTACCAAATCTCGTACTTTCCCTCCCTCTCTCATATATATATATATATATATATATATATATATATATATATATATATATATATATATATATATGCATATTTGTGTATGTATATAACTTTTGAATGATACCTAAGAAAATATAAAAACTAAGAATCAGAGAATATAAAATTTTAGCAATAAAAAAAATCTGCCTGGAAAAATAAATTTGCATATTACTACTTACTAATTAATTTAATTAAAGTTACATAATATCAAATCTACCATTTACAATATCATGTAGCGACAGCGAGTTAAGAAAAATAATTAATGAACATCTCATTATTCCTTTAAAAACTATACAAGTTTGTAGTTATTTCAGACATTAAAAAAGCAGTGTACCGTTGCACGAAATGCACCAATCATGACATTACTAGATACATTTAAGACATAGATAACATTAACGTTTATAGTACATTCTTTTTCAATCTGTAATTCATTTAAATATAATAAAGCCACGTCATTTTAGTTATTTTTCTGTTTTCCTCTTGGGTTTCAAAGTATATGTATGTATGTGTGTGTATTTTTATATGCATGTGTATGTGTGTATTTTCATATGCATGTATGTGAGTGTATTTTTATATGCATGTACGTGAGTGTATTTTTATATGCATGTGTGAGTGTATTTTTATATGCGTGTACGTGCGTGCGCGTATGAGTGTGTGTGCGCGTGTGTGTGTGTGTGCGCGTGTGTATGTATATATGTATATGTATGATGTATGTGCATATATGTATATGCATTTTTGTATGTATGTATACTGTGTGCCTTTTTGTGTGTGTCCTTTTGTGTGTGTATTCCGTGTGTACGCGCCAGAGTGTGTGTGTGTGTGTGTGTGTGCGTGCGTGCGTGCAGACGGTATGTGTGTGTCTGTGTATGTGCGTTTGTGCGTGTGTGTGCGTGTGTGTGTGCGTGTATGTGTGCGTGTATGTGTGTGCTTGTGTGTGTGTGTGTGCGCGCGTGCGTGCGTGCATACGGTATGTGTATGTGTGTGTGTACGTGCGTGCGTCCTTGCGTTTGTATGTATATATAATATATAGAAAGAAATCGAAAAAACTTGGTCAGGTTGTAATATGAAAATGCTGATATTGAATATTTTATGAATAGAGAAATTTAAGTTTGTAGGATCCATCTATAATAATCTTATTTTTTTAATTGAAGTAGGTTCTAGTTATGGCGATTGAAAAACAATAAAATTCTTTGAATATGTATACTCTTTGATCACTATAGCATTTGCGAAAAAAAAACAGTAACAAAGCTGCTTTTTCATTATCATAAAAAGAAGCATATCAAAATATGATTTGTCACAAGTTGAAAATGTCTTCAGTTTTCAATTTGTATTAAATTTTTCATTTCCGAAGTATTTTCTTTTTGATATCAAGAATTCCTGTTGTGTTAGTACTACTATATTCCTACACAGATTAGGACTGAAACTTTATTTTTAAATTCAAAAAAGGAAACTAATTCTTTGTATCTTCTGTTTAACTTATGTATGAAAATGTTTTTTTCTTGGAAAATTTAAATTTCTTCACTACTAAAAAATATTTACTGTGAAATTCATAAATTTATAAAGTTGTCTTTTTTAACCGGTAAATAATTTATTAACTCGATTAAGGTTACCTTGATTTTTTGAAACTTTTTGTATTTATACAGTTTAAAGAATATATAGTTAAATAATAAATATTAAGCACTTGCGATTGAATTTAATCGACAGCCGTGCGCAACGTACCTGTCCATTTCGCAGCGGACTACGACATCCTCAAATATTTCTGTCAGATTTTTTACATAAGCATAATTATAAATACACATTTCTAAAGTTATAATATTGAAAGTGCGTATTCTATGATTAACATAATTTGAATATCATTTTCTAATTTAGCAGTCAAATGACAACGCGTATGCTTCGTCATTCCAGCGCTACTGATTAAAAGCTCCATATAATTAAATCTTCCAAAATGCAGTTTTCTATTTAATGAAAAAATTCTGCTAGTAGTGACTTCAGCTATACATTGCGTTTTAACTTTTAACAAATTCCCTCAATAAAATACAAATTTAGGTGTCAAAATTGAGTTTGTGATTTAAATATTTCAGTATATATATATATATATATATATATATATATATATATATATATATATATATATAAATACACACGTCACTTTAAACTTATGAATTATTAAAAAAATACTTCATTTTTTATCGCATGTTAAACATATTAGGTACAGCATATTTAAATTTTAGTAATAAAATATTTTATGGACGAATGTATATGCACATGTCTAATTGAAGTAATAATGAAATTAATGTATAAACACCAAATAGAAATAATGTTGTGCAAAAATTATAAATCTTTATAAAGGAAAATAAACATAAACCAACAGATGGACAAGTGTTTCTTTTAAAATTGTCATAAGTTCAGAGTACTAAGCCTAACATTTTTCAAACTGCCCGAATTATAAAATAATTAATGTAAAATATATCCTCTCCTAATTAACTAGATTGTGTAAATAATCCAGTGTTGAGCAGAACTGTATGTGTAATATATATATATATATATATGTATATATATATATATATATATATATATATATATTTTTATATATATATATATATGTGTGTGTATATATATATATATATATATATATATACACACACATATATATATATATATACACATATATATATATACATATATATATATATATATATATATATATATATATTAATAAGGAAAATAAGAATAAAATTAGAAAATCTGTACAGAGAAAAATCGAATCATTCAAACTGGAAGAAATTTCTAAGTATTTATTCTATAGACCATCAAGGCTGAAAATTTCTATAACAAACTCAATTTGCCACACATTATGTTTGAATATTTTGCATCATTTTTAAGGATTCTATTTTATATATTTGTACACTTTTTAAATAACCGTTTATTACATAAACCTGGTATTTATTTTAGTTATATATTTAATATCAAGAACATTATTTTAACTACCTTTTATACGTAGTGTCAAAAATATATATAACAGTAAAAACTAACATGAGGTATCCATTTCAATTTATTACTTGTACTATAATACAAATATTTGGAATAATGTACCAAAAATAATTAAAATTTAATTAACTTATTCAAAATTAATTGTTCATGCCTCTTTGAACAAAAAAAAAAACGAAATAGTAAAACAATCATTAAGAAAATTGTGAAACCTACTTATATTTTGGATAGCTAACATTCCAGGTCTGTAATATTTCAAAAACATTGGACAATATAATAAAAATGTTAATTTTATATTACATGTATTAAAATGTGAAAACCTAACTTTTTATTACACAATGTGTTAATAATCACTGTTGTGTAACAATATTAACATCACACTAATTAAAACAGAAAATAAAATACACACTGAAACAATAAGATAGTATAATAAAACATGCGGTTGAAATAATATACGAAGAATTTAATAATGTAAAAATATTCTCCATCATTTAAATAGTCTTAAATAGTCTCATATAAATAAAAAAATTCGAATAATAAGAATCTATAACTCAAATTTTCATATTTAATGAACGTATACCTGTGCAATTTAATTATTGGATATCTCTTGTACTTATAAGTTAACAAAAACTACTTACTTTATAGATTTATTTTATTATAAGATTCTCTCTCTCTATATATACATATACATATACATATACATATATATATTTATATATATATGTATATGTATATGTATATGTATATATATATATATATATTTATATATCTATATATATGTATGTGTATATATGTATATATATATATATATATATATATGTATATATACATATATATATATATATATATATATATATATATATATATATATATGTATATATATAGCTAAAATTTTGGAAAACAGTGTAATTTCCTTCAGCAAGGAACGAGCAATAATCGAAATTAGCAATGGTTTAAATAAAAGAGATCTATAAATTAATATTTCCCACAAAAAAATCTTTAATATATGACTAAGTTAATGCTAGGCACCTACAACTAGACAATGAAATAAGTACAAATGAATTGAAAAGATATTAAAAGATTCAAGAATAAAAAATAGCTGAAAAGAAGCGCTTTCATAAATCAATTCCAACATAATTACTGTGTAACTGAAAATAATCTGCACTACTACTACTTTTTAAAACCTTGTTTTCCCATTGAATACAATAAATTCGAAGAGATATTAATATTCAGGAACTATCAAAAAATAACATTCGATAACGAAATAGTAAAATTATTCTCCACTTATACTACTCTACTTCACGATAATGAAGTATGTACCATAAAAGAATTACTGGAAGTTGAAGCAGATTTTCGTAGAAATAGATTTTTCGAAGTCCACATTTCTATACTATAGACAAAAAATGCAATTATCTAACAATTTTTTGAAAGTTACATACTTTTATCATGGATTTCAACAGAACCTTCAATAATGTGGGTGAAGCGTCTTAAAACCCAAATAACCAATCAACCTCAATAATGTTGAAATATGAGGATGAGAGTCAAGCTACAAAATAGTCATTATTTACAAGATACAACGATCACAAAAAGTATATTACAAAGAAATCTCTTAAGTTCCGCCATATTTTCCTTATTAATGCCGTCATTTATGAGCTCTTCACTAACAAATAATATCAATAAACAAATTCATACATCTCTTTTTGGTGCAGTTTTAATACATTTTCTAATATTTTTATCCTATCAGTTCATTTATATCTTTTTGTAATAGTTTCATATGGAAGCCTAAATTGAATCCCTCTCTCTCTCCATCTATATATATATATATATATATATATATATATATATATATATATATATATATATATATATATATTTATATACATATATATATATATATATATATATTATACGTGTATATATATATATATATATATATATATATATATACATACATATATATACATATTTATATATACATATATATATATAAATATGTATATATATATATATATATATATATATATATATATATGCATACATATTTACATATGTATACATATTTATCTATATATATACATATATATGTATATACATATATATATATATATATATACATATACATATATTTATATATATACATATATACATATATACATATATATATATATATATATATATATATATATATATATATATATACAAGAAAGAGAGAGAGATGCTTTTCTGATTTTTAAAATAAAAATGAAAATTCATTTGAAAATACTATTTTTATTAATGATTTCTAAAATACGCAATTTTATATATGTGTATATATATATATATATATATATATATATATATATATATATATATATATAAATACAAGTTCTTAACAGTTAATATTGTAAAAAGCAAGACGGTTCATCAACATATCAACTCTCAATGACGCAATCTAAAATTATGATTTGTAAAATCTGTTTAAATAACTAGGCGTCAATTAAATACAGAAAAAACTATGTTAAATATAAATGAAAAAAATCTCTTTTCAAAGCGTTTCCACAAAAATAAACCATTAATAAATATTTTTTAAAGCAGAGAGATTTATTGTGAAAATTAAAATTGGAAAGAAATCACAAATCAACTTAAATAGAAATACAAATAAAGAATAGTAACTAACAATATTTTTAATAAACATGTCTTTGAAAATTTCAAAATAAATCTTTTCCATACAAAAAACGACAGTTTATACCAATCATATGCTAATGTCTTTAATTAATTTAATTTGAATATCTTTATTTAGAGCTTTAACATTTATTTCTTTATTTAGAGCTTTAACATTTATTTAAATTTTAAATTCAAAAAAATAGACCACAAACACAATAGCATGTCAAATACATACAAAAATCGTCAATATTCACTGCAAAAAAAAAAACAAAAAAGGAACAAACAGAAAATATAAAAAAAATGATATGATTTTTTTAAAAGTAATTATAGAAATGAATTACTTAGTATTTACACTGCGATAAAACAATTCGAATTTTACAATTAAAATAGTATACATAGTTATATTTAAACTTAACAAAAAATTGTATTAACAATTTTCGAATACAACACGAATAATAACTAATGAGCAACTTTAAATTCTACACAGAATTATATTGTTTTAACGTTATGTAATAATTTCCCCGACTTAAGCATTCTATCTGAAACTCAAGTGCGTGTACCTATCTAAAATCTTGTAATTCAAGCCAATAGAGTTACACACTATGAAAATTGAAATGTCTTCGATAGTTACGTTTCGTTCCTCTAATCGATTCACTTTTAATAAACCACTCTGCGCAAGCGACGCGATGTTGACACTCCAGTGATCTATGGTGCAAAATAAACTGCATGTGAATTCATGTTTTTAAATATATATTCTTTCAATTAACAATAATGTATCTCTATTCACTTGTTATACAATAGTTTTATTAGTTTAGTTAAAACGTTCTTTCAGTTGTTTTTAAGATATTTTGAATATACTCGTACTAGTATTTTTTATAATAAGAATTTAACAACATACTTTTCTTTTTATATCTACAGTTGGGAAATCTATTAATTTAAAAATCAAACAACCCCTCGTTCAAAATATCAGAGTTTAAAAAATACAATCTAAATATATTTTCGTAATGACACAAAAATTCTATAAGTTGCAACATGTAGAAATAACGATCAACGTTAAATTGTATAAAAAATTAGATAGAAAATAAACGAAAAAAATTTGACGAACGAAATTGGTTTATCAAAAAATAAACAACAAAAAAATAGTTAAGAGCGTTGCTTTGTTTCGAAGAAACGTTTCATTTGGTGATGAAAGTGACACTGATGAACTATGTATTGTCAAGTGCTATAAATGAGGACTTTGGTTGTCTAACATTAGCTCAGTATAAAAAATTTAAATAATTATCTTAAAAAAAAAACATTAAATATCGCGAATGTGTTTGTAAGTAAAAATAAAAACAATTACTTAAGTGCATATTTTATATATGTGTACGCATATATGAACCACTTGAGTGGAGAATATCTGAATATATACAATCAAATATCGATATAACAAAATTGTAAGAATTGATCAAATCGTTATATATATATATATATATATATATATATATATATATATATATATATATATACACACACATATATATATATATATATATATATATATATATATATATATATACAAACATATATATATATATATATATATATATATTATATACACATATATATAAATATATATATATATTGGCTAAGCAGTTGACATCACCTCAAGTAGAGAACATGATGGCGTCCGAAAAACAGTATATTATATATTGAATTTTTTCGCATTTCTGTTGAAAAAATGATGCTGAAGCCGCGGAAACGATTTAACTTTGGGGGAAGATGTCATGACGCATAAAACATACAAAAAATCAAAGCAGCCATATTTTATTTGTAAGAGATTCATCAGTTTTCCGCTAGATTGGCCCAAGTTTTAAAAATAATTGAAGATGTTTTGAGGATTGAAATGTATTCTATTTTCGTAAATATTGATTTTTTATACACAAGAGGCACCGAATTAATATGTACACCTAATATACATATATATATATATATATATATATATATATACACACACACACAAACATATACACACACATACATACATACACACACACACACACACACACACAAGAATATATATTATTTGAAAAGTTTGTCATTCCTGAAGTATTCTGTAATTAATTTGACCAATTTTCATTTTTCTTCAGTTTCAACATCAAAATATTATATGATTATTGTACAATGTATTAGGTTGGTTGAAAAATAATTTCGGTTTATGACCTTCAAATTAATATAAATTTTTGTCTTTTTTGATTTTCCTAGCTATTTTAAGTGATCCAGAACTATTGAATGACTAACGCTTAACTTTTTTTGTGCAAACTCTCGAATTGCTGTGCGTGGTTCTGATTCAACTATCACCTTCAGTTCGTCGTTGTGAACTAAAGAACACTCGCGATCTTCATATTCAATGCATAGCATTTTTAGAACCACCATTATACCGTAGATTCCATAACAGTACCCACACCAAAAGCATCGTTTAGTTTACGAACAGTTTCTGATACTTTACCACCCGTTTTGAATTCATACATACAAATTGATCTTTTTTGCCTTTGTTCCATCTTTAATTCAATAGGCCAATATGAAGCACAATTAACAATAAAACCAGTCGATGTTACCAAAATACAGATCGAAAAATGCACTTTAAAATGATATTAACACGAACACGACAAAATGACTCATTGAAAAAAATTACGGTTAGAATTCAGAAAACAAAAACTGCATTATTTTCCTATCAACCTAATATATTGTTCTTTCTTGTCTTTCGACAGTTCTCTGTCACTCATTCATGGTATGCATTTTCTATTTGTCCACATATACTATTCTTCTACGGTATTATTTTTATAACATAGTAGAAGAAAGAAGATATGATACAAGAGGATTTGAGAAAAAATCTCAAATGTCATACAATTTCCTAAACATTACACTCAATCTCCTATTATTCTTATTTATAATTTGTAAGTTTAAATACCAGTTTAGTAATAGATTTTTTGACTATATAGGATTTTTTCTTGCTAATTTCAATCAGTAGATCTCTTTTTAGTATAAAATCAGTACGAAAAAAAACTTTCAATGCCATACAACTAATAAAAAATAGTTTTAAAAACACAATGATAGAAAACAAATAAGCTATTTTTCACATTGTCTAAAATTCCTTTTAACCCTTAACAAGTCAGCAAACTCCCCACTAAATTTTAAATTCTCTTGTAAGATACTAGCTATATATTTCTATCGTTACTTATTTCCTGGAGTAATCTATGTACGAAAAAGTTAAATTATATATATATATATATATATATATATATATATATATATATATATATATATATGGTATACAAATCAATTCGGGGCCTTTTTATAGAAAATAAATGTGTTTATTTGCGAAAAAATTGAATAAATTTCAATCCTTAAAGTACTTCCCTTTGTATAAGTCTTTGCTTCATCTGTCGGATTACTGAAGAATCCCTTATCAAAAAAGTCGGCTTTGAGTCAATGGCGTTGTAATACATTTTTAGACCTCTTGCACTGTTTTATCATTTTTTGCACGTTTTATGCGTCATAACACCTTCCCCCAAAACTGTTCAAATTATTCCCGCAGCTTCAACAGCATTTTTTCAACTGGAATCTAAAAAGTATACAATGGTTGATATGCAGCTTTTCGGATGCCATCATGTGCACTACCGTTTTGCGAGATTATGCCAACTGCTCGGCCACGATATATAGTTTTTAAATGTTAATACTAGCACTTCAAAATCATAAAACGACGAAAAAATATTTTAATTTAAAACAGAATTAGAACTGATTCAATTTAAAAGCGCTGAAATAATTGTAGACCTAATATATGATGGGAAATCACAAAACACTATATTTTGTCTACAGCATTTAAACCCATTAACAATATCAACGAAAAACGCACACAAAAACCATGGTAAAATATTTATTTCCAACTGATATGTATACAAAAAGAATGAAGTAGAATATAAACATACTATAAACAACAATTACAGGAGACAAAATACAGTCCAATTGGATTAGACGTTAGTTTGGCATAGCTCTGGTAAGTAAATTCAAGTCCAAAAAACGTTTATCTAGTAAAAGGTATAACTACAATTCAAGTAAAAAGAAGAAAACATTTAAGCTTACCAAGGATTTCGGAGACCCGAAGAATACATAGTTTGTATCTGCACAAATACACATGCCACTATCATTTAAAAATTCAAACGATGCCTTTTATACAATACAAAAGAATATAACAGTATCATACTCTAACGACTCAATGCCTAAAGTGTGGAGTGCCCTTATGTATTATTACTTGTTTTAAATGCTTAAATAATAATAATGAAAAACAAAATTTGTAAAAAAATGTGAAAATATGTTATACATATTTAATTAATTGCCAGTAATTAGTTCCCGAATCCAAAAGAAAGCTTCGTTTTCAATTCTTATATTTGTATTCTTTACATTACCTAACTTGGGAAAGTATCAATATAACAGTTCCATTAAGACCAACTGCTCTTAAGCATTGAAAACTACTTTTCTAATTTTAAAAATTATCGTAAAATAATAATTGTAACTGTAACTTAATCTGATGAAAATACTCTCAATTTTGAAAAATCGGGTCTACTCATAAAATAACTACAAAATCAATAATTTGTTCTGCTCTTGTATAGTCTTAATAAATACATTTTTTTTTAAATTCTGCCAGAATTATGCAAGTAATACCATTTTTTTTGCAGTATTGCTTTTATTTTTCGTATCATTTACTCTCCTAAAATGTCTAATTTGTTTTTCAAAACAAATTATCGTTTTCGCATTTTTTAACTATCACAAAAATTAAAGTTATTTTTAATTACATACTAAACGAAACAGCAGTATTACACAATAAGAATGCGTCGAAACTGAAATTCTATTATACATAGAAATATTTATGAAATTATGGGAACTTCTAACAATCGGCAAGTGCAAATAAGAATAGAAGTCGAAAAGATCTAAATATGATCAAACTGTTGCAACGTTTTTACCTACACGAGTTAAAAAGGGATCAAACAAATTCTATATGAAAATACTGCTTTACTTAAAAACAAATGTATTAGATACTTTCACTCAACACAAAAAATATCGTCATTATTTTAACATTTTCTTGTTTAGAATTCAGTTACAACGAAATTATTTTTTAAATTTATACGTTTTTAAATGTCTATAGTTTATTTTACAAGGGCAACTTGAAAAGTTCGCGGCCTAACATATAAGTGACGGTAAATATTTTAAATATTTTTGGTGCATTATAAAGCGATATCTACCTTATACATAACCTCAAAGCCTGTAATTAAAGTGTCAAGTAGTTTGTTGCAGAAATCAATTTAAATAAAGCTCTTTTTGTGCTGTTATTGAAATGGATAAAGTTGAACATCGTACAGTGATAGTTTTTTTTATCAAAAAAGGCTTAACGCCAACAGAAATCTTTAATGAAATGAAAAATGTACTGGGTGATACACCTTCTTATACAACCATAAAGAAGTGGGAGGCTGAATTTAAATGTAGCCGTGCAACTTTAGAAGAAAACACGCGTAGTGGACGTCCGAAAAATGCAACGACAGAAGAAATCATCCACAAAGTACATGATATTGTCTTACAGGATCGGCGATTGAAGGTGTCCGAAATTGCTAACGTTGTGGATGTCTCAGACGAAAGCGTGTATCAGATCCTAGCTGAAGAGTTAAGTATGAAAAAGCTATCGGCAAGATGGGTGCCACGTTTTCTGACAACTGATCATAAACGCATTCGAGTACAAATTTCCCACGACTGTTTGGATCGATTTAAGAGGGATATGACTGACTTTAGCCGACGACTTGTGACTACAGATGAGACTTAGATTCACCATTACACTTCAGAGTCAAAACAACAATCAAAGCAAATGGTGCATGGTGATTCTTCGCCGCCAAAAAAAGCAAAATCAGTTTTATTCGCTGGAAAAGTTATATCTTCAATTCTTTGGGATATTAAAGGAATCTTGCTAAATGACTATCTTCCAAAGGGAGAAACGATAACAGGAGAGTACTATGCTAAACTTTTGGATCGACTCGATCAAACAACTTGTGAGAAAAGACTAGGTTTATCAAAGAAAAAATCATTTCTATCTGGGCAATGCACGTCCTCATACAAGTGTATCCATGGAAAAACTCGCTAAATTGAAGTACGACTTGCTACCCCATCCAGCCTAATCTCCAGATTTGGTCTAGTCAGATTTCCATCTGTTCCTAAAGCTTAAAAAATCCTTGGCGACAGGCGATTTTCGTCAGATGAAAAACTAATAGCAACAGTGAATCGCTATTTTGAGAACTTCCAAGAAAAGTATTTCCGGGATGACATAAAAGCACTGGAACAACGCTGGATGAAGTGCATTAAAGTTCAGGGAGACCATATTGAAAAATAAAAAATAATTTAAAAACACAAATTACATTCTTTCATAGTTAGGCCGTGAACTTTTCAAATTGCCCTGATACTTTAAAATAATCTCAAACAAAGATTCTTAATCTTTTCAAAATCGTAACACACTTTTCTTCAATACCCTTTGGTGGAGAACAAATAATATATTTAATAATAAGAGAGTATTTAATGTTCCAAATATTTTAATATACAAAAAATAGCTATATACTATATATTTTTTAACTATATGTAAATAAATTAAGTTCTTTTTCTGTTTTTTGCATTAATGAAATAAATTAAAAAAATAAATGATATATTCAAAATTTTAGATACATACGGAATTGTAAAATAATTGCAAACTTGATTCCAGTATACCAATCTAATTTTTTTCATTTACCACTGAGAGAATTACTTAGCGAGATTAGTTCATTAAGTTAGTTGTCCTGAAAAGGTTCACTGAAAAGGGCTTGAAGGCACATTTACGCCCACAAATAGCGAATTAAAAACCAGAGTATATATAAAAACACATGTTCTCAAATACCTGATTTCGTAGAAGATTCACTAAAGGTTCACGGAACACTAGTCAGCCACGAAACATTGGTTGAAAATCATTATTTTAAAGCTTGCAATTTATTATAAACACTAAACAATTGATAT